>OZ038500.1:6982868-7007868 GCA_964036315.1 Acanthosepion esculentum | reverse complement strand
AATCAATCAGTCAGTCGGTCAATCAATCAATCAATCAATCAGTCAGTCAACCAATCAATCAGTCAATCAATCATCAATCAATCAATCAGTCAGCCAATAAATCAATCAGTCAACCAATCAATCAATCAACCAATCAATCACTCAATCAGTCAAAAAATCAATCAATCAATCATCAATCAATCAATCAATCAGTCAGTCAATCAATCAACCAATCAATCAGTCAGTAAACCAATCAATCAGTCAGTAAACCAATCAATCAGTAAGTCAATCAGTCAATCAATCAATAAATCAATCAATAAATCAGTCAATGAAACAAATCAATGAATTTAGTCAATCAATCAATCAATCAGTCAATAAATCAATCAGTCAATCAATCAATCAATCACCCAATCAATCAATCAATCAGTCAATCAATCATCAATCAATCAATCAATCAGTCAGTCAGTCGGTCAATCAATCAATCAATCAATCAGTCAATCAATCATCAATCAGTCAATCAATCAATCAGTCAGTCAACCAATCAATCAGTAAATCAATCATCAATCAATCAATCAGTCAATAAGTTAAATCAATCTATCAGTCAATTAGTCAATCAGTCAATAAATCAATCAGTCAATCAATCAATCAACCAATCAATCAATCCATCAGTCTGTCGGTCAATCAATCAATCAATCAATCAATCAGTCAGTCAACCAATCAATCAGTCAATCAATAATCAATCAATCAATCAATCAGTCAATCAGTCAATCAGTCAATAAATCAATCAGTCAATCAATCATCAATCAATCAATCAATCTGTTAGTCGGTCAATCAATCAATCATCAATCAATTTTGAAATTATATTTTCCATTATATTTTGATGTTCAGAGGCATTTATATGGACCACGCGTCCAATATTCGCAGTTTTTCACTATTCACGGGATCTGGAGGAACATAAAGCCCGCGAATATCGGGGGACAACTTTTATATGCACTCACATATCCGAACGATGTTTGGGCACAGACTCAAGCATAAACCTGATCAATGTTTGCGTTTAGGCACGGGCATAAAACCGACCAGAGATTGCGTATAGACACGGGCATAAACCTGGCACCTATTGGCGTAAGTGACTCGTGTGTAAACCCGACCAATGTTGCAACATGAAATAAGCCAACAAGGGATGATATTTGGTTGAACTAACGGCCTTAACCTAATCTTACATCCATTGATACAACAGTCCAGTTCAATGGTCATTTAATGGAAGAGAAATCTGTGACCGGATAGCAGTTCTATACTTAATAAGTCTCGATGTGAAAATATATAGGAAATAGGAAAGAACTCGTTAGGTAAATAAGTTTAGTATTTTTGTTTTTATTTTTAAAAAACAGTTCTCCATACAGAAGTAGAGCCTAAATTATAATTATTTTTTAAAAATATGATTCTTTCGCTACATAAGAGTTCTCATGTTTCAAAAACAAGAGCTGAAAATTTCAATATAATTATTGGAATTGAACTGAATTAAAATACCAAGCTCTGTTTCATCTTCAAGCAAAATTTTAGGAATCCTAAAAATTCCTTGAAGATGAAACAGATCTTAGTATTTTAATTCAATTCAATTCTAATAATTATATTGAAATTTTCAGCTCTTGTTTGTGAAACATGAGAACTCTTATGTAGCGGAAAAATCATATTTTAAAATAAATAATTATATATATATATATATATATATATATATAGTGGGTGAAAACAAATATTCGTACACATACAAATATTTAATTTATTGTAATTCCAACTGATGAATAAACATACTTTACATATAATTAACTATACACAGATGCATCATAACTAAACATGCATAGAAAACAGAAAATGTTTTGATTTAATAGAAATAAATCCCATTTATCCATTATAATGGGTGAAAAAGTATTCGTACAATACAAATTTCAGATTTTAAAACTTTTAAATTGCTTTAATACTCTAGATTATTCAAGTGAAATATTCTAGAATGTCCCAATAATGTTATCAGTAGTTATTTTTAGCCTAAAAAGATATAAAACAGAAATTCTGGAATTGATATTTGTGCAAGAAGGTTTTCATCATGACAAAAGGTAAAGAAATGACAAAGTCACAAAATGAACTGATTGTTAAGCTCTGGAAAAAAGGTAAAAGTTACAGGAATATTTACTACCATTTGTTCATTCATAGCAAGGTATAAAAAAAACACAAAACTGCTGAAAACCAAAGGAAAACAGGTGCTACATGAAAGATTTCTACGGGAATTTCGAGGAAATTAAACAAAATCCAATGGTTACTCTTCAAGAGTTGCAGGATGATTTGCTTTCATCAGGATTCTGTGTCACTAGACGGACAATAAGCAAAGAAATTCCTAGGAACAATCTAAAGTCACGCTTCCCTCGGCAAACTCCACTGTTATTGAAAAGACACGAAGATGCCAGGTTCAACTTCGTTCGTGAACATATAGATGAGGAAAAATCATATTGGGAAAAAGTTTTATGGAGAGACGAAACCAAAACTGAGTTTTTTGGACATACTTCTAGAAATCATATATAGAGGAATGATGGCGATGGCTTCAAACAAAAAGCACAGTTCCAACATTTAAATTTGGTGATGGCGGCATAATGGTTTGGGGATTTTTTTCTGCAAAAGTGACTGGAAACGTATCAGTAATCGATGGTAGAATTGAATTCCGCAGCATATTAAGGAAATTTAATGATTTCGGTTGAAAATCTTGAATTCTATTGATTGAAGATTATATATTCTTTTTTAAAATAGATTAAATTAAAATAGATAAATGGGATTTATTTCAATTAAATTAAAAAGTTTTTTTCTGTTTTCTATGCATATTTAATTATGCATATGTGTACAGGTAATTATATGAAAGTATGTTTATTCATTATCTGTCTATAAATCTGAGATGAGGTATTATGTACACTATTTACATTATTCGGACTATTGTCCTCATCTTTGTCGCCATATTTATTACAACGTTTCGGCCTTTCAGTATCTGTATATATTTCTGAGATGAGGTATTATGTACACTATTTACATTATTCGGACTATTCTCCTCATCTTTGTCGCCATATTTATTACAACGTTTCGGCCTTTCAGTATCTGTCTATATTTCTGAGATGAGGTATTATGTATACTATTTACATTATTCGGACTATTGTCCTCGTCTTTGTTGCCATATTTATCACAAAGTTTTGGCCTTTCCGTATCTGTCTATATTTCTGAGATGAGGTATTATGTACGCTATTTACATTATTCGGACTATTGTCCAAATATTTTTTGCCATATTTATCACAACGTTTCGGCCTTTCAGTATCTGTCTATATTTCTGAGATGAGGTATTATGTACACTATTTACATTATTCGGACTATTGTCCCCATCTTTGTCGCCATGTTTATTACAACTTTTCGGCCGTTGTACGTTCCGGCCTTCTTCAGGTAGTTGGAATGTCGAACTGAACCCTTTATTTCCTCAAGGACACATGGCACAGTGGATAAATGCGTTAGTTAGATCCAGTGACAGGACCCAAAGAGTGTGAGTTCAATACCTGGTTAAGGCGGTGGTGAACTTGGAGAGGGGAATTAACAGCAGATAACTGATAACTGACATTCATTAGACATGGCACGTGGAACTAGAACAGTCTAGTGAGTCTCCAGTGAGCGAAATATATGCAATTTCATTGAAAACGACTGACAAGGTGCTTTTATTTAGATTTTTTATACAATTTCTCATGCGATCTAATATTTTTTTTCCTTTTTGGATGATAAATTATATAAAAACTGTCCGAATGTTCTTTTTATCCGAGCGCTTTCGGCTATACATTTAGCCATTTTCACGGAATATATTTTAATTGTTAAAATAAGAAATAATTTGTTGTATGTATGTTTTATAAAATGTTTTCATTTTTTTTTCAAAACACGGTCAAGATATTATATCCATGTTCAAAGTTAATATTATTAAGTGTTGGTTTGTTTGTTTTTATTAATAAGGCTTCCATTATTTTTAGCCTTTTTTGGATGTAGATGATGTTATTATATTATTTGTTGTTGACAAGTATGTTACGAATAGTGTCCGGTAGGTCTCCATGAATATTTAAATGAGATCTAATTGAGCTATGGTCAGAAAGGTGTAGAGTGAGTCTGCGTGTCAAACATGTTGTAGTGTGGCCTATATAATTATTCACGAATTTTGATTGATCAGGAATACAATTCCTTCATGGGCATTTAAATTCGTAAATAATATTTGCCCTATTTAATTTTGTTCTAGGAGGTGAATTATTATTTTTAACTATAGGTTAGAGGTTTTAAATGTAACCTTATAGTTAAAAATAATAATTTTAATTATTAGATCGCATGAGAAATTGTATAAAAACTAAATAAAAGCACCTTGTGTTTCAATGAAATGTGCATGAAAGAAGGATTGCTACCTAAATACACAAATATATATATATATATATATATATATATATATATATATATATATATATATATATATATATATATACAAACTCCCAAAATCCAATCTAGTTATGAAAACTGGTACAGGTGTTAATAATAAAAGGAGATGTAGGTAGATTAAGCCCCGGGAACTAAATTTCCATTCTGGTTCAAATTTACATGCTTATTTAAAATATAACAATAACAGTTTGCGGAAGAAAATCGTTTAGGAGTTATCGGCCTTATTTGCATTTAGCCCGGCCACCATGACTGACGTTGTTTACGTACGTTTGCTTCTAGTAGTAATGCGAGGACGCCTACTTAGTTAATGGCCATTTTACTGATATTTTTATCTTCTTATTCGTCTTTATTACTGCGCAATTCGCTTTTCTTCTTTCAAACTTTTATTGTTATTTTCTAAATAAGCGTGAATATTTAAACCAGAATGGAAATTTTCATTACATTTGATTTCCGGGGTTAATCTGAAAATTTACCGATCATGTGAACTGGACTTGAATTGTGTAGCTGAGACGAGGCTATTTTATATCCAGATGTATGAAGTAAGCTAATACTATCATATTCCGCAGTTTATTCTAGATTAAGATAAACAATACATGGATATATTTTGGAAGGAGGTAAATCTAGGTTGCTACAACAGGATAATCGTACCCTAACTTTAAAATGAGGTTCTCGATCCAAAGTCTCATACAGAAGAATGATAATGACACATCTCTCTGAATCAACTACGCTGTCAGATCCTCATACGCCGAAACAGACGGGAGAGTCTATTATATATATATATATATATATATATATATATATATATATATATATATATATATATATATATATATTATGCAGTGTTACATTAAAACATGTATATATCCACTACAAAACTGTACATTTTGTTTCGACGTTAAAAAAACATTTTTAACGTTTCATCAGTTGACGTTGAAACAAGATGTACATTTTTGTAGCGGGTACGTGCATGTTCTAATGTAACACTGCAAAATAAACAAATATTTATTGCTCTACTTTTCTATTGAGCCCTGTTTTAAATTAATGTTTTGAATGCTGAAATCTTTTTCTTCATTCATTTAAATTTGTACATATATATATATATATATATATATATATATATATATATATATGTGTGTATATATATATATATATATACATATATACATACATATATATGTATATATATATATATATATATATATATACCAATATAAATATATATTTATATATATATATATTTGTATATATATATATATATACATATATGTATATATATATATATATATATATATATATATATATATATATATATATATATATATGTATATATATATATATATCTATATATATATATATATATATAGAGAGAGAGAGAGAGAGAGAGAGGAGATATCGAATTCGACGTACGAGGGTCAAGCAGTTCAGTTCCTAGGAACCGACAGCCCGACAACAGCACATGAGATTTAATTATAATCCTGAAGGATTTGCGCAGAATGAACCACACTTTTTGAAGGGCCAAATACAGAGACCTGGTGCACTATGTGCAACCAGGTCCCCAAACAATGCCTCACCAGTATTGTATTCAGAATTGTCATTCTCCTAAACAATTTGCCATATATATATATATATATATATATATATATATATATATATATATATATATATGTATGTATGTATATATTTACTTGCCACTCCGTGTTCTACATTAGCCGATTTGTGATTTAAAATAAAGTATTATTCATTTAAATCTTTATACAACAAGACGAAAAGGTTTTATAATCGGAAAAAAAATCATGCTGTATTGCCTTGGGGTGTAGACAAAAAACTGGCGTTTGAAATTGGCTTTTAGTAAAAAAAAAAAAAACTCCCAAAGAGATGTGCGGATACAACACATTATCTTCTAAAGACTGGTGAAAGACTTGCCGTGGAGGGAGGACTTAGTAGCCTACATTCGCAGACACTTTCCAAGCGTAAGATACCCTTTGCCACTCAAAGCTGAGATTTATAAATATCGATATAAAATATGACCCGAAACGAATCAGAGACGAAGTGAAATATTTTGCTCACAAAAAACATAAAAGCAGTATTAAATTGAAGTAGTTTGTCTCACACACACACACACACACACACACACACACACACACACACGAATATATATATATATATATATAAATATATATAAGAGCAATACTTTATTAAACAAATTTATCAAAACATTAATTGCTCCTAATGATAGCATATATAACGGATAGGATTTATTAAACAAATACATCAACACTTTCATTCCCTCTAATGATTACATATATAACGGATAGGATTTATTAAACAAATACATCAACACTTTCATTCCCTCTAATGATTACATATATAACGGATAGGATTTATTAAACAAATACGTCCACACTTTCATTCCCTCTAATGATTACATATATAAAGGATAGGATTTATTAAACAAATACATCAACACTTTCATTCCCTCTAATGATTACATATATAACGGATCAGATTTATTAAACAAATACGTCAACACTTTCATTCCCCCTAATGATTACATATATAACGGATAGGATTTATTATATATATACGTCAAAACTTTCATTCCCTCAAATGATTACATATATAACAGATAGGATTTATTAAACAAGTACGTCAACACTTTCATTCCCCCTAATGATTACATATATAACGGATAGGATTTATTAAACAAATACGTCAACAATTACATTCTCTCTAATGATTACATATATAACGGATAGGATTTATTAAACAAATACGTCAGAACTTTCATTCCCTCTAATGATTACATATATAACGGATCGGATTTATTAAACAAATACGTCAACACTTTCATTCCCCCTAATGATTACATATATAACGGATCGGATTTATTAAACAAATACGTCAACACTTTAATTCCCCCTAATGATTACATATATAACGGATAGGATTTATTAAACAAATACGTCAACAATTACATTCTCTCTAATGATTACATATATAAAAGATAGTATTTATTAAACAAATACTCCAACATTTTAATTTCCTCTAATGATTACATATATAACGGATAGGATTTATTATATATATACGTCAAAACTTTCATTCCCTCAAATGATTACATATATAACAGATAGGATTTATTAAACAAGTACGTCAACACTTTCATTCCCCCTAATGATTACATATATAACGGATAGGATTTATTAAACAAGTACGTCAACACTTTCATTCCACCTAATGATTACATATATAACGGATAGGATTTATTAAACAAGTACGTCAACACTTTCATTCCCCCTAATGATTACATATATAACGGATAGGATTTATTAAACAAGTACGTCAACACTTTCATTCCCCCTAATGATTACATATATAACGGATAGGATTTATTAAACAAGTACGTCAACACTTTCATTCCCCCTAATGATTACATATATAACGGATAGGATTTATTAAACAAGTACGTCAACACTTTCATTCCCCCTAATGATTACATATATAACGGATAGGATTTATTAAACAAGTACGTCAACACTTTCATTCCCCCTAATGATTACATATATAACGGATAGGATTTATTAAACAAATACGTCAACACTTTCATTCCCTCTAATGATTACATATATAACGGATAGGATTTATTTAACAAATACACTAAATGTTTAATTTCCTCTAATGATTACATATATAATGGATAGTTTTGTTGAACAAATACGTCAAAACAGGTAAGATTTATTAAATAAATACTTTTCCTCTAGTGGTTACATATATAATGAGTAGGATTTATCCTTTCTAATGTGTACAACTGCGTAGAAGTATAGATTAAATTTTAATTATACAGGTTAAATCATTGATTATTTTTTCTCAGTATTAACGTTACATGTATTAGACGTAACAAACAGGAATAGTTTAGTAAATGTTCTATATTTATCAGCCATGTGATATTTTCACGTATTTAACTTTCCCGAAATCTCATTCAGGTTTTATGTTCCAAAATTGTGACGGATACAGACATGAACTCTTATTTCTCGACTATTTTTTTTATATTTATTACCTGGAAACAGTGAGCAAATCCCGGAATCATCCTTGCAATATTCATTTGGTAGTGGCCACATTTTAGTAAGCGGCGGATATAGCAAATTTCCGTCATAGAAAATAGAAATTTTTTTCTCAATTTGAGTCCCAAGTGCTTGTCTCCTTCATGGAATTCGTTGTTTGAGCAAAAGAAAAAAAATGTAAAAAAAAAAAACATGATTGTGCATCGACCAAATTTGGTAAAACTGAACCACACCAGTAATAGATTCGAATGTTGCATGGCATTTACTGAAAATATACGCGCAATCCGAAATAGAAATCTATCTTCGATTGGATTGGTTGTGCTATAGGGAAATTTTTAAACTTGGACAATTTGACGTGAAGCGCTTATTGTTTGCGATCGAAGACTCAAATGGTCCAGAAAGAGTTAAAAGTATGACTTGATATTCAACTCGGTTAGAGTGTGTGTCTCTGAAACACACAGACACACACACACACACACACACACTCTCTCTCTCTCTCACACACACGCACACGTACATATATATATATATATATATATATATATATATGGCTACGAATCCATCCAGCTCTTATCTTAAATAACAACTTAAAAGATACTGTTTGACCAACACAAAGACTGACCAAAATTCATGTTCCCCCCAACCCCCCCCAAATGAAAACTATAGACAAAAGTTCATTTTCTCCATCAAGATATTCATTTCTGCAGCTCACTGCTACCAGCAAGCAGAAAATTATTTTTCTCCTGATGATGGTCATGTTGGCCGAAACTAGTCGAGGAATCTAAATGAAATAATAAAAACGAAAGAATATTAATATATAACCCATTGTAACAGAAGTTTTTAATTTTTTACTAGTTTTATTGTTCAATATATATATATATGAAGATATTACTTGGTAATCCGTATGGATAATTCCAAAAGCATATAGATCCAGAGAGAGCTCAAAGTAAGAACAGTGCAAATGAGTATTATGAAAGCAGAGACTTTAGAAATCCATGGTAATACTTTATTTCGCAAACCCATTACTTCGGTTTCGTCTCATCAGACCAAAATCAGTTTCAACAATAAATGGCTTTAAAATTTTCGCAGGCACAAAACGAAATAGTTAAACATAAATTATGTTTTAAAATATAGATTCAAAATGGAGGAAGAGTGAAAGAAAGAAAGAGAAAGGAAGGAGAAAAATTGAGATATGTCTCTTTAGAGAGATATATCGAAAAGGAAACCGTAGTGGATGAGAGTAGACAGGATGATTTATTTGCACCGGATGTTAGAAGTGAAGTAGTGAGGGTTTCTTCATAGGGGAACAGAGGAGAGTGACAAATAAAAGAGAGCAAAGGAAAAATAAAGGAGGGAGAAAGAAAACAAGAGAGAAAAAAAGAAAACTTAAGGGATGATTCGGAAATGGAAACAGTCGGTGTTTAAAATTGAATATAGTCCATAATTTTTCTGTTTAATGCATCTAAGGATTTAAGACATTAATACATATGTAATGTAAAATTAGGAGAATGAAGAAAATAATATAGTAAAATAATTTATATATATATATATATATATATATATATATATATATATATATATAAATATATATATATATATATATATATATGTATGTATGTATGTAAAAAGATTATATATATATATATATATATATATACATATATATATAAAAAGATTATATATATATATATATTTATGTACATATATATACATATATATGTAAAAATGTTATATATATATATATATATATATATATATATATATATATATATATATATATATATATATATATATATATCCTTCTGGAAGGTGAAGTTTTCTTTAGAAACATTTCTAAAATAATTTAATTCATGTGAATATGTCCTGAAAGTTTCATTAAAATCCGACAATTATTTTATTTTCAAAAGAATTTCCCAATAAATGTATTTTTCGCAGCATAAAATAAGCGAAAATTCCCTATATTAATATTTCGTTCCCGCGCTGACGCAAGGAAAACAAGATTTTTGTTGTAACCCAAGGAAGATTCCTGAATCGAATAATCAAACGACGGTTGGTAATGAACGATAATACTTAGGACAAGAACAATATATATAAGATTCGCCAGAAGAAGTAGACAACTGCTAGAAGTGAGTCAAGTGAATTCCACAATGAATCTCCAACTGTAGGATATCTACCAAGAACACCACGCGGTCAAAAGTGGCACAAGACCGAATTTAATGTGGGGTTTCCGAGCCCGTAGGCTAGGCCAAAAATTCCCCGTAGACACCGTATAAAACGGAGTCGGATAGCTGTTTTCCCGAGACGAGACTCTGCTCTTCAACGCAGCCTCGTCTGGGAATCCTCTTTGTCCGGAGGCATGGATTTTGACCAGCACAGCTGGAGATGAATCTCTGACTGCAGACCAACATACAGTATTTACTACTGTATTTATGTGAATGGGGACATACCCATTATCGCCCGTAGGTATGATACAACAATTTTTATCCAAAAAATTTGAACGTTCTAAAAAGCATGAAAAAATAAAATTTAATAATAAAAAAAATCCTTTGGACTTTCCTCTTAATGATAACATAAACATTTTGACTTAAAAAATAAAAATTGTTTTTAAGTTTGAGGCATTTTTTTTATCATGGTACGATAGTATTTTTTTTTAGCGAATCTTAGTTTAACGTGATAAAAATCTGTCGGATTAATAAATAAAAAATAATTACTTCTTTAGAAATATATATATATATATATATATGTGTGTGTGTGTGTGTGTGTGCGTGTGTGTGTGTGTATGTGCGTGTGTGTGTGTGTGTGTGTGATCAGACGAATACCGAGACAGGTAAACAAGCTTGCTTCGTGTTGTCTTTCACTTTTTGTTCATTAATATTTAAAAATGTTTTCTTTGGAGTGCGCAACCCCCCTCCACACATATATATATATATAATTTTTTGTCACTTAATATTTCTACAGAGCAAAGCGACTCGATACATTTCCTTCATTACAGTGCTTTCTTCCTGCTTCTTCTACTGTACTTATTGTTTTTTTTCCCTCCACAAAAGCCCGCAATGTCTTCTTTCTTTCCTTCAACAGAATGCAGCGCGTTCAGTCAATAGGCCAGCGAATGAAGGCTCATTGCCAAAAGGGAAGTGTAGAATACAACAGATAAAAAGAAAAGAAAAAAAGGAAAAGCAACTATTACCTCATATCTCTTCCAAAATCGACATTTAGCGAGAAAATGAAAGCGGATATTAAGGCCCCACGCGATGAAAAAATAGTACATATTTCCCCCGTTTCGTATATTAGTTCGTAAGTGCCTACGGCCCTCCCTATGTGTCTCAGTGGCAGCCTTACATAGCCAAGTTTAGGAAATACCTTCAATGACTTGACACGTTGAGGATATCAAATTAAACAAATCAACACTTAGTTCAGTGATCGCTTTGGGCTTAAAACGCACCGCCTTATTCCAGACTTGGCTAAACTCATCAAATACCAACATGATCCGAATCCTTGGATTCAAGTTGAGAAACGATTATCAACGTCTAAAATGGCGTTGTCTTTCGCATTAATACCCTTGGGAAAGGCATGAACCCATTTTCTCAAGCTACTGTCAATCAATAATGTACAATGGTCACTTTCAATTCAAATTCCAGTCAATAATTGAACAGAAGGGGTACTTTATTCCTGGCGGAGCAAAAATTAGTCTCCATTGTATTTTTGTCTGCGAATTTTCATACTAACTTCATTCTTATTTTCCTTCTGTTGTCTTTTTTTCTTACCACGGTATGAAATTATTTTTTCTTTATTAATATTAATATTGAAGTGAAGTTAGTCCTTACTGTTTTTCAAAATTTTTGGATAAAATCTTTGAATTTTTTTTTCTCGTTGACTCATGCGAAAGTGACCGATATCAATTCCCGGGCTCAAGGATGAGGAAATCTTTGCACCCAAGCAGTGCATATTGGGATTTTAACTAAGATAAAAAAAATTATATTTCAGTTTCAAAACTAAATTAAAATTTTATATTTCAATTTTAACACTGAATGACTTGCATGTTGTTCTTGGACTTCTTCTAAACTGCTTGTTTTTTTTTTGTTGTTTTTTTGTGGGGGTGTCTGTGTGTGTTAGTGCGCATGTAATAGTAATAGGTAGGCTTTCCCATCTCCCGGTCAATACTCCTCCCACTTCCCTTGAACAAGCGTACAGGTTCACCTCTTGTTTCTTCTTTAGAAAGATGTTCCCGGTACTTTCCTTCTCTCTGGCCTCCGTAGTAGTATGGGCGTGGTTCTCTTGTGATATGCGGAGTCTGTGGCAACGCCTCTTCATTCTGGGGGTACCGGGTTGTCAGTTTTCAGTTTGATCTTTCCGACTGGTAGTTAGGGGCCTTAACTCTTGCCGCTATGTTCAACAGTTGTATAATATCGGGGTGTGTGTAGTGCCATGTCGCGCATGGAAGGGTGAGCAACCCTAAGGTCACTATGTTGCAGGCCGTGCAAGCTCCTTTCTGCCCTTGTTTCATAAGATGACCGTCTGCTACTACTACTTCAGGCCATCTAATTTTCACTACCAACATTAACATGACGACAAAAGTTAAGAAAGTAAACCTAAACCAGCTCTGAAAAATCACCTAAAACTTTTCTATCATCCGTGGCATTTGAACCAACTTCTGCATTGAGAAGTCTTCTAATATACTGGCTCTCTGCGGGACCAACCTCAAGTCGTTTATCCCCTCCTCTGATCCCAGGTTACCTTCCTCTCTTTGGAAAAGACACTCAAACCCACATGCATGGCCTATGAGTTTACGTCAAAGACCATCTCCCATTGGCTAGAGAGCGCTCTCTCTCTCGAATCTCCAGACCATTTATACATGTGTCTTCGTCTACCTCTCCTCAATGCTGTAAGCTACCTCTTCTTCCTCTATCGCTCTCCATCCTTCCAAGTCTGTGGGGTACTCGAAAGCATTTCCGACAATATAGACAAGGCTATATCTCTTCATTCGTTTGCTCATATATTCGTGTTCGGTGATTCAACGTCCACCATACCAAGTGGCTTAAAAGTTCTATAACTGACCTTGCTGGAATACGAACCCTTAACCTTTCAATTACTCAGTCCCTCACACAATAACTGTGACGTTAAGGCTTCCCTTCTCGATCTCTGTTTCTTTATATTTATATATTTCAATCGTTAATATATCGGTTATATATATATATATATATATATATATATATATATATATATATATATATATATATATATATATATATATATATATATATGTATGTATGTGCAGGTATGCAGAAAAATAGGAAAGAACACGTTAGGTAAATAATCCGGAGTTCTTTTACTAAAGCTTTTGCTTTTATTTTTAAAAAGACAGTGCTCCTTACAGAAGTAGAGCTTATATTATAATATTAAAAAAAAATATGATTCCTTCGCTACATAAGAGTTCTCATGTTTCAAAAGCGAGAGCCGAGACCCTTAATATAATTTTTGAAATTAAGTTGAATTAAGGTGTCTGGTCTCGCTTCTTTGTCAAGCGAGAATTTGGGAATAAGCTATCTTGTGGTTAGCGCGTGTTTATAAGTATGGTCTCTTGCAACATTAGTTACTATGGAAACGGCTAGGGTCGAATATATTGGTTAGGTGCTCTAGGAGTTAAGAATTATTTTTTATCTACAGACCAGTCCCCTTCGAAAAGTTTATGTCAGGTTATATTGGGGTGCCTATTTCAAGTCTGATAGTAGCGGTCGACGTCTAGTTGGTCAAAAAGGCATTTTTATGGCCTTGCGGCAGGTCGTTAAGTGTCGAGAGGATTCTGTTTCATTTTTATCTGTCTATTAATCTCTTTATTTATTTGTTTATTCAAATGGCTATTTTCTTTTACAAACGTGTTGAAATGGATTCGAATTTGTTTTTTTTGGCGACTCCACAAAGGGTTTTTCTATTTAATGATTGGGCTGAGCTTTTAAGGCTTTTATTAAACTATAGAATTTATTTGTTTATATATATATATATATATATATATATATATATATTTATTTTTTATTTTTTTTATTAATCATTTAATGCGAAAATTTGTTGATGTCGGCAAAAAACCGATAACTCCTGTCTATGGTTTAATAACTTTTCATTATTTAGAAACTTAATGATGTGTAGTTTTTCATGTGTGTATATATATATATATATATATATATATATATATATATATATATATATATATATATATATATATATATATATGTATACACTGATGAAAAAAATACCCCAAACTTGATAATCTATTTTTTATCGTCTAAATATTTATATTATTATTAAAAAGAATTATTTGTTAAAGATTTTCAAATACTTCCTAGCACGACCGAAATTTTAGTTAAAGATATTATTTTTCTAAGTCAGCAAAATTGCCATAAAATCGATCATGTCCGCCATTTTTGACAACTTTGTAAGCAAAAGTGAAATTCTCCATTTAAACATCTTGTAAAATTCAATTATACTTCTTTCAAAACTTATTTGAGGAAAATTAGAAAATTTAAAGTTTACTTAATGTAATTGGAAACAATTATTAATTTCTTAACAGAAAAAATTAGTTAAAAATAAGAGAAGCATGTCTAATGGCGATGATTGCTTTGAGAGTTGTGAACTGACGTTTACGTCAATGTTTTGGCAGCTATCGTCAGTAAAATTTATCGGACGGAAGGACAGAAGTGACAGTATTTTTGAATTTTAAGGGAAGCAGCTTATTTAACAATAAAGTTTTATTGAGTTTTAGGTACTTTTTTAAACAGTATGTCTCACACTGAAAAACAATAAATTACTTATATTTAAAAAATGAAATTAAATATTTAGTGAAATAGGATGTAAAAAAAATTAAATTTTGAAAATGCGACGATAATATTGAGTCAGAGAATTTGATACGTGCTAACCAGAAAGGAAGGCAGAGCTTTCCTCTTAAAACACGTGACCTATTATTTGTGAACCCTGCATCCATAGTTTTAGAGAAAACGTTTTCAATACATTTTTGCATATTAAAAAATATTTTAAAAATATTATCGTATCGCAGATTTTTATAAGTTTCAAATTTATGATCTGTAAAAATAGAAATTTTTAATAACAGCATTCCCAAAAAGACTCAGATTCAAACTTAATTTTAAAATATTTAACAAATTTATCACATTTCATATTTAAAATTGAAAAAGAAGCAAACAATTCTTGTAAAAAATGCATTTTTCATCGGAAAAATATTTTAGCTTCAGACAATAGAATCATTAATATATATCATTAATATTAATATATTATTAATATTAATATGTAATTAATATTCATATATTATTAATATTAATATACTATTAATATTAATATATTATTAATATTAATTATATTATTAATATTAATATATTATTAATATTAATATGTTATTAATATTAATATATTATTAATATTAATATATATTATTCATAAAAAACCACTAAAACCTTTTTTAAATTAAATAATGTCTTAGTTTTATTGTTTTTTTTTTATTTTAAAATTCAGAGCTGAATTTTGGGTAAAACCGGGTTTTGATTAACGAAATTTGATGATTAATATTCTTCAAAGTCTTCAGCTTTTAACTAATATAATCACAAAATTATACAAAGACAAATTTTCGAGTATTCATAAAATTAAGTAAGGTGTGTATGTGTGTGTGTGGGCGGTAACATATAAAAAAAACAATTTTTTTTTACTATGACTTTCTAAAAAATAAATATTTGTCAAATAATTTCATTCATTTGTGAATTCTCAAAGTTTCACTAAAATCCAAGAATTATTTGATCTTTGCAAGAATTTCCAAATTTAAGTGAATGACGGCGGTAAATAAATTAATCGTAAATATTACCTGACCGCTGATGAAAAAAAAAAAAATAACAAAATTTTGCTAGAAAGAATTAAAAATTTTTAAAAATAATTCTAAAAATATTTTAGTCTTTCCTCTTAATAATAATACAAATATTATGACGATAAAACTTTGTTTTTATTAAGTTTTGGGCCTTTTTTCATCATGCTATGCTGTTTTTAGACGATACCACTATCTATCTATCTATCTATCTATCTATCTATCTATCTATGTCCACTCATATCTATTTTCTTTCTCTCTCTCTCTCTCTTTCTCTCTCTCTCTCTCTCTCTCTCTCTCTATATATATATATATATATATATATATATATATATATATCCGAAAAAAATAACACCACTCGTGGCCTGACGATTGCGTCTAGCATGAAACAGCCTGTCGCCTTTAAGTGTTAACTTCAATGTTCACTTTTATATTTACACACGCTCTGTCTCTGATATTGAGCACTTTATCCCATAAATATAGCACACCTGAAGACTATATTTCTTCATATATATATATATATATATATATATATATATATATATATATATATATATATATATAAACCTTTATCTCTCTAGCGCTCTTTATATATATACATATATATATATATATATATATATATATATATATATATATATATATATATATATATATATCTCAGGATGGTCTTTATTGATCATTATTGATTTTGTTAGAGCATAAAGAGTGTGGTCTGACAGTGAAGGATAAGAAGATCATGATGCGCCAGTCTTATAAGTTGTGCGATCTTTTTACAATCGGCATTCTACCTGCTATCCTTCGGAAATAAATATCTATGTCAACCACGCCTCTACCTATCCGCTTCTTTCGTCTAAACTGGCTCCCGTCTCTCCGGCTGTCTATCTCTCTGTCTGTCTGCGATGCTTTGCCGCTTGTTAAAACTAAGGCAACCCCTCTCAGGAATACGCACCCACGCACGGTGAGTCAACAAACAGAGTAAATGATAGTGTATCATTGTCAGAAATACAGAGGCAGACACACAGACAGACGTGCAGACTGACGCGTTCGTAGAATTGACGGAAAGGCAGAGGGTGGGTTGCTGTGAATATTTGTGAGCAAAACAAATTGTTTACATGCAATTGTCGGGTAACTGACATACAAATCTGGTGCGATGCTGACAGCCCAGAAGGAAAGAAATAAATAAATAAAAAGGAACAAATAAGTTGAAGAAACAAAAGTGAAACTGAGTTAACGGTGGACAGCAAAGGCGCACACACACACACGCACACGCACACACACACACGCACACACACACACACACACACATACACAGAGGGGGTGAGAGGGAGAGAGAGAGAGAATGAGAGAGAAAACAAAAATAAGAGAGAAGCTCGAAACGATATGTTTAGAGAAAATAAAGAGAGAGGGAGAAAGGGTAAATCATGGAAAATAAAAATGAGAGAGAGGAGAAAGAATAGTAGAAATAGAGAGAGAGAGAGAGAGAGAGAGAGAGAGAGAGAGAGAGAAAGAGAAGGCGAGTGAGGAATTCGAAAGACAGGCTAAATGTTATGGGAGATGGACATAGAAAGATATGCAGAGAGAGAATGAAAGAAAAGAAAAAAGAAAAAGAACGAATGAAAGAGAGGAAGAGGAAAATAGAAATAAAGAAAGAGTAAGCATATTTAAAGAGAAGGCAGAAACGAATGAAAGATGAATAGATTGAAACAACGAAAGGGAGTAAGTAAGGCATAGAGTGAAAGAAAATAAAAAAGAGAAAGAAGACGAAAGAAGAAGAGGAAAAAGTGAGGAAAAAAGTGAGAAAAGTCTAGAGAGAGGGAGAGTATTTGAACTATTTACATTATTCGGGCCGTTATCCCCGTCTTCATTGCCATATTCACAACGTTTCGGCCGTTTTAAGCTATGGCCATCTTCAGGTGATTAGAATTTAGAACTGAACCCTTTATTTCGCCCACCGAAGCTCCTCAAATTTTTACTTATTAATCTTAATGAAATAAAAGGCCCAAGAGCCACTGTGTGGAGTTGTATTAGCGAAAAAATGGGGAAAAAAGTAAAGTTCTTGGTACGATCCAGGAAAGACTAGAAATAATTACTTTCATGTTAATTATTCGGATGAGATCATTGCAATGGGATCTAGCCATTTTGAATTTAAACGCAGTACTAGAGTGGCAATACTTCTATGGTAACATATTCTCTTTCGCACTTCTCGCTTGAGGAAATCCTTTCCGGATCCATGCTCTCCAGCCAACTTCGATGTTCAGAATTTGAAAAGCAATGTCAATCGCTATCTGCGATGTGTTTGTTTCTAACTCTTCCTCATTCAGTAACTCCTTGTATCTTTGTGGCCTTTTGCTTTCCAGTCAACAGTAATCTTCAAAAAAATCAATGCAATATCAATCGCTATCTGCGATGTTTTTGTTACCAACCCTTCCTCAACCAGTAATTCCTTGTCTCTTTGTGGCTTCTGCTTTCCAGTCAACTTTGATTTTCAAAAATTTAAATGCAATTTCAATTGCTATCAGCTGTCCTCCTGATTACTTTTTCTTCTTCCTGATCATTATTAATATTTCTGTTCTCTGGAAGAATTCTTCCACACCCACTGTGTCTTAGAGGATTTACTGCCTTGCATGGGGTGATACCGATTTTGAAAAAAATCTAGGCTTGAAGGGATCAAGATTTTGTTAATTAATGACGTTAGCGGAGACGTTATTAGTACATAGACGGAGTAGATTTTAGAAGGTACCGGGAATCCATTCCTAAACAGGGAACGAGGGGAGGACGTCTCCTGTTGTCCCAAATACCGGAGATTTCGGAGGTACAGAGCTGAAGGCACCGAAGACCAAATCCTAGAGAAGAAACAAGAGATAAACCTCTATTGTTGCTGAAAAGACCGAAGAGGAGTGTGAAAAGGACGATAAGCAAGCCTATCTAATATTGGGGGAATAAAATAATAACAGAATAAGCTTTTACAGTTCAGGTCGAAACTTCAGAAGTACAGAGCTGAAGGAACCGGGGACCCAGTCCTAGCAAAGGAACAAGAGATAAACCTCTAGTGTTGTTCAAAAGACCGGGGAGGATTGTTAAACGGACGATAAGCAAGCCTGTCTAATATTGGGGGAAGGAAATAATAACATATTAAGCGTTAACAGTTCAGGCCGAGATATCAGAAGTACAGAGCTGAAGGAACCTGGGACCCAGTCCTAGCAAAGAAACAAGAGATAAACCTCTACTGGTGTTCAAAAGAACGGGGAAGAGTGTGAACCGGACGATAAGCAAGTCTGTCTAATATTGGGGAAAGAAAATAATAACAGAATAAGCTTTTACTGTTCAGGCCGAGACTTCAGAATTACAGAGCTGAAGGAACCGGGGACCAGGTCCTAGCAAAGAAACAAGAGATAAACCTCTAGTCTTGTTCAAAAGACCGGGCAGGATTGTGAACTGGACGATAAGCAAGCCTGTCTAATATTGGGGGAAGAAAATAATAACCGAATAAGCTTTTATAGTTCTGGCGGAGACTTCCGCAGTACCGAGGACTCATTGCTAGAGAAGAAACATGAGATAAACCTCTACTGTTGTTCTACAGCGGGGTGCATGAACTGTAGGATTTGCGCAAATACATGAATAACATTTTTTAAATCTTTCTTTTCACCGATGAATCTTGTACCACATTTATTGGGCCAGGAGTGAGGAAAAAAAGGATGCTGATTGTTGCCGAATAATAAGAATAATAATACTGAAAAATGGTTTCGACTCTAAATGCATATTCTGGGATTAATGTCCAGAAACAATTGATCATCTTGTATCAGTTTGCCAACTATTAGCACCCACCAAATATATAACTCGATATGAGTCAATATCTAAACTCGAAAATCTGGGAAGGAAAGTGAAAACAATGAAATTCGGTGTCAGACACAGGATCTGTAAGGATTTTATGTGACATTACAGTATACACAGAGAGAACAATCAAAGCTTACCACACAGATATAGTGATTAATAGCTACATAGATAGAATGGGCTTTTTATTGACTTGACAGTTTCTTCAGACTATTATCGCTTGGAAGAGCTTAAAAATGAGCAAAATACATGAATCTTCAAGGGGAAATCTTTAAAAAAAGGAGTACACGAAGAGATCAATGATTCTAGTTGTGGTTGGAACTCACGGATTTTTCGTGAAAGGTTTCCTTACGAAATGTTCTCACACACTACGTGGGCCTTTGTCTATATCAATTGTAATTAAAAATGTGGAACATGACGACATCAGTAAATCTAGTTGTGGTTGGAGCTCACGGATTGATTGGGAAAGGTTCCCTTAAAAGATCTCTTACAGCCAATGTTTAAGAATATACAATGAAATCGTTCAAACACTACGTGGGCCTTTATCTATATAGATTGTAATAAAGAAATGCAGCACATGACGACATTAGTAATTCCAGCTGTGGTTGCAGCTCACGGAATTATTTGAAAAGGTCCCTTTAAAGGATCCCTTATACCCCATGTCTTAAGAACATACAATGAAATTGTTCAAAAACACTACGTTGGACTTTATCTATATAAATTGTAATAAAGAAATGCAGCACACGACGATATCAGTAATTCTAGTTGTGGTTGGTGCTGTAGGATTGATTGTAAAAGGTTCCCTTAAGAGATCCCTTGCAGCCCATGTGTTAAGAAGATACAATTAAGCCTTTGAACCCTGCGTTCCTGAAGAATTTTAAGCCTTCTGCCCGAGCTATTGAGTCAAAATTCGCAAATAATTGATATATAATGTTTCATGGTAGATATAAAAA
Source organism: Acanthosepion esculentum (assembly GCA_964036315.1). Lineage (NCBI taxonomy): Eukaryota > Metazoa > Mollusca > Cephalopoda > Sepiida > Sepiidae > Acanthosepion > Acanthosepion esculentum. Next base: position 6,986,698 of record OZ038500.1, on the reverse strand, counting down.
TAGTTACAAGTGTTTACCCCCCCGCATTAAGTAAAAAAGAAACTTACCTGGAAGAGATTTTTGAAAAAAGAAAAAAAATGAATCAAGCATACAAGAAAATTATATTTCGGCATTAAGTGGCCCATAAGATGTTGATGTGCCGCTATCAAACAAACATCTGGTGCCTCGGCTATGGATTTAGAGATTCTTGATAAAATAGAATGTGCAATATTATTGGTCCTGACTTGCATCTTGACTTGAGTCACATTCCCACCACAATAACATAGCTTCCCGTTGTCTTGTCTATAAATATTTTCTTTGTAATTCTTCTGATGAGCTTGCTTCTTTGCTATGAAGACTTTATGAATTTAAGAGAAGTATTGATTAGCAGCCATGACTCGTCAGTATCCATCTTGCATATTTATAAGTCTACCATTCATCCATGCATTGAATATTGCTGTCACATCTGGTCTGGTGCTTCTGATATATATTTAGAGATACTTGATAAAATCCAAAGAAGAATCTATCTTGCATATTTATAAGTCTACCATTCATCCATGCATTGAATATTGCTGTCACATCTGGCTGGTGCTTCTGCTATATATTTAGAGATTCTTGATGAAATCCGAAGAAGAATCTATCTTGCATATTTATAAGTCTACCATTCATCCATTCATTGAATATTGCTGTCACATCTGGTCTGGTGCTTCAGATATATATTTAGAGATTCTTGATAAAATCCAAAGAAGAATCTATCTTGCATATTTATAAGTCTACCATTCATCCATGCATTGAATATAGCTGTCACATCTGGTCTGGTGCTTCAGATATATATTTAGAGATTCTTGATAAAATCCAAAGAAGAATCTATCTTGCATATTTATAAGTCTACCATTCATCGATGCATTGAATATTGCTGTCACATCTGGCTGGTGCTTCTGCTATATATTTAGAGATTCTTGATGAAATCCGAAGAAGAATCTATCTTGCATATTTATAAGTCTACCATTCATCCATTCATTGAATATTTCTGTCACATCTGGCTGGTGCTTCTGCTATATATTTAGAGATTCTTGATAAAATCCGAAGAAGAATCTATCTTGCATATTTATAAGTCTACCATTCATCCATGCATTGAATATTGCTGTCACATCTGGTCTGGTGCTTCTGATATATATTTAGAGATACTTGATAAAATCCAAAGAAGAATCTATCTTGCATATTTATAAGTCTACCATTCATCCATGCATTGAATATTGCTGTCACATCTGGCTGGTGCTTCTGCTATATATTTAGAGATTCTTGATAAAATCCGAAGAAGAACCTATCGTGTATATTTATAAGTCAATCATTCATCCATACATTGAATATTGCTGTCACATCTTGTCTGGTGCTTCTGCTATATATTTAGAGATTCTTGATTAAATCTAAAGAAGAATCTATCTTGCATATTTATAAGTCTACCATTCATCCATTCATTGAATATTGCTGGCACATCTGGTCTGGTGATTCTGATATATATTTAGAGATTCTTGATAAAATCCGAAGAAGAACCTATCGTGTATATTTATAAGTCAATCATTCATCCATACATTGAATATTGCTGTCACATCTGGTCTGGTGCTTCTGCTATATATTTAGAGATTCTTGATAAAATCCAAAGAAGAATCTATCTTGCATATTTATGACGCAATCATTCATCCATACATTGAATATTGCTGCCACATCTGGTCTGGTGCTTCTGCTATATATTTAGAGATTCTTAATAAAATCCAAAGAAGAATCTATCTTGCATATTTATAAGTCTACCATTCATCCATTCATTGAATATTGCTGTCACATCTGGTCTGGTGGTTCTGATATATATTTAGAGATTCTTGATAAAATCCGAAGAAGAACCTATCGTGTATATTTATAAGTCAATCATTCATCCATACATTGAATATTGCTGTCACATCTTGTCTGGTGCTTCTGCTATATATTTAGAGATTCTTGATTAAATCTAAAGAAGAATCTATCTTGCATATTTATAAGTCTACCATTCATCCATGCATTGAATATTGCTGCCACATCTGGTCTGGTGCTTCTGATATATATTTAGAGATTCTTGAGAAAATCCGAAGAAGAACCTATCGTGTATATTTATAAGTCTACCATTCATCCATGCATTGAATATTGCTGTCACATCTGGTCTGGTGCTTCTGCTATATATTTAGAGATTCTTGATTAAATCTAAAGAAGAATCTATCTTGCATATTTATAAGTCTACCATTCATCCATACATCGAATATTGCTGCCATATCTGGCCTGGAGCTTCTGTTATATATTTAGTGATTCTTGATAAAATCCAAAGAAGAATCTATCTTGCATATTTATAAGTCAATCATTCATCCATACATTGAATATTGCTGCCACATCTTGTCTGGTGCTTCTGTTATATATTTAGAGATTCTTGATAAAATCCAAAGAAGAATCTATCTTGCATATTTATGAGTCTACCATTCATCCATGCATTGAATATTGCTGCCACATCTGGTCTGGTGCTTCTGATATATATTCAGAGATTCTTGATTAAATCTAAAGAAGAATCTGTCTTGCATATTTATAAGTCTACCATTCATCCATGCATTGAATATTACTGCCGCATCTGGTCTGGTGCTTCTGCTATATATTTAGAGATTCTTGATAAAATCCAAAGAAGAATCTATCTTGCATATTTATGAGTCTACCAATCATCCATGCATTGAATATTGCTGCCACATCTGGTCTGGTGCTTCTGCTATATATTTAGAGATTCTTGATAAAATCCGAAGAAGAACCTATCGTGTATATTTATAAGTCAATCATTCATCCATACATTGAATATTGCTGTCACATCTGGTCTGGTGCTTCTGCTATATATTTAGAGATTCTTGATAAAATCCGAAGAAGAACCTATCTTGCATATTTATAAGTCAATCATTCATCCATACATTGCATATTGCTGTCACATCTGGTCTGGTGCTTCTGCTATATATTTAGAGATTCTTGATAAAATCCAAAGAAGAATCTGTCTTGCATATTTATGAGTCTACCATTCATCCATGCATTGAATATTGCTGTCACATCTGGTCTGGTGCTTCTGCTATATATTTAGAGATTCTTGATAAAATCCAAAGAAGAATCTATCTTGCATATTTATGAGTCTACCATTCATACATGCATTGAATATTGCTGTCACATCTGGTCTGGTGCTTCTGCTATGGATTTAGAGATTCTTGATAAAATCCAAAGAAGAATCTGTCTTGCATATTTATGAGGCTACCATTCATCCATGCATTGAATATTGCTGCCGCATCTGGTCTGGTGCTTCTGCTATGGATTTAGAGATTCTTGATAAAATCCAAAGAAGAATCTGTTATGTTACTGGCCCTGAACTGGCATCTCAGCTTCAGTCATTTACCCACCGTCTCACCGAAGCTTTCTTGTATCTTTTCTATAAAAAATTATTTGTAATTTTTCTGGTGAGCCTTTGTCTTTGGTACCTCGACATTAAATGCAGTACTAGATGGGCTACTAGGTAACCAATCTAGTACTGAGTAAATGAGTACTAGGTAATACTCATTTTACTGTTGAAATCAATAGATGCAACCGTAAGTTCTTTGCTAACAGTTTCTTCTCACGCTTGGGAACTTACTTCCAGCTTCTTGCTCTCCGCTTAATTTTGTTTTTCGAAAATTTAAATGCAATATCAATCATTACCTTCTGTCTTCTTAATTACAATTCTTTTAGTTTTTTTTTTTACTCCTGAGTACTGTTTTTTTTTTCTCATATTCTTTCACACTCAGTAAATCCTTTACGTCTTTGTGGCT
>OZ038500.1:6945368-6980368 GCA_964036315.1 Acanthosepion esculentum | reverse complement strand
GAAGACTTTAGTGAGGAGAAAGAACAATAAAAGAACAGGTTTCAGGAAGACAGAAGATGGCGATAATGCCACTAAGACTCAAAGGGTTACTGGGAGTGAAAGAGAATGAGAAGACTTTAGTGAGGAGAAAGAACAATAAAAGAACAGGTTTCAGGAAGACAGAAGATGGGGATAATGCCACTAAGACTCAAAGGGTTACTGGGAGTGAAAGAGAATGAGAAGACTTTAGTGAGGAGAAAGGACAATAAAAGAACAGGTTTCAGGAAGACAGAAGATGGCGATAATGCCACTAAGACGCGAGGGGTTACTGGGAGTGAAAGAGAATGAGAAGACTTTAGTGAGGAGAAAGGACAATAAAAGAACAGGTTTCAGGAAGACAGAAGATGGCGATAATGCCACTAAGACGCAAAGGGTTACTGGGAGTGAAGGAGAATGAGAAGACTTTAGTGAGGAGAAAGAACAATAAAAGAACAGGTTTCAGGAAAAGAGAAGATGGCGATAATGCCACTAAGACTCAAAGGGTTACTGGGAGTGAAAGAGAATGAGAAGACTTTAGTGAGGAGAAAGAACAATAAAAGAACAGGTTTCAGGAAAAGAGAAGATGGCGATAATGCCACTAAGACTCAAAGGGTTACTGGGAGTGAAAGAGAATGAGAAGACTTTAGTGAGGAGAAAGAACAATAAAAGAACAGGTTTCAGGAAAAGAGAAGATGGCGATAATGCCACTAAGACTCAAAGGGTTACTGGGAGTGAAAGAGAATGAGAAGACTTTAGTGAGGAGAAAGGACAATAAAAGAACAGGTTTCAGGAAGACAGAAGATGGCGATAATGCCACTAAGATGCAAGGGGTTACTGGGAGTGAAAGAGAATGAGAAAACTTTAGTGAGGAGAACGGACAATAAAAGAACAGGTTTCAGGAAGACAGAAGATGGCGATAATGCCACTAAAACTCAAAGGGTTACTGGGAGTGAAAGAGAATGAGAAGACTTTAGTGAGGAGAAAGGACAATAAAAGAACAGGTTTCAGGAAGATTGAAGATGGCGATAATGCCACTAAGACGCGAGGGGTTACTGGGAGTGAAAGAGAATGAGAAAACTTTAGTAAGGAGAAAGGACAATAAAAGAACAGGTTTCAGGAAAAGAGAAGATGGCGATAATGCCACTAAGACTCAAAGGGTTACTGGGAGTGAAAGAGAATGAGAAGACTTTAGTGAGGAGAAAGGACAATAAAAGAACAGGTTGCAGGAAGACAAAAGATGGCGATAATGCCACTAAGATGCAAGGGGTTACTGGGAGTGAACGAGAATGAGAAGACTTTAGTGAGGAGAAAGGACAATAAAAGAACAGGTTTCAGGAAGACAGAAGATGGCGATAATGCCACTAAGACGCGAGGGGTTACTGGGAGTGAACGAGAATGAGAAAACTTTAGTAAGGAGAAAGGACAATAAAAGAACAGGTTTCAGGAAGACAGAAGATGGCGATAATGCCACTAAGACGCAAGGGGTTACTGGGAGTGAAAGAGAATGAGAAGACTTTAGTGAGGAGAAAGGACAATAAAAGAACAGGTTTCAGGATGAGAGAAGAAGGCGACTGGCGTAAAATTTAGGAAGATTGTATGTGACAGGTAAACAAGAAAATGGAAGAGACTTCCACATGTGAAAAGTGCGAGAAAAGAAACAGTTACAGTAGAACTTACGGGTACATCTAGCTAGTTGTACAGGAAAAAAAACAAGAAAAAAGAAAATTGAAAGAAAGAAGAGAGAGAAATAAAGAAATAGAAATTAAAATAAGAATGAAACAAACATAATAACAAACAAACAAACAATAAAGCAAAATCAAAAAATGAACGAAAAGAAATTAAAATAATAAAAAGGAAAGAAAAAAGGAAAGAAAAACAAAGAAAGAAAAAAAGTTAAAAAGAAGAGAACGATGAAGGAAAAGAAATTAAAATAATAAAATAGGAAAGAAAAATGGAAAGAAAAAAGGAGAGAAAAAACGAAGAAAGAAAAAACAAAGTGAAAAAGAAGAAAACGATGAACAAAAAGAAATTAAAATAATAAATAAGGAAAGAAAAAAGGAAAGAAAAAAGAATGAAAAAACAAAGTTAGAAAGAAGAAAACGATGAACAAAAAGAAATTAAAATAATAAATAAGGAAAGAAAAAAGGAAAGAAAAAAGAATGAAAAAACAAAGTTAGAAAGAAGAAAACGATGAACAAAAAGAAATTAAAATAATAAATAAGGAAAGAAAAAAGGAAAGAAAAAAGAATGAAAAAACAAAGTTAGAAAGAAGAAAACGATGAACAAAAAGAAATTAAAATAATAAATAAGGAAAGAAAAAAGGAAAGAAAAAAGAATGAAAAAACAAAGTTAGAAAGAAGAAAACGATGAACAAAAAGAAATTAAAATAATAAATAAGGAAAGAAAAAAGGAAAGAAAAAAGAATGAAAAAACAAAGTTAGAAAGAAGAAAACGATGAACAAAAAGAAATTAAAATAATAAATAAGGAAAGAAAAAAGGAAAGAAAAAAGAATGAAAAAACAAAGTTAGAAAGAAGAAAACGATGAACAAAAAGAAATTAAAATAATAAATAAGGAAAGAAAAAAGGAAAGAAAAAAGAATGAAAAAACAAAGTTAGAAAGAAGAAAACGATGAACAAAAAGAAATTAAAATAATAAATAAGGAAAGAAAAAAGGAAAGAAAAAAGAATGAAAAAACAAAGTTAGAAAGAAGAAAACGATGAACAAAAAGAAATTAAAATAATAAATAAGGAAAGAAAAAAGGAAAGAAAAAAGAATGAAAAAACAAAGTTAGAAAGAAGAAAACGATGAACAAAAAGAAATTAAAATAATAAATAAGGAAAGAAAAAAGGAAAGAAAAAAGAATGAAAAAACAAAGTTAGAAAGAAGAAAACGATGAACAAAAAGAAATTAAAATAATAAATAAGGAAAGAAAAAAGGAAAGAAAAAAGAATGAAAAAACAAAGTTAGAAAGAAGAAAACGATGAACAAAAAGAAATTAAAATAATAAATAAGGAAAGAAAAAAGGAAAGAAAAAAGAATGAAAAAACAAAGTTAGAAAGAAGAAAACGATGAACAAAAAGAAATTAAAATAATAAATAAGGAAAGAAAAAAGGAAAGAAAAAAGAATGAAAAAACAAAGTTAGAAAGAAGAAAACGATGAACAAAAAGAAATTAAAATAATAAATAAGGAAAGAAAAAAGGAAAGAAAAAAGAATGAAAAAACAAAGTTAGAAAGAAGAAAACGATGAACAAAAAGAAATTAAAATAATAAATAAGGAAAGAAAAAAGGAAAGAAAAAAGAATGAAAAAACAAAGTTAGAAAGAAGAAAACGATGAACAAAAAGAAATTAAAATAATAAATAAGGAAAGAAAAAAGGAAAGAAAAAAGAATGAAAAAACAAAGTTAGAAAGAAGAAAACGATGAACAAAAAGAAATTAAAATAATAAATAAGGAAAGAAAAAAGGAAAGAAAAAAGAATGAAAAAACAAAGTTAGAAAGAAGAAAACGATGAACAAAAAGAAATTAAAATAATAAATAAGGAAAGAAAAAAGGAAAGAAAAAAGAATGAAAAAACAAAGTTAGAAAGAAGAAAACGATGAACAAAAAGAAATTAAAATAATAAATAAGGAAAGAAAAAAGGAAAGAAAAAAGAATGAAAAAACAAAGTTAGAAAGAAGAAAACGATGAACAAAAAGAAATTAAAATAATAAATAAGGAAAGAAAAAAGGAAAGAAAAAAGAATGAAAAAACAAAGTTAGAAAGAAGAAAACGATGAACAAAAAGAAATTAAAATAATAAATAAGGAAAGAAAAAAGGAAAGAAAAAAGAATGAAAAAACAAAGTTAGAAAGAAGAAAACGATGAACAAAAAGAAATTAAAATAATAAATAAGGAAAGAAAAAAGGAAAGAAAAAAGAATGAAAAAACAAAGTTAGAAAGAAGAAAACGATGAACAAAAAGAAATTAAAATAATAAATAAGGAAAGAAAAAAGGAAAGAAAAAAGAATGAAAAAACAAAGTTAGAAAGAAGAAAACGATGAACAAAAAGAAATTAAAATAATAAATAAGGAAAGAAAAAAGGAAAGAAAAAAGAATGAAAAAACAAAGTTAGAAAGAAGAAAACGATGAACAAAAAGAAATTAAAATAATAAATAAGGAAAGAAAAAAGGAAAGAAAAAAGAATGAAAAAACAAAGTTAGAAAGAAGAAAACGATGAACAAAAAGAAATTAAAATAATAAATAAGGAAAGAAAAAAGGAAAGAAAAAAGAATGAAAAAACAAAGTTAGAAAGAAGAAAACGATGAACAAAAAGAAATTAAAATAATAAATAAGGGAAGAAAAAAGGAAAGAAAAAGGAAAGAAAAAACAAAGAAAGAAAAACAAAGACAGAAATAACAAAGTTAGAAAGAGAACGATAAATGAAAAGAAATTAAAATAAGAAAGAAAAAGAAAGAAAGAAAGAAATAAAGATAAAGAAAGATATATAGCATAATAGAACAATGAATAAAAATAAATTAAAAGAAAAAAGGAAGAAAAAACAATGTCAGAAAAAGGAGAACGATGAACGAAAAGAAATTAAAATAATAAAAAAGGAAAGAAAAAAGGAAAGAAAACGTAAGGAAAAAGAACGAAAGAAAAACAAAGTCAGAAGGAAGAGAACGATGAACGAAAAGAAATTAAAATGAGAAAGAAAAAGAAAGAAAGAAAGAAAGAAATATAAAGAAAGATAGATAGCAAAATAGAACAAGGAATAAAAAGAAATTGAAATAAAACCGAAAGAAAGTGAAGAGGTCTGTTGTTTTAATTGAACGTCGTGCGGGTTTGATTGGTGGCAAAGCAGTAGAGGTCATCTCAGCCCGCCAGTTGCTATTGTTGTTATTCAATGAATCACTCGTGTTTATCTTACCGTTTGGCCTGTGATGAGACGAGGAAGAGGGAGTCGAAAGCAAGAGAGAAAAACATATATATATATATATATTTCTCTTTTTCTCTCTTGCTTTTGACCACACACACACACACACACTCACACACACACAGACATATGTATAAAGAGTGAAAGCGAAAGAGGGGTGATGAGTAAGGGTAGGGTTGGGTTTTCGGAAGTGGGAAATTTGCTCGGATATAATGTTAAAGCCAAGCGCGATTGGTCAGATGGCGAGCGGGAAAGTTGACTAGGAAGGGAGAACGTATCGTGATGGGGGGAAGTGATCCTCTTCTCACACATCTCAACAATGACGTGAGAACTGAACAGGTATTATTATTATTTTTACTATTGTTGTTATTATTATTATTAAACACAATAATAATAATAATAATAAAAATAATAATAATAATAACAATAATAATAATAATGATATTAATAATAATAATGCAAGAGTAAAACTGCGACAGAACTAGATAATGGAAATACTACTTGGATTCCTATTGAAAATTAATCTTTTATGATTAGTAGTTATTAAGTTACGATGTTTCTATCTGTCTATCTATCTATCTATCTATCTATCTATCTATCTATCTATCTACGTCTGTTTATATCTATCTATCTATCTATCTATCACAGTATACTCAATATCTATCTATCTATCTATCTATCTATCTATCTATCTATCACAGAATACTCAATATCTATCTATCTATCTATCTATCTATCTATCTATCTATCTATCTATCTATCTATCTATCTATCTACGTCTGTTTATATCTATCTATCTATCACAGTATACTCAATATCTATCTATCTATCTATCTATCTATCTATCTATCTATCTATCTATCTATCTATCTATCTATCTATCTATCACAGTATACTCAATATCTATCTATCTATCTATCTATCTATCTATCTATCTATCTATCTATCTATCTATCACAGTATACTCAATATCTATCTATCTATCTATCTATCTATCTATCTATCTATCTATCTATCTATCTATCACAGTATACTCAATATCTATCTATCTATCTATCTATCTATCTATCTATCTATCTATCTATGCGAATCCTTTCGTAATCTAATATATCTAAACAGATAACTCATCACAAAGACAAGATTTTGTTTCTGAGCAAAGGTCGGAAGAATCAGATTTTCAAGTTGGAAGCCATATTCGATCTCGTGATAAGACGACTGAAAACAACATTTGTAGAAGAATAAAAAAATGCACTTCATATTTCGTACGGAACGAATAAAAGTAAAAAAAAAAAAAAAAAAAACTTAAAAAACCCCAAAGAAATGTTCTGCTACATAAAACGGTAAACAAAGTTGTTTTGCTCTTTTGTCTTCTCTGAGGAAGATCCACCTGTTTTTACAAATGCTGAATCTTAATCTCTTAAAAGAAAAGCTTCGATTAAAAATCGCGGGGTGAGGGGCACCAAAGAAGAAGAAACGTAAAATGAGACCAGGTAAATATTCGGATTTTTCTTTTCTTTTTTAAGGCAATAAAGCCACTAAGACGCAAGGGGGGGTTACTGAGTGTTAGAGAATATAAGAAAGAAATACTATTAAATCACTAAGACGTAAGGTTTGGGTGTGCACCGAGTGTGAGAGAATAAGAGAAAAAGAAAAAAAACATTATGAAAAGAGAGAAAAGAATGAAACAACGGGCATTATGAAGAGGGAATATAACGATTGGCATTGCATTTAAATTTTTGAAGCTCAAACTTGACTGAAAAACTAGATTTCCACGAGCGAAAATTGCGAGTCTGTTAACATAAAACCTACGGTTGCAACCAGCCTTTTCAAATGTAAAATGTTGAGACCTTTCCGCCAATCTACTATCGCGCTAAAATTCCTAAAACATATTTCTCATGTCTTGATTTAAAAAGAATACAAAAGTTATCCCAATTCTCTGTCACTTAGGGAAATGCATCTTCAGCATTCTCACCGACCCGGCATTAAGGATTGGGCATCCTGGAAGAGACAGTAAAATACTTCGAATGAAATCCCTGCCTAGTAAGGTTAGTAAAACAAAATCAATCTGACACTTTAAATTATTTGCACTACCTACATTCGGACTATTATCCTGATCTTTGTCGTTGTTATTACAATCATTCAGCGAAGCTACAAAGAAAATAAGTCTGGAGGAACATTGAAAAGCCGCAGTGAGGAGGTGAGACAACGAAATCAGGAATGGCTGATCATGTATGGATGGAAAAGAGTAGTCATCAACCCCTATAGATTAAAGTGAAAATACTGGACAGGGAAGAATCAGTGAATATTCTAGGCTATGACAACCTCCTCAGTAGGCCTAGCATAGGAACATAGGAATAGCCTAGTGGCTTAAAGCAACGGTTCATGTATTTAGTAAAATACTAATTGTGAGTTCAAACCCAAGGATGGGTCGTATGTATTTGAACTCAGTGGAAATAGATCGACCAATAACTGAGCTGTATTAAATATAAGAACTAGATCGTGGTCACTGGAACGAAAGCAGTGTACTCCCGTAGATTAAATAAAGGGTTTAATTCTGAATTCCCTGATGAAGGCAAAAGGACACAACGACCAAAAAAATTTTCATAACGTCAACAAATAATAGTTGAAATTTATAGGCCACATAATGAGGAAAGGGGGAATTGTTAGATCCAGTGACTAGACCCAAACAGTTGTGAGTTCAATACCAGGCCACAGCAGTGCTGAACCAAAAGACTTTTAGAGTTGAGTAAAATGGAAATAACTAAAACATCCGGAATAGGCATGGCACGTGGAACTAGAACAACCTGCCCCGTTTCGGTTCAAAATTCCAATCATCTGAAGAATGCCGGAGCGTACAACGGCCGAAATGTTGTGAATATTGCAATGAAGATGAGGATAACAGTCCGAAAAATTTAAATAATGCAAGTAATCATAGTACTTCATCTCAGAGATATAGAGGCAGAAACGTTGTGAATATGACAATGAAGATGAGGCTAACAGTCCGAATAATGTAAATAATGCAAGTAAACATAATACCTCATCTCAGAGATATAGAGGCAGAAACGTTGTGAATATGGCAATGAAGATGAGGATAACAGTCCGAAAAATTTAAATAATGCAAGTAAGCATAGTACTTCATCTCAGAGATATAGAGGCAGAAACGTTGTGAATATGGCAATGAAGATGAGGATAACAGTCCGAAAAATTTAAATAATGCAAATAAGCATAGTACTTCATCTCAGAGATATAGATGCAGAAACGTTGTGAATATGACAATGAAGATGAGGATAACAGTCCGAATAATGTAAATAATGCAAGTAAACATAATACCTCATCTCAGAGATATAGAGGCAGAAACGTTGTGAATATGGCAATGAAGATGAGGATAACAGTCCGAATAATGTAAATAATGTAAGCAATCATAATACCTCATATCAGAGATATAGACAGATACTTAAGTTAAAATAAGAATATTTAAATGACTTTTTCTCGCCAGAATCTATTTTAGATGTTTACAAGTCTACCATTCGTCCATGCATTGAATATTGTCACATATAGCCTGGTGCTTCTGCTAGAAAAATGTCGGCGAACTAAAGACCCAGATACAAAATTAAAAGGAACATTTGGAAAAAACAACAACATCAGTAATTGCCGTAGTTTAAAAAAAAATCACGATTTTAAAAACTGTCCAGCGAAAGTGAAACATTGCAAGAAATGCGGGGAAATGGAATCATTTTGTTGTAGCCTGCAGAACCAAAACGAAATAAAAATATAGTAAATGAAGAAAGGAAATATTTCTTAGCAGAGCTGACAGAAAAAAAATTAAATGAGCCGTGATATAAAAACTTAAAAAATTGTAAAACAGCAGTGAAATTTAAAATCGACACAGGCGCCGATATAAACATTATCTCAAGAGAAACTTTTAAAAATCTGAGAGTAAAATCAGTAAATGGCATCTTCACTCTTCCCGCATTGGAAAATTTAATACCGTTACAGAGGAAGGTAAGGCCAAATATTATTTCGAGATATACGTGATTGAAGGGAGAGAATTTATTGTCTAGAAAAACGTCAATAAAAATGAATTTAGTGAAACGTTTAGACAAAAGAGAATAGGGAACTTCAGTTGACGCCGAAATGTATGAAAGGAGACCCAGTGAAAGTAGTTCTAAAAGAGATGTCATGGACTACTGTGTAACAACAGGGAGGAAAGTTCCATTCCCTATTTTACCAAAGGTGAAGGAAGACCTGAATAGACTAGAAAAGGAGAACAGAATTGATATACGTGCAAAACTTAGACCAGAAATAAGAGAAGACTTCCTAATCACTTGGGCCTAAACAAATACGAGGGTCATTCAATAATGAAAGGTGAATTTTTCGGTATAAGGACTTCTAATACAGATAAAAGCTTAGGAAAAATGAGTAGTAACAACATTTGGTATTGCTGTCATATATGGTCTGGAGCCACTTCAGTTTACCTCGGGGTTCTTGATAAGATCCAGAGAGGGGTATGCAATGTAATTGGCCCTGATCCGGCGTCTCGTTTGCAGTCTCTCTCTCACAGACGCACCGTCGCCTCTCTGTGTCTCTTTTACAAATACGTCCATGGTAATTGCTCCGATGAGCTGCTATCGCTGGTTCCCAGGCTCCATGAGTTCAACCGTCATACGAGGCTGGCATCCCGTTCCCACCCTTTCACTGTTGAAACTGTTAAGTGTAGCTCAAATTGAAAAGGACCTCCAATCGGTTGTGGACTGGGGAGAGAAATGGATGGTCAACTTTAACGCCTCTAAAACAAAACTGCTCTCCATTAACCACCACAAGGATCCGTCCCTGCATCCCATTAGAATGTCTGAGGACCAACTTCTCGAGAGCTCCTCTCTGCGGCTGCTCGGTCTCACGCTGTCCGCTGATCTGAGATGGAACAAATACATCGAGTCAGTTGCATCATCCACCGCAAGAAAAGTTGGTTCCCTGTGCCGAGCCAGGATATTTTTCTCCCCGGAATCGATCCTACAAGTCTATAAATCGACCATTAGCCCTTGCATGGAGTATTGCTGCTATATATTGTCTGGGGCCCCTGCTGTTTGCCTCAGGGTTCTTGATAAGATCAAGAGACGGATATGCAATGGATTGTCCCTGATCTGTCATCTCGTCTGCAGTCGCTCTCTCACAGACGCGATGTTATATCGCTCTGCCTTTTCTACAAGTACTTTCACGGTAATTGCTCCGAGGAGTTGCTTTCGCTTGTCCCTAGGCCTCATGAATTTAAACGTCCTACGAGGCTCGCATCCCGTTCCCACCCCTTCACCGTTGAAACTGTTAGATGTAGACGTCTCTTCTACTCCAATAGCTTCATATCTCGCACCTCACGCCTGTGGAACTCCCTTCCCTATTCCTGTTTCACTGACAACTATAATCTCCAACTATTCAAATGTAACATCAATTGACATCTCCAGTTGTCTTGATCTATCCACTATCCTTCTCCACATCCTTTCCTCTATCAATCCTATCTGCTCTTGCTCCAAATCTTCTGTAACCCCTTGCGTGCTAGTGGCTTTCAGCCTTGCCTGGGGTGAAAAGCCGTTGAAACACATGAATCCATAAGTAAGAAAAGAATAAAAGTATAAAATTATAATTTAATGCAAGACATAATATATGAAATATACAACAGTGGTGATATACCGGAAGACCTAAGTAGATCTATTTTCATAGCACTGCTTGTGAAGCCAAGTGAAAACAAATATGGAATCTATCGGACAATCATGAGCCATATAACAAAACCTATCATCTGAAAGCTGATAAATAGAGCCTGCAGAAATTTTATAGCGGAAATAGAACGAAAACAGTGGGGATTCGTTAAAGATACTGGAACAAGAAATGCAATTATTATAGCTAGAATGATAACAGAAAGAACAATAGAGGCATAAATGGATGTGTGTCTGTGTTTTATACATTATACAAAAGCGCTTGATAAAGTATGTCACAAAGAACTGTTGGAAATTTTTGTTAACCTTGGCATACTTGGGAAAAATCCAAAACCTATACCAGCAGCAAATCGCCTGCATACGGACAGAAAATGGATTCAGTGTTATATTCTGTGCTAATAGGAATATATACTTGAACAACATGGTGGATAAAATAAGTGAAGGTTTATTGTAAAAACCAATACAATAAGAATAAAGGTAACAGTTATGCACAAGGTCATTGCAAGTCAATCCAGTAGTGAGTGTTACTATTGGAAGGTTGGTAGTTCTCTCTCAAGTCTGAGTCATACTCAACAGATCCCAGCTAGTAATATTTACCAAACTCCCAACGGGATAAGATATAGCACGAGGTCGAATTTAATGTGGGGAATTCCGAGCCCGTAGGCTTGGCCAACAATTCTCCGTAGAACCCGCATAAACGGGTTCGGGTCTGTCTACCTCCCCGGACGAGACTTTGCCCTTCGGCATAGCCTCGTCCGAGTTCCTCTCTGCCCGAAGGCAGAGAGTTCGACAACAACTAAGAGCTGAGTAACAGATCCCAGCTAGTCAATATTTACCAGCCTCCTCACGAGGTAGGATGTGGCACAGGGCCGAATTTAATAAGGGGCAATCCGAGCCCGTAGGCTCTGCCAAAAATTCTCCGTAAACCCCGCGAAAAGGGTTCGGGCCTGTCTACCTCCCCGGACGAGACTCTGCCCTTCGGCATAGCCTCGTCCGGGTTCCTCTCTTCCCGAAGGCAGAGAGTTCGACAACAGATAGGAGCTGATTAACAGATCGCAGCTTGACGGTATCTAGCAACTGCCCTACACAGTCACATGTGGCAAAAGGCCGAATATAATGTGGGGCAATCCGAGCCCGTAGGTTCGGCCATAAAATCCCAATAGACCCCTGCATAAACGGGATCGGGTCGGTCTATCTCCCCGAAAGAGACTCTGCCCTACGGCTTAGCCTCGTCTGGGTTCCTCTCCGCCCGAAGACAGAGTTCGACCAGCACAGCCGAAAAAGTTTTCAGTTAGACTCTGTAGCCTGTTGACTTTACAGATAGTTATAGATAGTTACTACCTACAGTGTAGTCACTCCTGGGGGTGACAGGTTATTCCATTACATCATGCATAAAAATAGAGAGGGTGTAAGGCAAAGAAATGCCTTCTCGCCAGACTTATTCAACCTATACCTGAGGTGATTCTGAAAGAATTAAAAGTCCCACCAGGATTCATTATTAGAGGCCACAAACTTAACAACATAAGATATGCAGATACCACAGCGTTGATAATATACACGGAAAAGAAACTAAAAAAAAGCTCCTAAAGAAATTAGTGGAGAAAAGCGAGAAAGAAAAGGGCTAAATATTAATTGCAAGAAGACAGAATGCATGGTCATCAGCAAAAGAAAAAAAAAACCAACAGACAAATTCTAAATTGGGGATACAAAAATCAAAGTACAATATTTTAAATATCTGAGAAGTGTTTTGACACAAGACGGAAAGTGCGACACTGAAATCTGAAGTGTATTGGGATAAGGAGAGATGTCTTCTAAAAGCCAAACAAAGTATTATGAAACAGGAAACTTTCGTTAGAAAACAAAGAAAAAAGTACTGGGTAATACAAGTCCTCCTGTATGGCAATGGATGCTGGACAGTTTCCTCACAAATGAAGAAGAGACTCGAAGCGACACATATTCTTCTACTGATGAATGTCCTTAGGAACAAAGAAAGTGTGCTAAACTGTTATGTAATATCTACTCACCTATATAGCAATGGATTCTGGATAATCTCCTCAGACATGAAGAAGAGATTTGAAGCAAGAGAAATGCTGCTCTACAGAAGGAAACTGTGTTCTATCTATCTATCTATCTATCTATCTATCTATCTATCTATCTATCTATCTATCTATCTATCTATCTATCTCAACCTGTTCGTTTTCTATCTATCTCAGTTTGTTCATATCTATCTATCTATCTATCTATCTATCTATCTATCTATCTATCTATCTATCTATCTATCTCTTCTCGTCTCTCTCTCTCTCTCTATCTATCTCTTCTCGTCTCTATCTATCTATCTGTCTGTCTATCTATCTATCTATCTATCTATCTATCTCTGCTCGTCTCTCTCCTCCCTCTCTCTCAGTCTGCTCGTATCTATCTATCTATCTATCTATCTATCTATCTATCTATCTATCTATCTATCTATCTATCTATCTATCTATCTATCTCAACCTGTTCGTTTTCTATCTATCTCAGTTTGTTCATATCTATCTATCTATCTATCTATCTATCTATCTATCTATCTATCTATCTATCTATCTATCTCTTCTCGTCTCTCTCTCTATCTATCTATCTCTTCTCGTCTCTATCTATCTATCTGTCTATCTATCTATCTATCTATCTATCTATCTATCTATCTATCTATCTATCTATCTATCTATCTATCTCTGCTCGTCTCTCTCCTTCCTCTCTCTCAGTCTGCTCGTATCTATCTATCTATCTATCTATCTATCTATCTATCTATCTATCTATCTATCTATCTATCTATCTATCTATCTATCTCAGTCTGTTCATTATCTATCTATCTATCTATCTATCTATCTATCTATCTATCTATCTATCTATCTATCTATCTATCTATCTATCTCAGTCTGTTCATTATCTATCTATCTATCTGTCTATCTATCTATCTATATATCTATCTCTTGTGAATAATTAACTTGCATCTATTCTAATTTCTCATTCAGTCTCTATATTTTACCTAGATCCATATCAACCTGATGAAGGCCGGAGGTTACAACGTTCGAAATGTTGTGACAGCAACAACTACAACAACGGTGAGGACGACAGTTGGAATATAAATAGTGAAATTCAGGCAGAGAAAGAAGGTATTGTGGCGGCTCCTGGCGCAGGAAGTTATCTAAGAAGAGAAGGAAGAAAGAGGCAAAATATTTGAGATGTGATAAAATCGTTTGGGAAATCAAAAAGAATGAATTCAAAATAAGGAAAAAAAACTCCCAAAAAAAACAAAACAAAGGAATAAAAAATGAATGAATGAAAAAAGAAAACAGTCAAGGGCTAATAAATATTAATTATATGAAGACATCCAAACAAGAATAATATATGATCGCTTAACGCGTGAAAAGTACTGTCCCCATCCAATGTTTATGTCTGTCTCGGCAACGACTTTTCATCTTTTATGTGCGCGATCATGGACCTCCACGATTTCTTTTTATTGTAATGTCGCTATATGGAAAGTTTGACAGAACTTCCCTGATAAATATTTCAAATTTTAAACACTATAAAACATATTCTTTCAAATATATATATATATATATATATATATATATATATATATATATATATAATCATTTATTTAAATATTATAACATAAATATGTTATAAAATCACTACAAAAATAGCCATTTCGTTTCGACACATCCAGTGTCTTATATATATATATATATATATATATATATATATATATATATATATATTCTTTCTTTGATCAGGGTTAACACCTTTCCTTCTTTCTCGTCTTCGTTTCTCTCTCTCTTTCTTTCTCGTTTTTAATTACTTACTTTCTCTCTTTCGCGTTTTTAATTTCTTTCTTTATTCTTTCTTTTTTCCTTCTCGTTTTTCCTTTCGTTCTGCGTAGTTTTCATTTCTTTCGTTCTTTCTTTCTTTCGTTCATTCGTTCTTTCTTTCTTTCTTTCTTTCTTTCTTATCATTACATCTTTCTTTCTACTCATAATTTCTTCTCCTTTCTCATAATTCTTTCTTTCTCATCATTATTTCTATCCTTCTTTCTTTCTTTCTTTCTTTCTTTCTTTCTTTTGTCATAATTATTTCTTTCTTTTCTTACCATTATTTTTCTTTCTTTCTCATTATTCGTTCTTTCATTCTTTCTTTCTTTCTTTCTTTGTCATTATTCTTTCTTTTTTTCTTTCTTTCGCATCATTATTTCTTCTTTCTCATCATTCTTTTTTCTCATCAATCTTTCTTTCTTTCTCACTATTCTCTCATCATCCTTTCTTTCTTTCTTTCTTGTCATTCTTTCTTTCTTTCTTTCTTTCTTTCATTCTCATCATTATTTTTTCTTTCTTTCCTTCTTTCTTTCTTTCTCTCTTTCTTTCTCATCATTCTTTCTTTCTTTCTCATCATTCTTTTTTCTTTCTTTCTCTCTATTCTTTCTTTCTTTCCTTCTTTCTCATCATTCTTTCTTTCTCATCATTCTTTCTTTATTTCTTTCGTTCTCATCATTCTTTCTTTCTCATCATTCTTTCTTTATTTCTTTCGTTCTCATCATTCTTTCTTTTTCATCATTCTTTCTTTCTTTCTCATCATTCTTTTTTCTTTCTTTCTTTCTCACTATTCTTTCTTTCATTCTGTCTTTCTTTCTTTCTCGTCATTCTTTCTTTCTCATCATTCTTTCTTTCTTTCTCATCATTCTTTCTTTCTCGTCATTCTTTCTTTCTCATCATTCTTTCTTTCTTTGTTTCCAAATCCCCTTATTTCGTTCAGATCGTTTTACTTCCTCGTTTTTTCTCGCTTAAGTGTTTTCGTTACAAAACACAATGACGCTGACACTTTGTACAACCTTTCCTCCTAACGATAACCCATCCCCCTCCCTATCGCCATATTACTGCTCCTCCCTCTAAATTTTCTCCCCTTACTCCGCCTCCCCTCTTACACCCACTCTTCCTCTTCCTCTTTCTTCAAAATGTTTTTCACTGCTTCCCGCCAAAACATGTGCTGCTGTTGATGCAGCAACAAAGCCAAACAAACATTGGCGGGAAACGCTGATAAGATGAAAGCATCAGTCACCATGTTGACAGTGTCAGTTACATCAAATACTGCTTTTTTAGCCTCAACACTTTCATGCGATGATTAATATTGACAATAATAATAATAATAATAATTATTATTATTATTATTATTATTGTTGTTGTTGTTCCGTTTTTTTCATTTTTGTGAGACATGTGGAAAACGTAACTTGTGTAATTTGGTATTCCCTATGTCCATATGCCGGGATTGATTTTATACAAAATTTTAAGAGTAGCACGTACCCGAATTTATCTTTTTATGAGTTATAACAGTTTCAAAAATTGTTCAGTGCTCCACTAACGAACTTTGAGCATTATATATATATATATATATATATATATATATATATATATATATATATTATGAAATGGACAAAGTCTGACAATTATTTTAAGACATTTTTATATTTATACATTCTTTTTATGGATACAAATATTTAAGTAAATGTTCTGTTTTATAATAAACAGTATTAACGACATTTACCGGCCTGAATGTCCGAGAATGTTTCATAGAAAATATTTGTCCTCCGATAGGAATCGAACCTGTATCCTATACGGAACCGTCATATAGCCTGACAGGCCTTAACCGAATGCAGTTTAAAGACAGTAAAATCGACTTTGATAACCGAACGCTCCTCTGTGGCCCAATCGGTTAAAGGACAAACATGAAAAGTTTTGTACTTGTTAAGTTCGTAAGTGAATGTTAAAAATATGTATTTTTCAAATTTAGTTCTTTTCTAAAATAAAAATATCGTCGTCATGCTTGGAGGTTGGTCCAAGAGAGCTATAGCAACAACTTATTTTTAATCATTTTAACTCAATCAAGGCAGTAAAGCCACTAAGACCCTTGAGAGAATATGAGAAAAAGAAAGATACAGATCAATGTGTAAAAACACATATTTTTCAGGGTAAGATGTTTCACCTCAATGTGTTTCAGATTTCTTAATTTATTATAAATAACAACCCTTTTTTTCAATCATTTCACCCTTCCCCCAAGTAAAACACAAGACACAAGTTCTGAATGTGTAAGAAAAAGAAACATTATTAAGCAGAAAGAACAGTAAAAGAACAGGAATTAAGAACACAGAAGATAACGATTGACATGGATTTAAATTTTTTGAAGATCAAAGTAAAATGCGAAGCAAGAAACTCCACAAGCGAGAAATGCGATAAAAGCAACTGTTATTTGCCTATATTTCTGAGATGAAAGTATTGTAATTATTTACACTATTTACATTGTTCGGACTGTTGTTTTCATCTTTGTTGACATATTCGCGTCGTACTTTTGCAGGTCTCCTCATCTGACAGGTTAACAGTAGATCTTCCGAAAAGGAAAACAAAATGGTGGCGTTTATACACATCGGGTCAAATATTTATAGTCTTCTGATTGGTTAACCTTCTATGGATGCACTATAAAATGAATCAGCTGATTTTGATTTGCTCACTAGTACAAAAGTACACAAAATAATCTAACACTTAATTATTCATGTCAATGCTTGGCTGGCTTAGGAGATTTTTGTGGCGTAGCATATATGCTGAATCTTTAATTTTTCATATTTTCCAGCGATGTCCTCTTTCTATTATTTCAACCTCATCGCACAGACGGCGGTGATCTACTTATTCCCTCCATTCAGCTACGCCGTTTTTCTTTTTCCCTTCATGTTACGGCTATACGATGTTCTGACCGGAGGATACAACGGACGAAACGTCGTGAATATGACTATAAAGATGAGGAAAACAGTCCGAACAATGTAAATAAGAAACTATTACCATAGAACTAACGGTATTATCTGGCCATTTTAACTGCAATATGATGAGACCTACCTGCCAATCTAGTACTACGCTTAAATTCATAAAGATAGATTCTTCTTTGGATTTTATCAAGAATCTCTAAATATATAGCAGAAGCACCAGACCAGATGTGGCAGCAATATTCAATGCATGGATGAATGGTAGACTTATAAATATGCAAGATAGATTCTTCTTTGGATTTTATCAAGAATCTCTAAATATATAGCAGAAGCACCAGACCAGATGTGGCAGCAATATTCAATGCATGGATGAATGGTAGACTTATAAATATGCAAGATAGATTCTTCTTTGCATTTTATCAAGAATCTCTAAATATATAGCAGAAGCCCCAGACCAGATGTGACAGCAATATTCAATGCATGGATGAATGGTAGACTTATAAATATGCAAGATAGATTCTTCTTTGGATTTTATCAAGAATCTCTAAATATATAGCAGAAGCACCAGACCAGATGTGACAGCAATATTCAATGCATGGATGAATGGTTGACTTATAAATATGCAAGATAGATTCTTCTTTGGATTTTATCAAGAATCTCCAAATATGTAGCAGAAACAGCAGACCAGATGTGGCTGTTTTACGGTGGTAGGATTGTAACTGAAGCCTAAATGTCAGGTCAGGACCAATAATATTGCAGATTCTTTTTTTTTAAATTTATCAAGATTCCTTAAATACATAGCAGAAACACCAATAAAATATTTATGTTAACTGTCCGTACTCGTTGTTTCATGGAAATGGCATCTATTCGGATGGGAACTTGATAAAAAAAATTGAATTTCCTCACATTAAAGGCGCATAAAAATGATTTCTATAAATAAATTCAATTATACTATGAAGCCACCTGACGAAAATATGCCATATCCATAAGACTCCGAGTTGTGATTTGTTGCAATTAACATCTCTATCGCTTGATACTGATCACTTTATTTCGAAAGACTACTCGCCTTAAAAACGTTATCTCTTAAAAATGCACTGGTTGGCTTTTATTTTATTTATTTATTTATTTATTTGTTTATTGTGCAGCATTTTCTTTTTTGTTATGAACACACATAAAATCTAAATGAATAAACGGTAAATTCTCTCTATACGTCTGTGTGTCTGAAACCCCTCTGATTCGGACCACATTTGCTCTTCAACGACATATTATACCTTTTTGGAATCAGGAAGATCCCGGGATTGAAAAGGTGAGATCTATGTCCGAAGAGAAGGGAAAAGTTAAAAAATCAAATTTTAAAATAACTGAAAAAAAATTAGTGATTTAAAAAGTTTTTTTTAAATTTATATTGAGTTCAAAGTAACACAAACAAATTAAATGAAGCTTAAAACATTTTAAAACTTTCTGAATTAAGGAAATCAATTTTAATTTTTCAAAATGCCAAGGATATCAGAGATAAAATGACGTAAAATTTTGAAGTTCCGCAGAGTTTGTGATTTGAAGAATTCAACTCAGGTAATGTTCCACGGAGTTTATGATTTGAAAAACCCAATTTTCGGACTGAATTAAAATATCGGCCCAAATCGGAGAGTCAGTCCAAATCGAACGTTCGGCCCAAAACGGTCTTTTGACAGGAAATGGACTTAGAGCCCAAATGTGAGTTAAAGTGCGGTTTTGAAGTTCCATGGAGGTAAATGAAGTTTTTTCTTCAAAATTATCATTGGTGTTTTTACAAGTTGGACCAAGAGGGGATATTGAGGATTTTAAATTTATTTTTTTCTTTAAATATTTGTCTCACATATGTCATTAAAAAAAGTCTCCTCATCGATGTGACTGTTTTTGGTGATAGTAATATCAAAAAGGTCAAAGAAATTACAAAGCTCAAAAACTAAACTGAACTACGAACTGAGGTTGTGAGAATGTACGACATTCAATCTATGATTGTCCCAGTTATCATTGACGAGTTTGGGATCTATACCAATGAGACTAAAGGTTTACATTAAGAAATTCAATCTGTTTCTTCCTGACCTTATCTATAAGTCTCCTTTTGGTTTTCATTTTTTCTAAAACTTCCTCGTTGCTCACATAATCTGTTCATGGTACCCTCCACCGAACTGAATGCCCTACATCGGAATGAAGCCTAGAATATTATCATTTCAGAAATCTGCATTGCTTGACATAATTGTCAATCGGTCCCGCGAGTATCAGATTCTCCAGAACCTCTGGCCTCACCATGTGCACTAGAAATTTCAACTGTCTCTTCTTGACTTTATCTATAAGTGTCATTTTGTTTTCATTTTTTTTCTAAAACTTCGTCGATTCTCACATATAATATTCAAGTTATTCACCGCCGAACTGAAAGACCTACATCGGAATGAAACCTCGTGTCCTATCGTTAGAGAAGTCTCCGGGCATTGCTATTTTTCTGTGAATGGTGATATCTTGTCTGAGGGGGAATGAAGATCGAGAACAGCTATAATGCAAGATCTCGGGTTGAAAACAAATAAGAACTCCTACATTAAGAACATCGCAATAAAGACTTTTAGCCCAACATTTCAGAAGTCTACAGATGATTTGCGAAAAATGCTATATGATTGAGATCGTAAGACTTGATGAAGAACAGACTTAATGCAAGACCCCTGGTTCAAAATGAAAAACAATGCGCGGACAAAGAAAAGAATAATATTAATAATTCAGTCCTGAGGTGACTTTAAAATACAAACGAATGACCAAATCTAAATTAGCTAAATGGATCTGGTCATCTTGAAGAAAGAGAAGACTTGTTAAATAGAATTTGTAGCAGTCGTTGTAGAGCGAACGGGAACAACCATAATGCATGATCCCCGGTTGAAAGGGGACACAACGGCAAGGAAGAATAGAAGACAATGATATTAATAATTCAGATGTGAGGTGACTTTAAAATATAAACGAATGATCAAATCTAATTTAGCTAAATCGACCTGGTCATCGTGAAGAAAGAGATGACTTGTCAAGTAGAAGTCGTAGCAATCTCTGCAGTCAGAACGGGAGCAACCATAATGCAAGATCCCCGGTTGAACGGGGAGAAAGCGGCAGGAAGTATAGAAGACAAATTTAATAATTCAGTCCTGAGGTGGTTTAAAATACAAACGGAAGACTAAAACTAAATTAGCTAAATGGATCTGGTTACCGTGTAAAAAGAGAAGACTTGTCAAATAGAAGTTGTAGTAGTCTCTGTAGAGAGAACGGGAACAAACATAATGGAAGTTCATCTGTTGTAAACGAAAAAAAATAACAATATCAACTTCTACATTAAGGAACTCAAAGTAACTCCTCCTTACCCATAGCTCTCAGATGTTTTCGTTGCTTAGGTCTGCTAATATACCGCGAAAGGTGATGCCTATTTGAGTTCATGCGACTTGATGGAGACTAAACATAATGTAAGATATTCGACTGAGAATAATTAAACAAATATAAAAAACTCCCTTAAGAAATCCGGAATGAAGCTTCTGCTTCCATCCCTTCAGAAGTCTTCGTTGCTTATCTCTGCAAATATTCTACTGGAAGCGATGTTTGTTGCAGGGCGTACGAGTTGCTGGAGAACAACCATAATGCAATATCTTTTGTTGAAAACGAAAAACAGCGCAGAAGGACAAAAGATAGCGACCCATCGATACGGCTATTCCCAATGACAATAATATCAAGGTAAACAAATTGAAAAGCTTAAAATTACACCGACCTCCGAATTCAGTTTCCAGGCATTCAGGGCTCGATTGCCCCAGTGATTATTGGGGCATTGTGATGTATACCACCAAATATATTTTCCTACATTAACGAAATCAGAATGAAGCCTCATATCACAGCGCTTCAGAAGTCTACGTTGCTTACGTCTGCAAATATTCTGCAGGAGGTGACATCTTGTCTGGAATCGTACGACTTGATGGAGAACAAACTTAATGCAAGATCTCCTTTTGGAAACGAAAAAAACAAATAAAAACTCCTACATTAAGAATATCTTAATGAAGCCTCATATCCCACCGCTTCAGAAGTCTACGTTGTTTAGGTCTGCAAATATCCTGTGAAATGCGATATCTGTTTGATTTCGTGCGACTTGATGGAGAGGACAACCATAATGCAAGATCTCCAGTTGAAAACGAAAATCTATGCGGAAGGAGAGAAGAAAAGGCTAATGTCAATAACCGTTACCAGAGAACAGAAAATATAGGTTGACTTTAAATTTGTACCATTTATTACTCGTATCCTTAGAACAATCTAGAAAAAATTATTTTCCAAAAAACTGGGATAATATTAAGTCAATTGAAAAATCGTTAAATCTGAAAAGACTGAAGAGGCTTGCTGTTCATTGAAGTTAATCTTATACTACTTTTCTACGATAGAATATTGAAAAAGGCTTTGGCAGTTTGGCGAGTATTTTTTGTCGCTCAGCCTACAACTATGACCGCCAGTCATTATGATGCCGTGAACCGGAGAAGGTATTCAATGTAGATGAGATGACTTTTTTTGAATCATTTCGCCTCGTGAAGGGTGATGAATTCATTATGACGCTGGTGTGGGGAGGGCTAACGGGAAACCTTTTTTTAACGAGAAAAGACAATACGGAGAACTGGATTCTAGGAGACAGAAGATGACGATTGAAATTGCATTTACATTTTTAAATCTTGTTAACAGGAAAGAGAGGAGCTGGACGAGAGTCCCACAGATGAGAAGTGCGAGAGAATATACTAGTAGAATAGAACTTTCGGTTACAATAGTAATTTTAACAGTAAAATTATTAGACCGGTTTCCTAATTTAAAACTCTGATTAAATTCAGAATTACTAAAGAGGTTAATTCATCCGAACAATTGCCATAGAAAAGCGATTGAAGTCGAGATGCCAGGTCAAGACTGATAACATTGCAGATTTAGATAACTTTATCTTTAGATAAACAGACAAAGCACCAGGACACTTCGACGTAGTGTAATGGTTAGTAAGCTTGTCTCACCAGATCACTTACCACTGAATAGTGAGTTAAATTCTCACTGAGTGCCCCATACTTCGGGATTGTGCTAAGCTAAATTGCGCTTACAAAATCATTTGGGTACTTCGCCTTCATGTAATAGTTAGCAAGATTCTCTTGCTAAATCAATTATGACTGAATAGGGAGTTCGATTCTTATTAGGTCTCCCATATTTTCGACCTTGTGTCACATCTGATCTACGCTTGGAAAGCCACCATAACCGAAGCACCAGGCCAGATATGATAACAATATTCAATGAACGGACGAATGGTAGACTTACAAAGATGAAAGACAGATTCGAGTGGGAAAAGAGACTTTCTAGTGCGTCACAGTAAACCAACTTTGTTAGCAGCAGATTTAAAAATTAATTTCAATTTTAATTTTCTTTTTATAGAAATCAAAATAAAGAAAAAATAATTTTTGTAGCATTCGGCAAAATTTTGTTTCGCTTTTCGATTTTTAGAACTCATTCCGTTTGCGCTGATTTACAAAAGCGGCGAGGTCAAAAGAAGAAAAATATTTTGGCAAAAAGTTGGAAAAGAAGAAAAAAGGCAAGAAAAGGAAAGAAAATAGAGAAAGTTTAGACAAAAGGGAAAAGGGGAAAAGGAAGAAGAGGCCTAAATGAGAACAAGAAAAAAAAAGAACTAGACGAAGAAGAAGAAGAAGAAGAAATAGACGACGAAGAAGAAGAATAAGAAGAAATAGACGAAGAAGAATAATAATAAGAAATAGACGAAGAAGAAGAAGAAAGAGACGACGAAGAAGAATGTAGCTGCCCTGTGCCTTTTCTATAAATGTTTTCATGGTAATTGTTCTGATGAACTTGCCTCGATTAAGGATGGGCGTGGGAAGGTTATTATTAACACCATTTTTGTTTAGCGCTTGGATATAAAATTGTAAATATTCACTGGGGTTTCACTTTTAAACATTTCTATTTTTATCCACCCCCACTAGACAAATTGTACATATTGATTTTCTAAGCTTAGCTTAGACGTGGCACAAGGCCGAAAGTATGGAGCACACTGAGGATCCTACTCACTATTCAGTCGTAACTGTTTTAGCGAGACAAGCTTGTTAACCATTACACCACGCCGAGGTGCCCTAGACAAATTGTACATATGGGAACTAATTAGGACTTCATAGAGACATTATAGTGGCTGTAATAAAAATGGTAAGAAAGAATGTTGTTTTGGTGTAAGGAATACTGTGTTATATTTCAGTCAGTAATTGTATCTACTTGACCAGCCTTCCCCTATACCCCTTTTGGCCTTGTACTACCTTTTGTATTTTTTTCAAAATAAATATTACTTTCCTCTGTGGTACCTAGACTTTATGAATTTAAGCGCAGTACTAGATTGGCGGCAAGGTCTCATTTAACAGTTGAAATGGCTAGCTGGAACCGTAAGTTCTGTGGTAATGGTTTCTTTTCTCGCACGTCTCGCTTGTGGAACTATCTTCTCGCTTATTACTTTCCAATAAACTTAGATTTTCAAAATTTTAAATGCAATGTCAATCGTTATCTTCTGTTTCCTTAATTCCTTTTCTTTTTAGTGATCTCACTCCTGAATAATGTTTTTCTTTTTTCTTCTTTTACATTCAATAACCTCCTGCGCCTTAAGGGCTTTGTTGCCTTGCTTGGGCTGAAAAGATTTTAAAAAGAAATCTGTTGGTGATACATTTAGTGTGTCTGGAGGACGTGAAAGAACCTCCTACCCTAACTATCTGAATTTCGAAGCACGTGTTTGTTTACCAGTTACTTACAGTAAGAAATCTAAAGTAATAGTCTCTCTATGTTCTTACATGTCGCAATGAACGACAGTTTTCATTTCAATAGATAGAAAACAAGAATCTAATGAAAAGTATATGTAAAAAAGAAAAATCGGGAAATAAAAGCAGTCAATTGCCCTGACGAGTGGACGGAGTGATTTCCAGAGAGTCCCTCTACTAAACTCTGTTGTCGGGATGCAGAAGAAACCTCAACAGAATACAGAAAGCACTGGATGGCCATTTCATCCTATTTGGGATTCATCAGCAGTGCGCATCCACTATCGAGTATTGAAACCCGGACCTTTACGATACGAAGTGAGCGTCATGCCAACTGTACCAACGAGGAGGTAACGAATTAAACTCGATATAGCACAGCTCTTCACAAATTACCTGGTTTAATATCCGAGTTTCTATAACCCATTGGACTATGACACTACAACTATCCCCAGAAGCCGGTTCAAGGAAGGATATATAAGTGATAGAAATTATTAGGAGGATTTGAGATAAGCATAATTAATTCATATAGTGTATATATAGGGAAAACAGATATATAATTTACGTGTCTTAAGTTCTCGAATGAGTATAATGGTTCATCGTAATCTAAGGATAGAGACAGTGATGAGAAAACAGTACACGCTTATTTTTTGAGATTTTGAGCTTGATCAGAAGAGTGATCAGCTAACAGGCTTCATTTTTTCTCTAATAAAATCATCATCTACGCGTTTTCTATATACATATAATAACACTATACATATAATAACACTATACATATAATAACATTATACATATAATAACACTATACATATAATAACATAATACATATAACACTATACATATAATAACATTATACATATAATAACATAATACATATAATAAACTATACATATAATAACATAATACATATAACACTATACATATAATAGACAGATACTGAAAGGCCGAAACTTTGTAATAAATATGGCAACAAAGATGAGCACGATAGTCCGAATAATGTAAATAGTGTACATAATACCTCATCTCATATATATAGACAGATACTGAAGGGCCGAAACGTTGTGATAAATATGGCGACAAAGATGAGGACAATAGTCCGAATAATGTAAAAATTGTACATAATACCTCATCTCAAAAATACTCAACGTCAATAGTTACCTTCTGTCTTCTTAATTCCTCTCGTTAAACTACAACCGGTAGGAAGGCATATGATCGTGACTTTTTGAGGAATCTGGAAGCACCTCTTAGTTGCTGTGGTTCCCAGCTCCACCCTGAACCCGGGATGTTAGGGTCCCAAGTGAGGGTAAATAGTTAACACTCAAACTGGGGTCAAACGGCGATGAATGTATAAAAAATAAATTATAATAAAACTACAAGCGATATATTCAGTCATAATTGTTCAAGCGAGGGAAGCTTGTTAACCATTACACCGCCCCCCAAGTGCCCAAATGATTTTCTAAGCGTACCTTAGATGTGGCACAAGGCCAAAATTATGGAGAACCCATTGACGATCGAACTCACAACTCAATCGTAATTGATCTAGCGAGACAATTTTGCTAACTGTTATATCACGTCGAGGTGCCCAAATGATTTTCTAAGCCTACCTTACATGTGACACAATGCCGAAAGTTTGGAGCACTCAGTGAGAATGGAACTCAATACTCAGTCATAATTGAGCTAGCAAGACAAACTTATAAACCATTACACCAGGTTGAGTTATCCTAAATGATTTTCTAAGCGCAGTTTAGAAAGCATGGCGCCCCCAGTGAGGTTTGAACTCACTACTCAGTTGTAACGGTTCTAGCGAGATAAGCTTGCCAATCGTGACACCACGTCGAGGTGTCCAAATCGTTGTTTTCTAAGCTACGCTTCATGTGGCACAAGACCGAATGTATGGGGCACCCAGTGAGGATCGAACTCACTATACAGTCGTAAATGTTCTAGCGAGACAATCATTACACCAGACCGAGGTGTCCATTATAAAGAGTTGATATGCCGCTAAACAACGTACCGGGTATGAAGATAAACTACATCCGCGTCCTGGGTAATACGATAAACTACATCCAACAGGAAGGCCTCTGATCAGGAGGTTTTGAGGAGCATGGATCCACCTCTTAATTGCTAGTGTTCCCAGCTCCACCCTGGCATGGGGTGGTAACATCTATCAGGGTCCCAGCTAGGGGCAAATATTTCAAACTTCAAAAGGGCTCAAAACACTGTGAAAGTATAAAAATAGGTATTAATTCCAAAAATACTTATTTGGAAAATTTTTTACCAGCAATACATTTTTGACAATAAATATTACCAGCAGTACAATTTTGAAAAAATGTAAAAATTACAAGCAATATATTAAAAAAAAAAAATGCCAGGAATACATTTTTAGAAAAAAATATTACCTGCAATAAAAAAATCTTGTCGGCATTAAATAACCCATTGAGTTTGATATGCCATAAAACGAAATAAACCAAATTAGATCTACAAACTGAGTTCTTACGAAGAATGCAAATTCTATTCACACGAATCTATCCTAAAAACCTTGTCGGCATTAAATAACCGATTGATTTTGATATGCCATAAAACGAAATAAACCAAATTAGATCTACAAACTGCGTTCTTACGAAGAATGCAAATTTTATCCACACGAATCTATCCTAAAAATTTTGTCGGCATTAAATAACCCATTGAGTTATATATGCCATAAAACAAATTAAACTAAATCAGATCTACAAACTGATTTCTTACGAAGAATACACGAACCTATCGTAAGAATCTTGCCGGCATTAAATAATCATTGAGGTTGATACGCCGTAAAACAAACGAAGCCAGACCAAAGCCGCTAAACAAACAAAAGAAACACCTACTTAATTCGTTTCTTTTATTATTGTCTTCTCTTCATCATGTTTCTTACAGACTCAGTAACGCCTCATGTCTTGTGTCTTGCTTGAGGTGAAATGATTAAAAAAAATCTCTGCCCCGAAAACATATCATGTATATACATTAAGGTCAAATATCCTGACCTAAAGAATATATGTTTTTATAAAACATCAAAACACAGTCACCGTCGATAAACAATCGTATGAAATAGTTGGAACTTTTATCATTTATGCCACCGTAGATACAGGTAACATGCACCGACGATTGCATGTGTATAAAGTTTTAATTAGCTTCATTCAATTAACAGAATCGGATTGAATTAATTAAATATGAATCAAAACGCATCACTTAAAATAATTATTTTTGTACGTAGTTAATATTAAATGAATTTGGAAAACAAATCCCTTCCGGTATGTTAATGATAGCGAACTATTTCTCAGGAGAAAGAATTCAATTTTTCAGGTCAGTGGATTATAGTGGCTCGTATCTTCATTGTAGCTTCGCTGGGCGTTAATTATGAACATCGCAAAACCACAGGCGAAATATAGAGAACTATGAAGCTTGGAACATCGAACTTCTGTCGTAGAACAAAAGCTAAACTGTTAATGTACACCTGGTTTTTTCAGACTGTGGGTCGCTACCCTTCAGTGAGTGGCAGGATAAATAAAATGGGTCGTGACAAAAAGAAATCAATGCTTTCACGAAAATTAAGTTTGTGCTCATTTTGGGTGAAGAACAATAGGGAATTTCCACAATCATTGCTAGCAGTGGGTCGTTTGAATGTTCGTTCCGTTTATAAAAGAAAAGTGACAATAGATTCGTAATGTTACTTGTTAAATTCATAGAAACAGATGTTAACCGTTTTTTTCCACTGCCTTTTTTACAATCTTTCAGGAGATTTTATAATTCCATTTTATCTTAACTATTTTTTATTTATTGACCACGAAGGGGGTGGGGTAATGGTTACTAACTCTCGTATCATTGACCATTACTACTAAGAGTTCGCTCCTCACTGGGTGCCCCATACAAAATTTCAACATTAAATACTCCACGGTGTCTTGATGCTGGGTGGCTTACTGCCATATCATATTGAAACACAGAAGTTAAGCAACGTCTAACCTAGTCAGTATTTAAATGGGTGACTCCCTGGGAATACCAGGTGCTGTAAGCTTGGATGTGCGGGTGGTGTGAAGGATAATGGCTCGGAATTGTTAACCGGAGAGCAGGGTTTCAATTCATTATATTCATTTACGCTCAAATACAATTGGGAAAGGTATGAATCCATCTCTTTCACCTCCAGCTATGGGTTAATTAGTAAAACGTATATAGCTAAACTATTATTATCTCCTCCACCGCGCAAAAAAAACGTGAAATCTTAAAATATTTTCTGACTTTAAATAAACTGCAAAGGGTTGATAAACCGTAAAAATAGAACCAATCAATCGACGCTGGATATTGGCTATTGACTCTCGTCGCGTTGACCATTTGTAGAAAGTTCGATCCTCACTGGGTGTTCCATATAAAAAAATCGACAAATAATTCACGTTGCTCCGGGTGTGGGTAATGGGTTAGCAAACTAGTCTCCTTAACCGTTACTGAGTTAGATTCTTAATATGGTAATAATGCTAAAAATGTGCCAATTTTAACATTACCAATATCATATATAGCGGACATTCCTGTTGTCTTCGGCGAATGAAGCTCCAGAAATGAATTTCTTAGAACAGAACAGCCAATCCATCCGTGCGTATGAGGCTTGTGTGAAACGCTGCACACTTCACGGCAGAACCGAATACAGACAACTAGTGCCCTAAGTGCGCCACAAGGCCCCAAATGGTCCTCACTTTATGAATTCAGAGTTGTACCTCTTCTAGACTGGCTGCTAATCAAAGTTAAAGAACCCAATCTAACTATTTAACCCATAGCTAGGAAGAGACGAAGCGATGGATTCATACGTTTCCCAAGGGTATTTGCGCATAAGTAAATGTAAGATTGGCGCTACAGAATCACAGACAACTACCCGTACCGATTAACAGGAACCACATCACTCGGGGACATCCAACAGCTAAAATAGATATCACATGTGACTAGTAGAGGAAGTAACGACATAATGAAGATTTGGAAATTCTAAACGACTTCAAACAAAAGGTTAGGAAGGAAACGCCCATTAATACTGGAAAGGGCGATAACGGCTCCCAAAGTTGAGAAACCTATTTTCTTGTAAAAGATTTTTAAGACAAAGATTTTATAAATTTCAAGCGAAAGCGGCAATGGCGGCTAGCTTTATAAATGCGAAATGTTTCCTTATAGGGAAACGAGTAATATATGTGGTCTTGTTGACACCGTTGTTACCTGACCGCAAACCCTTGTATTTTTTTTCTGTGGGGCCATTTAAAAGCACGTTGTTTATCAGACTCACCCAAGAAGTATTGAAGAACTTAAAGAAAGAATTAAATATGAATGCCTTAAAATGACAAAGGAAATTCTCCGTCGTGTTAATGAATCCTGCAGACACAGAATTGAAATGTGTTTTGAAAAAGAAAGACGACATTTTGAACAACACATCTAATAATTAAATAACGGGTAAATAAAATGTTCATTTATATAATTATAGGTTTCTAAATTATCCCGAAGGTGTCCGCCTTTTGCCTCACTCTGTATATGACGGAAGAATATCATGTATGTGATATACAAACTGTGTATAAGGCTATTAGTAGATAAATAATTAATAAAATAGGAAAAATCCTATGCAACGCGTTTCGACCTTCGAAAGGACTTCATCAGAGTAAATAATATTTTTATTCATGGAATCATGTCGGTAGATAAAAAGAAATACAATAAACGGCGATCATAATTCTACATCGAGAGAAACGATGAAGAAAACGGGGAATAAAAACTGTAGCGATGACAGCTGAATAAGATCGTCTGGGTTGTGTTATCCACAGAGATTGCGCGCCAAAAATGTGAAATTACAAGTGAGCCGTCTCTAAAACTTCAGCGTTTCTCTCGACGTAAAATTAAAACCGACATTTGTTGTATTTTGTACTTACCTTCTACATGAAGAAGATTTCATTAATAAAAACGTTATTTATTTTGAAGGCGTTGTTTCGAAGGACAAAGCGTGTAGGATTTTTTTTCATTTTGTCATTCGATTATAAGTGTATACACATGTTTGTCCGTGTGTCTGCTGTATACTATTAGGTAACTTTGATCGACGCAGAGACAAAACGCAATAAACAGGAAGTAGAACATTTTTTCCCAGCGTAATATATATATATATATATATATATATATATATATATATATATATATATATATATATATATATACACACACACACACATACACACACACAGACACACACATATATATATGTATACACACATACAAACACATATATATATAAGGCGAGGCAAAAGTCGCTCATTGGGGTTAATGGCTTGGTCGATGAGGTCTTGTTGAGTGCCCACCAAGTTCATCAGACCTCACAAACTTGAAATTTTTTTCTGTGGGGCCTTTTGAAATCAATTGTTTATCAGACTCACCCAAGAAATATTGAAGAACTTAAAGAACGAATTAAATATGAATTCTTTAATATGACAAAAATGAAATTCTCCGACGTGTTAATAAATCCTGCAGTCAATTTTTTCAAGAGTCGTTCTAACATTAAATGTTCCGATGGTGACATTTCATATGTACTACTGGCTGCTCGGTCAATGAATGCCGAATGTTTCCTTATAAGGATACTGTTAATCTCACCATCACCATGCCTGAATACTAATTTTCGGTTATGGCTTTTCGAGTCTCTCAAGAGACTACTAATTTTTGTTATCCCCACCTCATGGGGTACTAAATAATTCTTGAAACAAAAATTAAAACATCCTACTAATTAATAGTTTTCAATAATGACTTCGCACACATACAACTTCGCATCTATTTATATACGTGGTTCAATTCAGTTTTTCCTTTTCTGAAACAGCAGAAAACAATTTGTCCCACCTGCAGAGATCGGAAATGGTTATTCATTTCCGTCAGTCACGAAATCTAATTAAAAGTAATTATTTATAATACGATCGTTTTTTTTTTGTGCAATCTCAATGGGGGCTTATCTTTCTCACCCAGATGTCTGTGCTGCTAAGCCTTTGGTAATAGAGCACATTTTGGGGGTCTGGATTTCAAATTCACCAGCTTGTCAATCCTGTGTTGGGCTAGCTGTGAACATATAAGCCTATCCGAAAGAATATGTACGTGTTTGATATTTGCTTTTCGGTTTTAACTCTTTAAACTTTACTGGTAACCCGGATATAAGAGAGTTGTCGGGACCGGACACGAAGTCTCTTATACCGGGTTTCTCTTATATACGTGTTTCTCTTATATCCGGATTTGGTCTATTTGTTTTATTAACACAGGCTCTAATTTGGGACAAGAGAAAATCTCTCTTATATCAGGGTTTCTCTTATATCCGGGTCTCTTATGTCCGGGTTACACTGTACATTCACAACGTTTTTGTGGGGTAGTGATTAAATAATTTTAAGATTTTAATCACTGAACGACCGGAATATAAACCTCAAAGACAACAAAGAATAATATTCAACGTAACAAAAGCATAAAACGCATTATATATATATATATATATATATATATATATATATATATATATATATATATATATATATAAATATAAAAGTGAACATAGAAGTCAACACTTAGAGGCGACAGTCTGCTTCATGCTAGATGCAATCGTCAGACCACCGATTGGCTATGTTCACTTCTATATTTACACACGCTCTATCTCTGATATTGAGCACTTTATCCCATAAATATAGCACACTTTAAGACTATATTACTTTATATATATATATATATATATATATATATATTGTTTTACGTGAGAGGTTACCATCACATTTCCACTCTTTGAATTAAAATGTATACATTTTTGTCTAAAAGTATTAACATCTATCCCAACGTAATTCCAATGAAAAAATAAATTAAATAACATATGTATTTTTTTTCTCCTCAGTAATTTTCTAATTTTAAACTTAATAGAGATTAGATTTAGATTTTAAAATGGGTAATTTTTTATTTTTAATTTTAATTTCAAATTTTATCATATAATTT
The DNA here is from genome assembly GCA_964036315.1 of Acanthosepion esculentum. Lineage (NCBI taxonomy): Eukaryota > Metazoa > Mollusca > Cephalopoda > Sepiida > Sepiidae > Acanthosepion > Acanthosepion esculentum. Next base: position 6,948,146 of record OZ038500.1, on the reverse strand, counting down.
AATACTTATTGGTTAGAATAAATTCTATTTTACTATAACCCCAACTTTAAAGCTTTTAATATCTATTATAACCTTGCTTCGTTGTCGAGTTTTTGGAATTCCCATATACTTGTATTTTGATTGGTCATTCTAGCTTATGCAACAGCGTTTTCTCCTTGCGAAGGATCGTTAATTAATTTGAAACTTTTAAAACCATCTATTCTACATTCAACATCATCACTTGATAAGACACCGGAGGTGTTGAAATAAAATGGCTATTTTTGTAGTGATTTTATAACATATTTATGTTATAATTTTTAAATAAATAATTATATATATATATATATATATATATATATATATATATATATATATATATATATATATATATATATATATATATAAGAGTAGGTAATGGATGCTCCTGTTACAGCTACGCAGTAACTGCTTATTTAAGACGTTGCATACTGAGAAAGACAATATTCGGAAAATTAGAAATTGCACTTGGTCTGAAGAGTAAACGTCGGCAAAAACTAACACCAGCCGATATGTTTAGAGACAGAATGCAAACATTATTGAAGCGGATTTGTTGTCAAGAGTAAATGGAGGAATAATGTACATCGATGTTGGAAAGTATCAGATCATGTGTTTGTAATACAGTTCACTGTTCAAGAAAAAGAAAACATATGAATGTCAACAAACAGAATGGATCCAGAATGCCCAGCTAACAAAGCCATGGAGTTTTACTTTGAAAAGACTGACTTCCAAAAATTCCGAGGGTATCCAACAACGACTATAGTCACAACGCTGACCAAAGACATTCAAAGAACAAGGCAGAAAGATCCCGGTTTTCCTTTGGAGAGGTTTACAATCAAGGAAGATGACGAATCCTCAAACTGGCAGAGAACAGAGAAGGCTGTAAAAATATTGTGGAATCACTATACAATGTTACTGAAGATGAGAGAAATTTGTGGGCGGGTTCCTGACATCAAAACAAAGTAAAATATATCCAAAAGGCTATTGTTATACCTCAACAAAGGAAATCATAACAAATTTTCAAAATATCCTCCGCTCGCTTCTACACACGAAAGCACCCGTCGGATCATTGACTGGCGGACCCTTTCAAATACTCCCACACGGTATCGAATGGTTTCGCAGGCCTCCATGACATGCTGATGAAGTGTCTCGTCATTATTAATGTCTGATGCATGTGGCCCCACAGATAAAAATCCAAAGGATTGTGGTCGGGGGAACGTTCAGGACATGGAACAGGTCCTCCCCTAATTATTCATATTCCACGGTAGATGTCTGCCAGTGAATCTCGAACAATGTGACTAAAATGTGCTGGAGCCCCATCATGCATGAACGACATGCATCTTTGTATTAGCAAGGATACATCCTCTAGCAGGTCTGGAAGTGTGTTTGAAATAAGTACCTGTAGACAGCTCCTGTAAGATGTGGTGGGTGACCATATGGATCTGCCAGTCACCTACAATTGCAGCCTACACATTAATCGTAAACTGATTCTGATGTCTAGCCTCTAGAATCCATGGGGATTCCGATCCGTCCACACATGTTGGTTGTGTAACTTTGCTATTCTATCTCTATTGTTACACCCTTAAACAAGATTGAAGTGACAAATAACGGATCGGCAGTTTGTGCAATAAACCATCAGAAAAAAGTTCTCCCGCGGTGAGTGATCGGAGGGCGAAAGACCCTGCTGGTAGCTATTGTAAAAAAAGTATTTAATAAATTACATTAGAAGGGAACATCTTAAAGAAAATATTAATAAGATGGAAAGAAAGAAAAATATTTGATAAAAAAATAAAAGTGTTATTCAAATCGGTAATATTTTGAAATTAAAAGCTTCCATTATTTTCTAAAGTATTTGCTTATAGCAACAGCGGTTGCTAGCTTAAATTTCTCGGGTTTTCATTGATCAAATTCAAACAAGTTCTGTTTATGAATTTTTTTGACAGCGTCAGGAAGCTTTTTGTTTTCATGAAGAAAACTAAAAAAAATAAATTCAGTTTGGTCGGAAAGCAAGACGGAAACTTCTTGGATATATTTTGCGAATGGATCCAGAATGCCCAGCTAACAAATCCATGGAGTTTTACTTTGAAAACACTGAAAAAAAGTTCAAAGGTCATCCAAGAACGACCATCGTCACAACCGACACGTTCAAAGAACAAGGCAGAAAGATCCTCTTCCGTTGGAGAATTTTACAATCAAGGAAGATCTGGAACTAATCTGTAAACTCGCAGAGAAGCCTGGCAAAATATTGTCGAATCAATATACAATGTCATTGAAGATGAGAACATGTTAATTTCTGACCTGAAATCGAAAGACTTTTGAGTGTTGTCTCGCTCAGATTATTAAATTTCCGATCCTTCATTGCAATTTTATATTTACATTTTAAGTTAAATGAAATTTTTAATTTCTTTTTGAACAGAAAAAGAATTACAGTTTTTTTTCTAAATATATCCTTCCAGAGAAGGTGTATAAATTGATACCAAATTTTTGCATCTATAAATAAAAACAAAATGTTTTTTATTTTACTATCATCTGCCAGACGCAATGATGGAGAAATCATTACCTCGCGCCATCGCCAGTGAGAAACGCTGCAAGAGCCATTCTGTTTCGCGAAGCTCGTCCCTTAATCGAGACGCCCTCGCGCCAATCCTCCGAAGGAACGCCATCGAAAGAGGGCCAATAATCCCAGAACTCTCCCACTGCCAATGGAGTAAAAATAAATCTATCCACAAGAGAAGAATATTTAACTATTTTTTATCTCCGCGT
>OZ038500.1:6935368-6940368 GCA_964036315.1 Acanthosepion esculentum | reverse complement strand
GGGGGTATGGTTCTACAGAAGGATACTGAGGATACCATGGGCCGAACACGTGAGCAACGATAAAGTTTTGGAGAGGATGCAAACAAAGAGGAAACTTATATTTAACATGATGAAGCCGAAATTTCTGGGATGTGTAATGAGAAAGGAAAGTTTGGAAAATCTGACACTCACATGGCGGAGAGAGAGAAAAAGGGACAAGGGGAAGCAATGCGTGGCATACTTAGCGGGCTTAAGCAAGTGGATGGCAGAACAGGGTCTGGGAGAAGTAGCATGAAGATAAAACTTATTGAGAACTACAAGGGATGGGAGGAAGTGGAGAGCCATGATCGCCTCTGTCCTGAAGCGACACTGCTCATAAAAGAAAAAGATATCACTTATCTTTCTGTTGACTCTTTACTTCTTTGTTGTTAATGTATTTTAATTTCATTCCGTAATTAAATACTTTATTTTTTTTACACTGAATTCTTTTTGTTTTTACTAGAATTATGGACGTTTGACGGACTACAAAAGTGGCGAATGAGGATTCACCTTGAATCACGAAGTAAAAAGAAATACGCCCCAACAGGATATCCAGTTAATATTTACCAATTCCCAAGATTGACGACACCTGGAACTGCAAAATATTCGCAGGATTACAGATAAAGAACCAGGTAAGGATATTCGAAAATCATTTTAGCAGACTGCAGAGAAATGGAAGAATTCAAATCTGTCAGGATTCAAATGTCGGAACAACAATTACAACAACAACAGAACGTTCTGGAATTCTTATTAAATGAGTCTACGGGGCGGCCTGGGCATGACGATAAACAACATCCGCGTCCAGGGTAAGACGATAAACTACGTCCAACAGCAAGGCCTCTGATAAGGTTTTTGAAAAAAATAATGTTGCCAGCGATACGTTTTTGAAAAAATAATATTACCAGATATACATTTTTGGAAAAATAATATTACCAGCTATACGTTTTTGGAAAAATAATATTACCAGATATACATTTTTGGAAAAATAATATTACCAGCTATATGTTTTTGAGGAAAAAAAATCTTAACAGAAATAGATCTTTGATAAAACAAAAATATTACCAGAAAAAAAAAGTTGTCGGCATTAAATGACCTATTGCCGTTGATATGCCGTAAAACGAAATAAACCAAACCGAAGACTAAGGAGAAAAGAACTTCAGATTTATTTCACTCCAGATTCTGTCGTCAATTTAATTAGCTAATTTTATGCAATCCAGACGAAGGAATAACATTCTCAGTGTATTATAGAAAATCCGAAGTAAGTTTCAAAAAGGATTGTCTGCACTGGGATGATAAAAAAAAGATAACTTATTATTAAGAAAACTGTCTTTTGCGGAACATGAAATGTACGTGAATTTTACTTTACCAAAAAGCCCACGTGAGATAAATTTTAGTGAAACTATATTAATACTATCGAAAGTTTTCCGAGATAGGAGCTTATTATTCAATATCCATGGTCTATGTCTTAATTTAGTACAGGGTGGCAATGAAGATTTTGTCACTTATGCTGGAGTCGTGAACAGGGAATGTGAGAAATTGAAATTAAATGAATTAACTTCGGATTTTGTTCACATGCCTAATATTTGTACAGGGCTTAACTGCTAATAAGAACGCAGGGATAATATCCAGGATACTTGCTAAATTAGAGAAAGATCCCAAGTTAACTCTCCAGTCCTCTTTGGAGGATTGTCAGCGCATTGTTAATCTTAAATGCGATACTACAAGGACTGAAGAAAGACATTTCGTCCGTACATAACGTCCGACCATTGAAAAAAGATTATAGACCTTTTTCAATACATAATGCTGGCCACGGTTGTGAAGGTAAATATTTCAAAAGTAATTGTTTTTTCAACAACAAAAAATGCTACCAATGTTGAAAGACTGGAAACAAAAGTACTCATTGCAAATACAAAATTGTATGTAAACGTGGTAAATACTTTGTATATACTATCCCCAAGCCGGTCCGTCCAGAGCATTAGAAGCCGGTTCAAGCAAGGATATACAAGTGATAGAAATTAGGAGGATTTAAGAGAATTATAATTAATTCATTAAGTCTAGAAGAAACCTAAACAGAAAGCACTGGACGGCCGTTTCGTCCTATATTTGGGACTCAGCAGCAGCGCGCATCCACTACCGAGAATTGAAACCGGGATATTTACGTTATCAGGCAAACGTCATACCAAATCTACCAACGGACGTCGGTGACGAAGAGGTAACGAATTAATCGTGATATGGCGCCGCTCGATTACATATTCCGTGGTGGAACTCATTCGAGTTTCCCTTACTCATAGGACTGTGCCCCGAGGAGCCACGACTACTATTTGCAAGCCGCTCTATCCGGAGCATTAGAAGCCGGTTCAAGCAAAGATATACAAGTGTTAGAAACTTGTCGCAGTTAGCTCCTCCTCAGTTCTTTAATCCTTCAACAGGGGTCTCTCTCTCTCTCTCCTGGCTATAAATACTAGCTGATCCTTCTCTCTTTCTCTCTTTTCCGACTCAGGCCTTGGGCCGCCACCTCGCGTGGCGATGAGGTAAAATCTCTCTTTTTCGACTTAGGCCTTGGGCCGCTACCTCGCGCGGAGGCGAGGTAAAATCTCTCTTTTTCCACTTAGGCCGATATGTGACCTCTCACGGATACAGCGTTTCCCAAATTCAGGGAACGCGCTAAGAACAATACACGTACGTACGAACACTTACAACACACACACATAATTTCTCCATACAAACTCTATGTCCAGGTCTTTGTTTAACTTGTTTTGTTATTAATATATATTTGTTTACCCATGTATATCGGTCTTGTTTGTTCTCTTTGTCTTCTTTGGACTTAATTAAAGTCCGACATTCTCATGTAGCTGAACCGGCTAGCAGGAAATTTTTATTGATATCTCTTCACATCTTCACCCGCACGGCCCGCTACAAACTATTAGGAGGATTTGAGATAATCATATTTAAGTAATTCACCGAGTCAAGAAGAATTTTCGGTAAGGGATGCGCACTGCTGATGAGTCTCAATTAATTCTAATATATATATATATATATATATATATATATATATATATATATATATATATATATATATATATATGAGGCTCGGTTGGAAGTTTCATAGGCAGCAGGCGTAGCAAAATACAACAGCTGGCCGGCCATCTGTTGTATTCTGCTTCGTTTGCATGTCTTTTCTTCTACGAAATGGTTTTTATTTCAATTTCTATCTTGGTCAGCCTATGAACTTTCCAGCCGACCTTCGTGTATTATGTTTATTTAAGCAGTATTCTTAAAAAAAAAAACAAAAAAAAAACTCACACACACACATACAAACAAACAAAAAAATGCAGTTTTTTTCTTTCGTTCCGACCAGAAGATGCCAACTGATATCGGTGATTTTAATATGTAAAAAAAAAAAAAATCCACACACAGGGGTTTGTCTTTCCTTCTGAAGAGTCTACATAATTATCTAACGTAATTTTTTCAAATGGTTTCAAAATGGCTACATGTCTAATCTGAAAACTTGAAAAAAGGAACTTAATTAGTTTACTGTTTTTTTTTTTAGATATTAAACATGTGGGAAGGACAATTATCCCATGCTGCTACATGATTTGGACAATTTTGCTGTTACACCACACACACACACACACACACACATACACACACACACATATATTATTTATTATAAGACATTACAGGGTGCGGCTGGTATTTGAGGACATACATATTTAACATTAATACTGCTTCCCACTAACTTCTAATGCTTTTATTTTTCTGAAATCAAGAATGGCAAACGCTATGATAAATGAAATGAAAAGGCATGCTGTGATTGTGGCATTAAAGGCTGATCATAGCGATTTGGATATTGCACGTTTCCTCAGAGTTGCAAGAATGGATGGCTGACCATTTGTACGACCACATCACACCCAACATTTGGCCTCCTAACTCTCCAGATCTCAATCCACTAGACTATTATGTGTGGAGCGTTGTTGAGAAGGAGGTTAATAAACAGCCTCATAACACCAAAGACTCTCTTAAAGCTGCAATAGTTCGAGTAATGTCTGACATAAATAAGGACCAATTAATCAGAACTTGCAGTCAATTTCGACCTCGTGTAGAGGCAGTAATTGATGCTAGTGGTAGTTTTATTGAATAAAATTAAATAAGAGTTAGCTAAATTTCATGTTTACTTATTTGTAATCAAATATAATTATATTCATTTGTTCAGCAAGTTTTTTTACTAATCCATAAAATCTGTCCCCTGTATAATAAAAACATCTGGAAATCGCTGCACAAAAGCTTTCAAGTTTCAATATTATGATTGGACTTCTTCAGGCGATAGTAGATAATTGGTGATAAAAAAGGATATTTAAAGATTGAAGTTTGGGATTAATAAATCTAATTATCAGAGCCAATATTTTGTTATATTAACCACAAATTTTAGTTCGCTACTAATATTTCTGTGAACCTTTGACCAGCCTTTTTTTTGTTTTGTTCTGTTACACAAACGAAACTGAAGTTCTTATAATTAATTAGTCACATTTTTCACATATTTATTCGTGTATGTAATATTACAAAAATAATGATTAACGATATGGACTCATAAAAGAGTAACATGCAGGTTCCGTTTGTTTACATGCGTTGACAGTAGCAACTAGCTCCTCTGCCTGTCGACTGCTGTAAATTTACGTGAACAGAGAAAACAACGTAAATCTTTGTCACATACACCTGCACACCTAGACACAGTTTCAGATTTGGCTATACTAACCCAATTCATTTGTTTGTACTTTAAAAAAGGTACACAGAATATTTTGCGTGAAGTTGTTCACAGAGAATCTTTGAAATTAATTTCTTTCAACTTGAAAGAAAAATAATAGGAAAATATATAAAAATGATTGAGATTTGTAGATCCGTGTTTGAAGATTAATTTAATTCTTCACTTCTACACGCATATGCTAATACACACACACACACACACACACACACACACACACACA
>OZ038500.1:6912868-6930368 GCA_964036315.1 Acanthosepion esculentum | reverse complement strand
CAGGTTGACCACAGATTCTCGATTGGGTTTAAATCAGGAGAGTTTCCGGGCCAGTCTATAGTACATTGATCTCTTCACTGGTAACGCTTGCCAGTGTGTTCGGGCATCGATACAATTTTCGTACGCTTCCTTGGAATAACGTCCATCGCAGAAAATAGCCATAGGACAACTAATCGACAGTCGAGACAATAGTGTCTGGGTGTTATAAAAATCTGATGCAATCTCGCAATATTTTTCAAGGCCGAACAAATTTCATCATACACCCCGAAAATAGATTCATAATACTGCACACCAATGCAAATGACCTAATCTGAGGAAAAAATAGAAATTGATTACACACTCCTTCCCCAGTGGTTCTAAAACTGACCGTATAGTAAAAGAAAGGAGACTAAAGCGGTTGTTTCAATAAATTTGAACAAGGATATATGTATATATATATATATATATATATATATATATATATATATATATATATATATATATATATATATATATATACAGTAGTGAGCATAATTTATTTCATTAAGTCTTCGGGAAACAGTATTCTTTGATATTTTAATGCCAAGGTTAGAATTAGCTCTTTTAGAGATAGCGGTTGCTGTCGAAAATCGATCCTTTTTTGATTCATTACCAATCCATCTGTCTTCCCTTGCAGTAGTTTTCCTAGGCTTGCCAGGTGGTTTCTTGGCTTCACATGACCCAGTTTCCTCAAGTTTTCTTAAAATACTATGAATAAAACTTTTAGATTTCCCCACATTCTTTGAAATATCCCCAATCGAGAGTTTATCTTCATTACGTAACTTGACTATCAGTTTTCTAAGTTCCAATGGCGTCATAAATTTTTTTGCCGTTTTTACAATGCAAACCAGTAAAGAGCTGGTGGAATTTAGTAAAATACCAGATACCAAATTTAGTAAAGTACCGTAATTATTAAATGTTATGGATTTATTTAATCGTTCTGATGTTTTTGATCATCTATTTTTTTCGAATGTTATATAATTATTCTTATAACTTTATCAAAATAAGTTTATTGATCTTTATATTTTGGAATTTTATAACTTACCTTTATATCCTTATTTTTCCTTGCTAAAATGTTCTATGAAGCTTTAAAATAAAATGTTATTTCACATTTAGACTTTTTCTTAAGATCGTTCTGATCTTTATGCTCGCTACTGTATATATATATATATATATATATATATATATATATATATATATATATATATTTGTTTATATAATTATTTATTTAAATATTATAACATAAATATGTTATAAAATCACTAAAAAATAGCTATTTTTTCAATACCTCCAGTGCCTTATCAAGTGATGGTGTTGAATGTAGAATAAAGGGTTTTAAAAGTTTCAAATTAATTAACGATCCTTCGCAAGGAGACAACGCTGTTACATAAGCTGGAATGACCAATCAAAATACAAGTATATGAGAATTCAAAAAACTTGACAATGAAGTAAGGTTATAATAGCTATTAAAAGCTTTAAAGTTGGGGTTATACTAAAATAGAATTTATTCTAACCAATACGTATTAAATTATATGATAAAATTTGAAATTATAATTAAAAGTAAAAAATTACCAATTTTAAAATCTAAATTTAATCTCTATTAATTTTTAAATTATAAAATCACTGAGGAGGAAAGAAAAAATAGATATTTTATTCAATTTATTTTTTCATTGCAATTACCTTAAAATAGAGGTTAAGATTCGACTGGTCTTCCCGACAAAATGGATACATTTTCATTCAAACTGTATTAGTGGGGTGCTAAACTCTCGCGTAAGACAATACAAACACACTCAGATTATAATACATAAGCACCCAGACATGTTTAGATATATGCACACACAAAAAGATGACGAGACAGGAAACATCTTCACGGCCCTTTATAAAAAATAAAATAAAAAAACGAACACACACATGCATACACAATTAAATGTGCATGCATTTTCTATACACCTAGACACCGATAAATACATGTACACACATCCACATACATTGACCTATATTCCGTATACACCAATCCTATACTTATATATATATATATATATATATATATATATATATATATTAATTGATTTAAAATATGGTTTTATCGCTACACAGTGATAACCATGTTTCTAAAATGGAAGCCAAAGCCTTTGAATTCAATTTTTTTTACCAAATCAAAGACATTAGTTCCATTTCCTCGTCAAGCGAATTTTGGAGTAACTTATTTTTTTATCTATGGTTTTAAGGCACGGTAAAGATTCATAATTGAGGGTTCCCATGGATACTGAGAAATCCATTCATCTAGACAAGGGGTGGCAGGGTGTTCAATTGTTTAATTTCCATTGTATCAGTCAACAGTTACATTCTAAAGCGGGGGCTATGTCTAGGGATGTGTAGGGATGTATTTTTCAACACATTCTGACATCTGCTAAATGTTCAGAATATGTTTTAACCACAGCTATAAAAAAACTGAATTTTTAATATCCAATATACTACATTCCTTTTTCAAACCAAGCAAATGCATTAGAATTGTAAAATTATATTTTCTTATCGAGTATAAGTATGTATGTTACCAGATTATTATTATTATTTTTTTTTTGGTAAACTTTATGACAATGACGGCAAAGATAGCTAAATTATTTCACTAATTCAGTAAACTTTTATTTTTATAAATTTAGTAATATAAATTTTCCATGTATGTACAAAGGACATGGGACATTTAATGTCCTATATATTCTAACCTATATTGATTTCATTTAACTTTAGGTGTTCTATTGGATTCTTTTAAGTGTTTGAATTGCTTTGAGAGAGGTGTTAAGTTTAGTGTACGTTTTATTTAATTATAATTTTAATATGTATAGGTTAGAATCCGTTTTATTTAATTACAATTTTAAAACCAATTTAAAAAATTCTACTTTTAAATTTAACTTTAAATTTAATCGGCTATACTTTTTTATAAAACACTTAATGTAATAGAATTACTTACAGTATTTAAAATTATTTAAAATTATTTATTCACATCGAATATGGGTATGCATATTATCAGATCAATGTTTTTTTTTTTTATTTTTTTTTTAATATTATTTAAAGAAAATTTTTGACAATGACGGCACAAAATAGCTATTTCATTTCTCTCAGTAAATTTTTATTTTTTATAAACCTAGTAATGTATAGTTTCTCATGTATGCATAAAGGACATGTCATCTAATGACATACATATTCTAGCTTTTCTTATTAACTTCCATTTTACTGTAGGTGTTTTATTGGATTCTTTCAGGTGCCAGAAGTACTTCGAGAGATATGTTTGATTTTTATATTTATCCTTAACGAACTTTGGTGTTGGTTGAACCTTTTTTTGAACTCATGGCTAGTGCAACCTATATATATATTTATGTTTTCAGGGTTTTCAATAGAAGATATATTGCATTGGTATACTAATGATTCCGTGCAACATTTATTTTGTAGGGGACAGTTTTGAGGGTTTCTACAATTACATAATTTTTGTTTACTCTCATTAGTTGTTATTTTTATTTTTCCATTGTCTAAAATTTTTTGGTTCTGGTATAAAGTGTTTATTTAAGATATTGGCATTATGTTTCTTAATAATTTTTTCTAGGTTATCAGTACAGCTATAACTTAATTTTAGTGTATTTTTATTGAATATAGTACTTAGTTTACTTTCACTGGGGAAATGCTTGACTATTAATGCGAGGAATTTTTGACCAAATTTGTTTTTTACCATTTGGTTGTATGGGGGTGTATACCAAATTATTTTCCTGCTTCTGTTTTTTCTATGCATACCATTTTCATTTTTAATATAAGCTAGTCTTAGGTTTTTGTAACCACTATCTTTTAGAGCTTTATTATAGAAATTAATATGTTCATCGAAAATCTTGTCATTTGCTGAATTTGTACTAATTCTTTTTCGGATAGACAAAGGTATATGCTTAATTATAGATGAGGGGTGATTTGATTTAGGGTGTACATATAAAGGATTGGTATTGAGCTTTTTATAAGGTGTGTATGTATTTTTCTTTACATCTAATGTTATATCAAGGAAGTTAACTTTTTTATTTTAGTGCTGACGGTAATCTTTAAACCCATGCTTTTAAATTCTTTATATAATACCTTTCTAATTTTATCTATTTTGAAGTTAGTAGAGTTTCTAATAACCATAAGACCATCGTCTCTGTATAAACCAATGTCTGTTATATTAATATCACGGTGCGCTGTAAGGTTGTATAATATAAAAAGACCTATGAGATCAGAAGACTCAGCTGAGTCTAGTGATCCCATTGTGATGTCAAAGTGGTCAAATGAATTTTAATCCATTGCTCACATTTATGAATCAGTAGCGATTTCTTCGCATTTAAAATAATGTTCTTTTCTTCTTCTGTAATATCCGTGTACTGGGTGGCAAAGTCCAACGCATTAAAGAACAGTTCTTTAGATATTGATTGCTAATAATTTCCAATATCGAACTGCATTAGTGTGCAGTTGTTTTTTTCTTTTATACAAGTAAACCAGGAACCAATTTCTTTTATACAAGTAAACCATGTGTGCGTATGTATATATGTGAGGCAGTGAACATGTGTGTATATGTGCCTGTGTGTTTGTGCGTGTGTCTGTGTGTGAGAGGGAGAAGGGTTTGTACGTATGTGTGTAAGACACTGGATACACCTGTATGTGTGTTTCTGTGTGTACGCGCACATGTGTGCATGCGAGAGTAAGAAAAAAAGCGAGTGAGTGTACACGTATATATATATATATATATATATATATATATATATATATATATATATATGTATGTATGTATGTATCAATGTGAGATAAAGTATGTGTATGTATCTGTGTTCGTGTAAGTGCACGAAAGAGATTTAGATGGAGAGCGAGTGAGAGTATGTAGATATTTACGCTGCACATGTGTGAATGTATGTGCATCTGCGTGTGCAGTGTGCATTGTGTGTCCTTGGGCTCCGGATTTGTTGTTTAATAGTTGCAGTCGAATAAGCATCGAAATCTTCACACCTTGATCGTTTTGTACAAACAAACATATCTTTTGTAAACAGGTTAGCGATTTATTGTGTGCTGTTGTCAATTGAAACGTTGGCCTTATTTATGGCGGCAGCGCGGGGGTGGGTGGTGGGTAATCAATATAATGTTCGGGGTGGGGGTGGGGCAACATTTCCTTAAACTCGAAAAGTGAACAGGAGCTTAAAAGGTAGAAAAACATGGTCTCTCGTCACATTGAGAGAGAGAGAGAGATAGAAAGAGAGAGAGAGAGAGAGAAAGAGAGAGAGAGAGATATTCTCTATGTGTGGTTGGGGTGGTTGGTTGTGGGCGTGGGTGTGTTGAATTGGTCAGATATGTTAAATCATTTTCTGGGAGATTTCAGCTCCTTTATTGGTACTATAACATCATATAGATTTATTCAGGTTCACATGTGTATTTTGGCATGATCTATCTATCTATCTATCTATCTATCTATCTATCTATCTATCTATCTATCTATCTATCTCAGTCTGTTCATATCTATCTATCTATCTATCTCAGTCTGTTCATATCTATCTATCTATCTATCTATCTATCTCAGTCTGTTCCTATCTATCTATCTATCTATCTATCTATCTCAGTCTGTTCATATTTATCTAACTATCTGTCTATCTCAGTCTGTTCATATCTATCTATCTATCTATCTATCTATCTATCTATCTATCTATCTATCTCAGTCTGTTCATATCTATCTCAGTCTTTTCATAGCTATCTATCTATCTATCTATCTATCTATCTATCTATCTATCTATCTATCTATCTATCTAACTGGGGTGATTCTCTCGATAGGGGTGAATTTACATTGAGGCGGAAGATTCCATGCATGTAAGTAATTATACGCTACAATTTGGACAACATCGGTGGTGTGGAAAGTGGAGACGTTCTGCATGTGTAACCAGAAACTCTGCCCTGGCCTGCGCCCTGGAGAAGACACTCCAGAATCGCCTCAAACGATCGCTCACGTTGGAGACGCGATTTACACCGAGGGCTGAAGCGAGAAGAAGAGAAACGCAGGCTTGTCGCCGGGAAGAAACGTGCTAGAAGGAAAGAAAACAACAAAATGGCATCGAGGGAGACAAGCGTCTTCACATGCGTTGATTTCATTCGAGACTGTCACTTCCTTGTGGGCCATAACATATGCTGCACCGTCATCAGCAGCTGTGGCGTAACTGTTTGGGCGCACATCCAAGATTTCCCGAGACCGACGGAAGGCACAGTTTTATAGAAAAGACACAGGGAAGCTACGTTACGGTGGTATAAAAGTGACTGCAGCTGAGATGCCAGGTCAGGACCTATAACATTGAAGATTCTTCTTTGGATTTTATCAAGCATTTTTAAAGGGCACCGAACCATATGGTTAACTGAATGAAAACGTTAATCGTTCTTTTATGAATATATGCACAAATTTACATTTTCATTGTTGCAGTGATAGTCTGATATCAGAGTAATAATGCTAAGTTTTTAGAATATCTATTTTAACAATAAATGATGAAAAACAAAATTAATTTTGATTTATAGATTTGAAATTTCCTTTGGAGGAAAATAATGGCAAGAATTTACGAGCAAGGAAAGAAAAATGAATACAGAAAGCAGGTAGCGTATCGGTTAACGGCGTCGAAAAATGGAATAGGCGAGTTCAAGTTCCGACCTATTCTGTTTCTTTTATTTTCGTATTAATGCCGTTGGGAATGGTAAATATCCTCTCAACGACACTCAACTATGTGTCAAACTGCGAATTAGACTTGTCGCACGAGTCATTAGTGTCAAAAGGACAACTTTGATTTCCAAAGCGTGGAAAAGGCAAGAGAAAACCACTATATTCCCAAACATCTTATAATAGTTCTCAAATAATAAAGAAAAGGAACCTGTGGAGAGCCACATGACCGTCTTCCTCTTGTATAGAGAAAGAGTATTTCAGAGTTTTGAGAAAATAACAAAAAGCCAGTATTTTTCCTAAGAATGCACGAAATTTCCAGACGCAAAGAAAAGAAATCAGTGGAAAGCCATAGTTACCTATATCCTGAAGGGAGAAAGAAGGCACTGAATTTCAAACCCTGATGAAAGCACAAGGAAACCACTCCACCATTTTTCAAAGAGAAATTTTGACAATTCAGAAAGCTGCGGAGAGCAATAATCGTCTACTGTCTGAATGGATATAGCATTAAAAGAAGGAAATCTTTGAAATTCCACTGATTTTTAAAACTATCATACTTTTTTATAAGTGTATGAAGAAAAAGGCGTTTCTAAGAATCAGAGAGTAGAAGGGTACAAATCCCAAATGAACGTGAGGAGATTTTTTTCATTCTTGTTCTTAAATAGTCTCGTTCGATCGAGACTTTGATATGCATGTCATGCACGGGGCAAAACGCGATCAGGAATATCTACACTGCCAGCTGAATGCAAACGCTTTCTCAAATCAATGGTTTAAGATGGGTTTGAGTGATTGAAGTCAATAGCTTTTAGCGAGGATCACACTTCATAGAACTTCAGAGACTGGTACTACACAATCACAAAAAAGAATTGTACTAAATAACAAAAAACGCTATCAATTGCGAACTTTGAAAAAAACAAAAAAAACAGCAACAACTAAAATGAACAGCATATAGAACACGAAGTCGTATCAGTTACGCCATTGATCGGACGGAGGATGATACACTCTTTGATCCTAATATTGGATTACATGTGGGCACCTCAAGGTGGTGTAATGGTTAGCGAGCTTGTCTCGCTAGAACAAATACGACTGAGTAGTGAGTAGAGAGTTCAATCCTCACTGGGTGATCCCTACTTTCGCCACATCTAAGTTACGCTTGGAAAATCACTATTGGATCCAATGATGAAAAATTGAAATGTCAATCGCTGTCCTCCTGATTATTTTCCTCTTTCCGTATTAATCTTTCTGATCCTAATTCTACCAAACCCTGTAACCCCTTGCGTCTTAGTGGCTTTACAACCTTGCATGGGGTGATACAGATAAAAAAAAAACAACTAATTCCTTTGCCAGCGATAATTAAAGGCATGAGGATGTTACTCCCTTTAATCATAATATTGGATCCACTGATTTCTTTTCGAGCGACAGGGAAACGAGAAAGACATTCTCTTTGCTCATATCATTGCATTCGATGGTATAATATCAGATTCTTCGAGAAACGATGATGAAAGTAATGTGCATTTTGTTAGTCTTCATTGTAACCTAGAGAAGGTTACTGAATGAGGAATAACCAAAATGGAGGTTGGAAATGGAATGGTAATTTTTATAACATCTACAAAATACAATACTCGCCAGCGTCGTGAAGTAGGTAAACCAATGCTTGTGGTGGACTACTTATACAGCATATTACGATATTTACTTGACTCCCACAAGGGAGGATGTGGCACAAGACCAAATTTAACGTGGGGAAATCCGAGCCCGTGGGTTCGGGCAAAAATTGCATACGCGGGAGACTGTGCCCTAAGGTATAGCCTCGTCCGGGTTCCTCTCTGCCGAAAGACAGGGAGTTCGATACGGCAAGAGCTTCCCACGCTTACAGCTCACGCTGGCAGCGTAGACAACATGGTACCCCCATATACAATAGTGTCCAACGTATTTATGAGGACTGGGATATACCCATTAGTGTTCATAGGTACGGTATATATCAGTTTTGAACCAGACTAAATCATGCTTTAAACCTTTTTTGTTTAATTCACGTAATTTCCTTCTCGATATTTGGAGATCTTATCCCATATCTTTTTACCGATTCTTCGACCCAGAAAAAGAAATCTTTTGATTATTGGATTTTTTTTGTGTGTTTAGAACAACATATTTTATTTTTAAAATATCAGATGAAATCTTTGTTTCATAAAAAATGTTCAAATGTATTTTTTTCTTTCGGAGTTTCACGATTATTAATATATATATATATATATATATATATATATATATATATATATATATATATATATATATATATAAGTTAAACTTTTACATTATTAGTCATGAAGCATAGAAGAGACACAGTGACCAAGTGGTTAGTACGTTCGCTTTCTGACCATGAGACCCGCATTCGAATTTCCACTATGGTTGATTTGTCAGCAAGGTTACTATTTGAAGTTATTTCTTCCGAAAGTGTCTGGTCCAGTCTTTGTTAGTGAAAATGGGTAGCCGGAACTCTTTGGGAGCCGTCGATGGTTTTGCTAGCACGAAGTCAAAAGTCATCGTGACCGAGGGTTTGAGAGTGCTGGCCTTGTTGTTCCCGCTAATTACCGCGCGCTCTCCCAGAAACTGTAACTCAGGTCCGCTCAGCATAGTTGCAGTATAAACCACAGGTGAACTCTGTGGATGTCGAACAAATGCAAATCCGCCTTGAGCAGTCGTCTGCAACAGGAATAAACTCTTGTAGACTGGCATCCTCCGATACAAGTGGCTCACGTCATTTTACAAAATATGGAAGGTACATGACTTACTTCATCATTCACTTAAGTATGAACAGGATATTACTGATGTTAATAGAAAACCCGAAATCTTGTCATTTTATTTACAGAGATATTTACACCAAATCTACGATTAACCAATCAAATCTCTCGAAATCTTTTATGACTTTACGTCAGAGACGGATATCATTTTGTGATGCCGATGTGGATTTTCTTGTTCTGGGGCACACATTCCTTTCTAAATATATGTCTTTATCCCCCCACCTTACTTTAAAAATAAAAAGGTCAAAAGGAATATCCGGGTTTGACTGATCAAACTGAATTAATTGTCCCTAATTCTTAGAATAACTAAACTTCTACTCATCCGCCAATAATAATTTAGACTCCGTCAAGTGGAGAATTCATGAAATCAAACCCAACGCTCGCCTCAAAAAAAAAAGAAAGAAAAAAAGAAGATCATATCAATGAGTGGGCTTTATTCATATGAATTTATCTTTTGGAAAGAAATACCTTGTAACAAGAGTTCTCTATTTTAATTAGGTACCTCAAAAATTCGCTGAAAAAGGAGAATACATAATGAAAAAAATACACTCAAATATAATTAACTTTTGTCATCAAAAATATTGTCATTATTAAGGAGAAAAATCAAAGAATTCTCTGATGTAAAAAAAATATTTTTAATTCTTGATAAATCCGGCAAATTTTGGTTAAAAATATTTTTTCTTTAGTGTCAAAGCGGGACAGGTGTTTTTTTTTGTTTTTGTTTTTTTTTGTGAAAAGCACATTGATTTGAATTCATGATTTTTTCTTTTCAAAAATAGGATAATAGTTGAATTTTAATGAGACTTATATTCCGAAATGAGTAAAATTAATTTTGAAACATTTCTTTTTTAGGAAATCTTTGTAAAAATATTTAAAAAAAAATGACCCACTTCCCACATTTGATTTCATAAAAATTCGAGAAATTCATTTTTTGTATCACAAAATGTTTATTTTTGTTCTAAGGACAATTCATCGGAGAAATTAAATCATCAAAATGTCTGGTAAAACAGGATGGATGAGAAAAGAAAAGAAAACAACGTACGACAAGGATGCGATTCTTCACCAGACATATTCAACCTATACAAGGAGTTTATTCTGAGAGAATGAGAAATCCTATCCGGATTTATTATTGGCGGCCACTTGTAGGTATACAAATGACACAATGTTGATAGCAGTCACTGAGAAGAACCTAATAGAATTCCCAGAGATGTTAGTGAATGAGAGCCAGAAAAAAGGTTTAAGAGGGAAGAATGCATGGTTGTTAGCAAAAGGGAACAACCCAACATGCAAATTACAAAACGGGGACACCAAAATCAAACAAATAAAACAATTTAAATATCTGGAAAGCGTTTTAACAGAGGACGGAAAGTGCGACACTGAAATCCGAAGGCCCATTGGAAAAATCTGACGTGGTGTAATGGTTAGCAAACTTGACTTACTAGATCAGTTACGACTAAATAGTGAGTTCGGGCACCCCATATTTTTGGTCTTGAGTCACATCTAATGCTATCCTTAGAAAGTCAATAGAGAGCCGTACACGTACACAGGTATATAATACTGGCACATACACACGTATATAATACTGACACATACACACGTATATAATACTGGCACATACACACGTATATAATACTGACACATACACACGTATATAATACTGGCACATACACACGTATATAATACTGACACATACACACGTATATAATACTGGCACATACACACGTATATAATACTGACACATACACACGTATATAATACTGGCACATACACACGTATATAATACTGACACATACACACGTATATAATACTGACACATACACTCGTATATAATACTTACGCGCATACAAACACAGATGTTAATATATATTGTATATTTGGGTAGCAATCTTTTATACATGTTTAATTTAATGTGGACGACAAGGAAAATTTTATTCCGTTTTTAAATTTTTTTCCTGTTTTCCTTTGATGTCGATTAAAAAAATGTGTAGAAACTGCCCGTGGAGATTATTGTCGCAAACGTTTTCGGCTCATCCACTTGAAATGTTCAAGGGGCTGTTGTTAATGTTTCCTTATATATGGTCTAAGTTGTAATTTGTAGAAGTATTAGTAATTTTCGAGAAGTTTGAAGTAATAAAAATAAGACTAATTAAAAAAAAATAATTCGTTAACTCTTTAGAAATTGCCTTTTTGCGTTTTTGATACGAAACTAAACAGAGATGACTTTTCGTGAAAATCTGAACGAGTGAGTGGGCTTTAATGTTAACAAGAACCTCTTCGTAGCCGAACGGCTAAGAGACGTCCAATCAGGCGATTGGTCCTCCGGAGGGAACATTTTAGCGAAGATGAAGGACGGCAGACGAAATAGATACTGTTTAAAATACAGGCAATCACAACGCCCCCACCCCCCCAAAAAACCCCAATCTGACAAACAATAAAAAGCGTATAAATTATTTTAACCTAATATAGAAATAAAAGAAAATGACAAAATCGGCAGTCAATTACTGAAACCAACTGACGAGTGGACTGAACGATTGCAAAAAAAAAGGTTCGTTTTTGAAACTCTGGAGTCGGGGTAATAAATATAAAATTAATAAACAAAGTGACACATACACACACACACACACACACACACACACATATATATATATATATATATATTCATATATATATATTCATATATATATATATTCATATATATATATATATTCATATATATATATATATATATATATATATATATATATATATATATATATATATATATATATATATATATATATATATATATATATATATATATATATATATTTGAAGATATTTTTAAAGGTTCAAAATTTTATTATGGCGATAAAGGTATTCAGCTTAATATTACTAGACATATTAAAACGCGCGAAGCAACCGGTTTCGCTCCCGCTCATCAGTCTTGCAACGGGAGATTTTAATTTAAAAAACAGAAAATGTACACTAAAAAGAATTGTGGGGGGTGGGAAATATATATATATATATATATATATATATATATATATATATATATATATATATATATATATATATATAATCATTTATTTATTTAAATATTATAACATAAATATGTTATAAAATCACCAATCCCACACTTGGGTATATATATATATAATTATATATATATATATATATTTGTGTATTTAGGCAGCAATCCTTCTTTCAAGCACATTTCATTAAAAACGACAGGTGCTTTTATTTAGTTTTTTATATAATTTCTCGTGCGATCTAATAAAGTTTTTCTTTTCAGAGGATAAATTATACAAAAATTGTCCGAATGTTCTTTTCCGAGCGCTTTCGGCTATACTTTTAGCCATTATCAAGGATTATATTTCAACTTTTAGAATTAGAAATAGTTTGTGTGTGTTTTATAAAGTGATTCATTTTTTTGTTTCAAAACACGGTCAAGATATTATGTCCATGTTCAAATATATATACATACATACATACATACGTATATATATATATATATATAATATGAACAATTTTATAGGTGATTGGTTACTTCATCTATTAACTTTCGAATGTTCGAGAAATCTTATTACAGACAAATTTGCGCTCTACGGCTGGAATGGAATGTGCGTCTCTCAGGGCTGAGAAAGGTACCGTTTAGCCTGGCACGCCTTACCGCTTGGACACGGAGATTAATCGGTGAGGCGAGGCCAAATTTAGTGATATATATATATATATATATATATATATATATATATATATATATATATATATATATATATATATATATATATATATAATACCAGTTTATGACTGGTAGGGATAATTCCAGGGAAGTTATTAACCCAAAGAGAGCACAATATAAATTACAGAGCATAAGAAGAAGAATAAACGAAGAAAAAACTTAAAGATCTTTTGGTTTATAATTTATATCGTGAATATTGTTGCATTAAAGCTCTTCAGATCGAACGTACTTAATCTGAAGAACTTTCGAACTGAAGAAACGAATATAACAATATTTACGCAATAAATTATAACCGAAATAGATTTTTAAGGGTTTTTTTTATTTGTTATTACAATTTGTTATTAGTATATATATATATATATAATATAATATATTATATTAGTATATATATATATATATATATATATATATATATATATATAGCCAACTCATTCCAATTTGTCAAATCAGTGTATTCATAGATAAGTAGTGAGCTATATATGAGTTAACTCGTGTACATATCTCAGTTTATTCATATGTATCTCAGTTAATTGTTATAGGCTATATATATATATATATATATATATATATATATATATATATATATATATATGTATATATATATATATATATGTATATATATATATATATATATATATGTATGTGTGTGTGTGTGTGTGTTTTGTGTCTATCCCAGTCTATTCTATCCCACAGCCTGTTCATATCTATCTGTCTGTCTATCTATTTAACTATCTATCTATCTCAGTCTGTTCATATCTATCTATCTATCTATCTATCTATCTATCTATCTATCTATCTATCTATCTATGTCTGTTCATATCTATCTATCTATGTCTGTCCATATCTATCTATCTATCTATCTATCTATCTATCTATCTATCTATCAATCTATGTCTGTTCATATCTATCTATCTATGTCTGTCCATATCTATCTATCTATCTATCTATCTATCTATCTATCTATCTATCTATCTATCAATCTATGTCTGTTCATATCTATCTATCTCAGTCTGTTCATATCTATCTATCTATCTATCTATCTATCTATCTATCTATCTATCTATCTATCTATCTATCTATATCTGTTCATATCTATCTATCTCAGTCTGTTCATATCTATCTATCTATCTATCTATCTATCTATCTATCTATCTATCTACCTTAGTCTGTTCATATCTATCTATCTATCTATCTATCTATCTATCTATCTATCTCAGTCTGTTCATATCTATCTATCTATCTATCTATCTATCTATCTATCTACCTTAGTCTGTTCATATCTATCTATCTATCTATCTATCTATCTATCTATCTATCTATCTATCTATCTATCTATCTTAGTCTGTTCATATCTATCTATCTATCTATCTATCTATCTATCAATCTATGTCTGTTCATATCTATCTATCTCAGTCTGTTCATATCTATCTATCTCAGTCTGTTCATATCTATCTATCTATCTATCTATCTATCTATCTATCTATCTATCTATCTTAGTCTGTTCATATCTATCTATCTATCTATCTATCTATCTATCTAAAAACATGACTTCATGTGTCAGCCCTATTAATGTGGCCACCGCCGTTGACGCACTCGTCGCCAAATGGATGAGCAATAGTGGATGTGAGCGACAAGCAAGACAAACCAAATAATAATCATAACGCAGCCGAAACAGTTTTTACAAAGATGAGATTACCAGTCGAAATGATGGCCTCACTTTCAGTGTGAAGTGAGCTTATGGTGGATAATTGAAGACTAGAGTACAGGACATCATCTGATGTGAACCTTAGGTGTGTCTGTGTGTATCTATTTAACGGTAAGTTTTCCCGGTGAGTCATTTTGTGGGGCGTGGCTGTATTGGTAAGTCAGACGGCGACGTGTTATGGAGGCACACACATACGCACCCATACCTACAGGCGTGCGGCGGTAGCAATGATCTTTGTTATAGTAGCGGGGTTGAAGCGGGCGGCAAAGTAGGGTACTTCCGGGAGTGTACAAGAGATGTGTCACACCCGGATTGAGGTAGAATGACGTACGTATATTAGGGGGTCGGATGAGTAAGACTGAAAGAAACAAAAAGAGAATCCGATTGCTCCACCGGAGGGGGAAATATGTATCGTCTGGAAAATGAATAAAATCCAAGTGAATGAAACATTTCAATTATTATTAAACATTAATTAAATGGAAAAAAAAATTAGATAGTTTCTTAAGTATTTAAATTTTTCAGTTTGCTCTTTCCCTGTTATTTTTAAAAATATTTCACTTTCTTTATTTCTTTCATCCTTTCTTTCTTTGTTTCTTTGTTTCTTTCTTTCCTTCATTTCAATTTTTCATCGCCACCTTCCTTCCTTCCTTCCCCTTTCTTTCTTTCTTTCTTTCTTTCTTTCTTTCTTTTCAATTGTTCATCTCTCCTTCCTTCCTTCCTTCCTTCCTACCCTTCTTTCTTTCTTTCTTTTCAATTGTTCATCTCCCCCGTCCTTCCTTCCTTCCTTCCCCTTTCTTTCCTTTTTCTTTCTTTCTTTCATTCTTTCTTTCATTCTTTCTTTCTTTCTTCTCAATTGTTCTTTCCTTCTTTCCTTCCTTCCTTCCTTCCTTCCTCTTTCTTTCTTACATTCTTTCTTTCTTTCTTTCTTTCTTTCTTCTCAATTGTTCATCTTGTTTTTCTTTCTTTGATTCTGTCTTTCATTCATTCATTCTTACTTTCTTGCACGTTTTTACTTTGATTCCGTTTTTCTTCATTCTTTCCTTCATTATTTATTTATTTGATTCCGTCTTTCATTTTTGGATTCATTCATCCCTTCATTCTTTTTTCTTCATTTTGATTCAATCTTTCTTTCATTCTTTCTTGATTCCTTATTTTTGTTTTACCTTGAAAAAGAAGAATTCAATAAAAAAAGAAAACTCTTGGAACCACATATTAAAGATCAAAGAGCCGCATATGAAAGGTCAAAGAGTCACCTATTAAAGGTCAAAGAGCCGCATATTAAAGGTCAAAGAGACATATATTAAAGGTCAAAGAGCCGCATGTTAAAGGTCAAAGAGACCCATATTAAAGGTCAAAGAGTTGCAGTTTGGCCGCCCCATTATATATATATATATATATATATATATATATATATATATATATATATAATTTAGTTGCGTAGTTGCGTTGATATGAGTTTGTGACCCTGGGTTTCATGCCTTTTGAGATCGTCAGAATCACTTTGAAAAACTTGTTTTATATAAATGACTTTGTGGGACATTTAATAAGTAGGATTCTTTAGATCCAATAGGTTTTTAAGCACAAAACCAGAATTTGTCTGACAATTACAAAGGGGAATGAAACCCAGGGTCACAAACCCACATCAACGCAACTAAATATATTATCTCTATCACTGATATTGAGCGCTTTCCAATAAGTACTGTGCATATATAATATATAAATAATATATATAAAAATTTATATATAGGGTGACCCCAAAAAATAGGAACTTTTTAGCAATCCAATAAAACCAAGAGTGATGGAAGAAAAATATTTAATTCATAGTAATTGGAACCTTAAAACATGCCATTTAAGAAACAATGATGGAATTTTCATTTTTTTAAAATTACGTCCTGTAGATGGCGTCCTCCTGTACGAATGCATTCTTGAAAGGAAAGGACTTTAACAAGTGAAATGTGCAAGAAAAGAAACTGTTAGCACAGAACCTACAGTTATATATAGTCATTTCAAGTTTAAATTGATGAGACCTCATCGCCAGTCTAGTCAGTCATGTGCTATACATGATACACGCTGAGGCGATCATGTATCTTTCGATACATGACTTACGAAGCAGATTTTTTTTCCTCGCAGTAGGCTGCTATTTATTTCTGCGGTTGACCAGTTGCCATCCAAGGCTATAGAACTCGGTCTGTCCTGCGATTTACCCATAGCTGCAGGGCGGAAAAGAGGATTAATACCTTTCGCAAATGTATTAGCACATAATGGATTCGACTGGAATTCGAACTCTGCTCTCCGATTCCTAAATCGGAGCCGCTATCCATTAATGCTCCGCCACTCTATTACTGTTTTAAATTCGGAGTCCAGCATTAGAAGCCGGTTCAAGCAATGATATATAAATGATAGAAATTATTAGGAGGATTTGATAATTATATTTAAGTAATTCATCGAATCTGAAACCTGAACAGAATGCAGAAAGCACTTAAATATAATTATCAAATCCTCCTAATAATTTCTATCATTTATATATCATTGCTTGAACCGGCTTCTAATGCTCAAGTTTGAGCGGCTTGGTGATA
>OZ038500.1:6877868-6907868 GCA_964036315.1 Acanthosepion esculentum | reverse complement strand
ATTTTTATGTACGCAAAGTGATTATTACTTTAAAATCTGACATGCCAAAAGTGTACCATTTAAAAACATGTGTTATTATCAAAGAAAGTATAAAGAATGCTCCAATGTCTGCAATTTTAAGATTGTATGATAATCACACCGAACCATATTTTAACTGACGTTATACAAATTATTAATTAGTGATACCAGAAACTTAAATATCTGGGGTTTTAACAGAAAACCAAACCGAAATGTCGACACTAAATTCTGAAGGAATATGTGGAAAGATGTCTTGCAAAAACTAAGCAAAATATTAAAAAAGAAAAGAAGAGAAAACTTCGTTAGAAACAAAGAAAAGACTACTTAACAGTTATTTAATATCAGTCTTCCTATATGGCAATGAATGCTGGACAATCTCCTCAAACATGAAGAAGAGACTTGAAGCAACAGACATGTAGTTCTACAGAAGGATGCTGAGGATTAAATGGATCAAACATATGATAAACGACGAAGTTTTTCAGATAATATAAACTAAAAGGTACATATAATTGAAATTAGAAAGACACAATTGACATTTCTACTGTCCATAATGAGGAAAGACGGCTTTGAAAATTCGATACTCATAGATCAGATTGGAGTCAATAGGGAGAGAGGAAACAACGCCAACCCCACCTAGCGGACTTGAGTAAATGGATGACCGAAGAGGATTTAGGGGAGATAACAAAAAGATAAAATTTATTAAGATCTACAAAAGGACAGGAAACTGTGGAGAGCCATGTAGGGACACACAGAAGAAGATTATCAAGCGATATCTTTTTAAAATATCATGCCATTTTAGAATGGAGATAATGTTTGAATGTTTAAAATAATAAAACTCGCACCAAAACATCATTTTAAAGGCGGTTACTGTCAAAAGATGTAATTTTAAAATGAAATAAAATATACCATTAAGAAAATAGCTATTACCATGCTTTCTCTCTCTCTCTCTCCCTCTCTCTCTCTCTCTCTCTCTCTCTCTCTCTCTCTCTCTATATATATATATATATATATATATATATATATATGTGTGTGTGTGTATGTGAGTGTGTAGGTCTGTATGTATATATGTGTGAATGTACGATTATATATGGAGGTAGTTATTTGTTTTTTCATGTAGTGTGTGGAAAACTATATGGTAAAAAATATATATATATTTATATACATTTATTTGTTTAAAATTTTCCTAATTTTATCTATGTATATTTGCCCAGATTAGTTATATTTCAATAAGTAGTTAGAATTCGTTTAATAACATATTAAGCCCCGAATATGTTTTGGCTATTGCGTCTGATTGTCTAGGTCAAGGTTCATGTGGATGTATGTGCATGTGTTTATCGATGTCTATGTGTAAGTAAAGTGCATGCACGTTTGGTTGTGTGCGTGTGTTCGTTTTTTTTATCAAGGGTCGTGTCTCGTCACCGTTTTTTGTGTGTATATATATCTAAATATGTCTGGGCGCTTATGTATTATAAACTGAGTGTGTTTGGATTGTTTTACGTGAGAGGTTATCATCATAGTTGAATTAAAATGTATACATTTTTGTCTAGAGCTATCAACATCCTTTTTAACGTAATTTCAATGAAAAAATAAATTAAATAACATATGTATTTTTTATTTTCTCCTCAGTAATTCTATAATTTTAAACTTAATTGAGATTAGATTTAGATTTCTTTTAATTTTAATTTCAAATTTTATCATATAATTTAATACTTATTAGTTAGGACACATTCTATTTTACTAGAACCCCAACTTTAAAGCTTTTAATATCTATGATAACCTTGCTTCGTTGTCAAATTTTTTGAATTCTCATATACTTGTATTTTGATTGATCATTCTAGCTTATGTAACAGCGTTTACCCCTAGCGAAGGATCGTTAATTAATTTGAAACTTTTAAAACCATTTATTCTACATTCAACATCATCACTTGATAAGACACCAGAAGTGTTGAAACAAAATGGCTATTTTTGTAGTGATTTTATAACATATTATATATATATATATATATATATATATATATATATATATATATATATATATATATATATATATACTCTACCGATCAAACGGATGGCACTACCCTGAATTGTTTCTCTATGTTCATAAAAAATTCATAAAATTCCTTCTGGCTGCTGCATTATTAGACAAAATTTTGTTTTGCAACAATTCTTTACATGGATCTCAGTCTTGGAGATATTATGGTGGCTGTATTGAAAATGGTAAGTAAGAATGCGTTGTTTTAGTGTAAAGAATACAATGGTATATTTGGGTCAATAATTGTGACTACTAAGTTTAAGATAGATTCAATAGTAAATATTATATTTTTCTCATATTCTCTAACACACCTTGCGTCTTAGTGACTGTATTGCCTTGTTTTGGATGAAATGATTTTAAAAAAGATTTCCTCGAGAGAACGTGTCATCGGATGTCGTATAGAGAAAAAATGTTATTTAAAATTCGATATGGACACCAGATTTAGGTACCAGCTTCTCGAGACATCCAGGAACTGATTTCAACAAGAATTCTTGTGGCATATCTGACATAACGTCTTGTATTCGCCCTTCAAGTTCTTCCAAAATCTTGGTTTCGTATAGTAGACAACGTCAAACAAAAAGTCAGTGGGTTTTAAGTTAGGACTGCTGACTAGCCACTCATACATAAAATAGAGACTTACTTTTCAATCACCCTGTCTTTTCTCAATGTCTGTACTGAATTCATTGGCAGATATTATCATAATAACTGATAAATATTACACCACAAAGACGTCTTCATATTCCATCTCATTACGCAGCGAGTGAATATCTACACTTCATTGTGAGACAACCTAATGCTATAAAAAAGATTATCACACAAGCATTCTGGTATCTTCTGTCTTGTTAAGTAACAAATGAATATGTAAGCATCATTGTCAGATTTTATGATATCTATTGTCTTGTTGTACAAGTTGCAAATGTCTGGGGAGAAGACGCATCCTTGTCTTAAAACTTTTTTTTATTTTTGTCTATTTATGAACGCATTTTCTAATTGCAGTTTGCTGACAGAATTGGTTCCGAATTATTTTAATATCCTTCCTATATATCCATTTAATATCCTTCCTACATACGCTTTTAATATCCTTCTTACATATCCTTTTGATATCCTTCCTACGTACGTTTTTAATATCCTTCGTACATATCCTTTTAATATACTTCCTACATATGTTATGGTTCAGTTCTTCGTGGCTTGCTTTAAAAAATACTTTTGTATTCTTTAAAACATAAGTATGTAGCCTTTTGCATATTTATTGACCATTCAGGTATCATTTTGAGTATAAATATTGCATTCCTTGTTCTAGTGTCTTTAACGAACCCGCACTAAGTTTTTCCTATTTCTGGTCTGATTCTACTCTGATCTCTATTCATCAAGATTCGGATGATAAGTTTGGTTACATGACTCGAATACTATAAAATATTATAACACAAAAACCTTGTTATTTTTCGTTTTATTTAGTATAGAATTAATACAAGGTAACCAAAAAAGTTCTGTCCGATTTTAAAGGAAAAAAAGAAAACGCTTCACAGTATGTGTAACTTATATTTAGTTTTCGAAGTAATCCCCATCGACATCTAGCACCTTCTGCCAACGTATCTCCAGCTGTTCAATGCCCTTGTGGTAGAACTCGGGGGGGGGGGAGTTGACGCAAAGAAGTCCGCGAGGGCTTTGCGCAAGTCTGATTCATTGGTGAAGGATTTCCCACGAAGATGATTATCCAGGGAGTAGAAGAGGTGCTAATCGGATGGCGCAATGTCAGGTGAATAAGGTGGATGGCACCCAAGTTGCTGTATGGTATCCCTGACCACTCGCGCGACATGCGGCCTGGCGTTGTCATGGAGGAAAAGCACACCTTTGCGATTCACCAGTGCTGGCTCCTTCTGGCGCATTGCCTGTTGCACACGTTTCAATTGCTACGAGTATAGGTCTCCAGTGACCGTTTGGCCCGTTGGTAGCAGTTCATAATGAACCACTTGAGGACCTGTCAATCTTGCGTGGGTGCATAGGCGGTCTTGCGGTGTGAGGGTCAGCATCCTGAGGAGACAACCAATGTTTGAAACACTTGGGAGTTTCGTAAGGAACCCACTTTTCATCACTGGTAAGCACTCGATTGAATAAGGATGCTGTACGGTGGCGAGAAAGCAGCGATACGCAGGCTGCCACTCGTCGTCCCTTGTGAACCTCCAACAGCATTTGCTCAGTTTGTACGTCTTACCTTGGCGGTGCAGGTGAAGTCTAACTGTTTCATCGGAAACGTTGAACTGTCTTGCAAGTTCACCACACGTTAGACTACTGTCCTCTTCAATGGCCGCCTTCAGGACTCCGTCATTCAAGACCTGTGGTCGTCCACTGCGAGGCTCATCATGGAGAGACAAATCTCCCGACTTGAATTTTCGAAACCAACGCCTTGCAGTACGTTCATCCACAGCACTATTCCCAAACGCTTGACATATGCGATGACTTGATGCAGCTGCTGATAAGCCCACTTTGAAGTCGTAAAGCAAACAGCCCGAACGAGATCTCTAGACATTTCCATCCTTCTCACAGCTGTCCGGCTTATAACTGATGGCCGGGCACGGTGCGCGTGTTTTTTTATAACGTCTGATGTTCCTACTTCCGGCTATCCGAATTTGAAAACAATTGCTACACACATTTCGTATATATTTCAACTTCATTCAATGACTAATCAAAAAACGGACAGAACTTTTTTGGTTACCTTGTAGTTAGATTTCGATGTCGGATATCATTTTATTTTCTTGATAAAAAGAAAGGAGTCAAATAAAGTTCTTTGCTCCATTTTTCTATGGAAGTATTTTTTTAAATTTTTGAATGTTTTTCATTGTTAGCAAAAGAGCGTACTGCAATTGTTTGGTTGCTGTATTGGTTGAAAATACTTGTCTTTATCTTTGTATACTTACAGAACTCATCTCATATCCACACGCAGGTGGTTTGCTGACAGTATAACATCTGGATTAGTTTAATATCCTGCACATATATGTCGAGGTTACCTAACAGTTCTTTGTGATGGACGATATCAAACGCTTTTGCGTAATCTATGAAACATAACTATACATACTTTTGCATATTTATTGATCTTTCTTTTGATAAATATTGCATTTCTTGTTCCAGTGTCTTTAACATACCCACGCTGTTTTACCTCTCATTCTGCTGCATGTTCTGTTCATTTGAATTGGTATACGTTTTATTATCTGGCTTCTTAGGCTGAATATCCGATGGTGCTTGCATTCTTTTGCACCTGACTTCTTAGATTGTGCTATAAAAATGAAACAACTCAGATATAGGAAACCCATAAAACTTCAATTACCACTGAGTAGTGAGTCCGATCCTCACTAAATGCTCCTTACTTTCGGCATTGTGCCACATCTAAGCTACGCTTGGAAATAAATGCTATTAGCATATCTCGGCCGAAATGATTGGTGTGTTAATCTGAATTCATCACTATGCAATCTGATAATTTCTTTTTCCTAAAATTAATCATCTGTTTATATATCCCCTGACATCACCCGGAGGATTTCGAAAACAAATGTGTTTACAGAGTATGTGGAACTGTTCGGACTAATTTGTCGGTCTTTCGTCTCCTACAACAGTTCGGTTGCATAGTCTCCGGGGTACTTCAGCCATAAAAAGAATTATACGAACCAAAGCAAATACCAGGACGTCTATTTGGCGTTTAAACACAGCGACAAAGCAAACACTGAAAGTGAAGAGTAATTTATTGGAATTAATTTACGATAGGAATACTGAAATATTTTATTAATATAAAATTTAATTCCTTATTTATTTATACTATTGTTCACTCAGTACACGAACAAAGAGTCACTCAAGCTAGAGGCCACTCAGTCAATGAGATTATTGTAAGGAGTAGGGAGTATGAGGTGTTTATCATAAGGATATTTGTACTTTTTTATTCAATCATTTCACCCCAAGCAAGGCGGGAGTGTCACTAGTACGCAGGGGGTCACAGAGAAAGAGAAAAAGACTGGGTATAGGGAGGATTGAGGGAATTCATGACATGAATTCGGGGGTGATGACAACAAAAGATGGTAGTTGACATAGCGTTTAAATTTTTGAATATTGTAGTTTCCAGGGAAGCAACTAACTGGAAGGGAGTTCCACTGTCAGGAAGTGCGAGAAAAGAAGTTGTTGGATTAGAAATGGTGATTACATGTAACTATTTCAGCAGTAAAAGTAAACAGATGTCAATCTAGTACCAAACTTAAAGTCGTGTAGGGAAGCGATATCACGCCTGTGAGAAAGTTACTGAAAGTCGAGATGCCAAATCAAGATCGATTACATTACAGATCCTTCTTTGGATTTTGTCAATAATCTCGAAATTAACCACAGAGACACCCGATCAGATATGGCAACAGTGTTCAATGCAAGGACAAATGGTATATTTGGAAATGTAAAACATGGTCTCTGACCAGAAAGACCTTGTGGCACGACGCAGAGAACCAACTTTCCTTGCAGTAGATGCAGCTATTGATTCAATGTAGTTGTTTCACTTCAAGTCAGTTCAAAACATGAGGCCAGGAAGGCGCAGTGAGATTCTCTTCTTGAGCATCAGCCATGTGGATGTCGGGCAGGGAAATTTCTCTATGGTGGATAAATGAATGCAGTTCAATTTTAGAAGCATTAAAATTTAAAAGTCATTTCCTGTCGAAGTTATCCACTCATTGGAGGTCTTTTTCAAGAGCATCGTCCTGGGTAAGTTTGTCAGCTGTGAGGATTTGTTATTGAGACAGGAGTGAATGGTAGTGTCATTTGTATAAATGCCTACTTGACAGTTAATGACAGCAGGAAGATCATTGATGAAGATCAGAAACAGTGTAGGATCCAGGATGGAGACTTGGGGGGCGGGCACCCGCGTTCGTGTGAAACGACCTGGAAGCAAGCCCGTTCAGGACGACATTTCACGATTTGATAGGAATGATTGAATTAAATCATACAATCGTCCTGTCATACTGTAGCTCTGAAACTTGCGTAGAAGACCAGCATGCCAAACTCTGTCAAACGCCTTTGAGATTTCTAGAAGGACAGCTCGATCTTCGCCGTCATTATCAAGAGCTTGATATACATATAACCATTCGCCCTTGCATGGGGTATTGCTACCATATATGGTCTGGAGCCCCTTCTGTTTGTCTCAATATTCTTGATAAGATCCAGAGACGGATATGCAATGTAATTGTCCCTGATCTGGCATCTCGTCTGCAGCCGCTCTCTCACAGACGTGCCGTTGCCTCACTCTGTCTTTTTTACAAATACGTTCACGGTAACTGTTCTGATAAGCTGCTTTCGCTGGTTCCCAGACTTCATGAATTTAAGCGTTCAACTAGGCTGGCATCTCGCTCTCACCCTTTCACTGTGGAAACTCTTAAATCTAGCCGTCTCTTCTACTCCAATAGCTTCATCTCTCGCACTTCTCGCCTGTGGAACTCCCTCCCCATTGCTTGTTTTCCTGATAGCTATAATCTCCAACTATTCAAATGTAACGCCAATCGACGTCTCTAGATGCCCTGATCTATCCCCTAACCGTCTCTTCATCCTTTCCTCTATCACTCCTCTTTGTTCTCGCCCCAACTCTGTAACCCCTTGCGTGCTAGTGGCTTCCCGCCTCGCTTGGTTGAATGCTTAAAAAGATCACATCAGCGGTAGACCTGACAAAATGGAAACGATATTGTTTGTCAGAGAGTAGGTTGTGAGAGGTAAGATGCTTAACAACTTCAGCATTTATTAAAGCCTCGAATGCTTTGCCGGAAAGCTGTAGGAGACTAATAGGGCGATCGTTAGAGGGGTCAGAAGGTTCTCCAGAGTTCTTAAAAACAGGGACTATAAAGAAGGACTTCCAATTCCAACAAACTGGAAAGCAGGAAGCAGCGAGGCAATAGTTTTAGAGTTTCGAGAGAACTGGGACCAACTCGGAAGCGCATTTCTTTAGGACGACGGCTGGTATCTCGTCACCTCCTTTTGTCACATGGGAGTCTAATTTAGAAATGCTGTCCGACACCAGTGACGGGGTTATAGTCATATCCCTCAGTTTTAGCCTCAGTTCAAGCGGAGAAATCAGGTGTGAGTACTCCAAATGAGCCGAGTGTTGAGTTGGAAGAGAATTTCCGAGCAAAGCATTCAACCTTATCTGCTGTAGATGCCAGGACTTCGAAATGATCGAATAGAGAAGGGATTGAGGATTAGCAGTTGAGATAAACTGAAAGATTCTAAGAATGTAGTTATCGTGAAGCATCCTCTGGGGAGTCTATTTCACAACGTGTCAGTTTTGGGTAAGAGAGTGTCAGAAGAGAACTTTCTACTGACTAATGGAGTACGAGGGCAATGGGGATGAATCGGCTCTGTGTATGCGGTGTGGAGGGTCCGAGGTCGGATTTGGTAGAAATAATCAGTGTAGCTCGTTGGAACGTCTGCCATAAGAATAACGACTGAATATTAAGGAGCTAGCAGTCTTTCGTCTGTAGAAAAGAGGTTTTAGGGTGTAAAATAATTCGTCACTCGTAAGGCCCATAATCAATCGCGATTCAAACGACATATTATTTCTAGATTGTTTATCAAAGTCTGTATGGATCCGCCTCATACTTCCCATGTTATGCATGACTTTTATCACTAGATAATTATTATTATCTCAAAATGAAAATAAAAATCTTACAATCCAAGAATATTGACTGGTTTTAAATAATTTGCTAAGGTCTGATAAGCCTTAAAAAAACGAACCAAATCAAAATCCGCACTTACTGCTTCCTTTTACGTTCATACAAAAAAAAAATCTCATTCAGCAACATCTACCTTGAGTGGCTCTTGAGCCTTGTATTAGATAAAATAGAAACGTTTATATTTTAACCAATAAAAGACTCGAGAGCTAATGAAGTATCATTCTTATAAAGTGTCTACATAGATAAGGTAATATTTAGTGTGAGTGAAAATTCTCTGCACATTTTCGGATAAGAAAATGAATACACAGCGGAAAAGAGAAAATAAAAACATGCCGGGAACTTTTGCACACTTAAAAAATAAGCATGAAACGAAGAGACATTTCATATTCGATTATGGGAACCAGCTGCGTGGCAAAATAGAAAGTTTTACCTTTCAGTCATTGTACGATGGTCCCTCTCTCACGAATACCATGCATACCATAGAAGGACGCCATCTTGATTTTCCCGCTTCCTTGACGGTCACCTGATGCAATAACTAATATCTCTAATCTGAATATCATGTGGCACTGACTCCAGAAAGTCTATGTTTCATTCCTTCAAGAAATAGAGACCTCCAAGTGAATGGACACTTCAGATGTTTAGGATTTAACTCTCTTCAGTGATTCAGCAAAGTTTCGTGGCAAAAAAAGAGCGTTTAGGAAAATTATATATATATATATATATATATATATATATATATATATATATATATATATATATATATATATATAAGGTTCAAACACTAATATTCCATGGTTATGATTTATTACATTGGAATCGTAAACACGATCCAATTCATCAGACCTACAAATTCAAAAAACTGCCGCTTCACCACAAACATCCAATTTGACACAAACATTCGGCGATTACGACCCCATAAGGATGGCAAATACAATCATATGTACCAAAAAATACTTATAAATGTAAAATAAAATAAGGATTATCATAAAACTAAATTAGAATAATATTATTTTATGCTTAAAACCATATTTTTAATAAGAGTAGGCAACGCTGGCTGTAATGAATTTGGAGAGGTAGAATTTATAGGGTTTGATTACGAAACAAGAGGTGCCTATTATGGATGAAGCGTATTATACATGGGGAATTAGGTATATATATATATATATATATATATATATATATATATATATAACATCGTATTTTTAAATATAAATTTCTATATTTTTTAAAAATTTTATTTAACCCCTTTTTATTCCTCCCTTAATTTTACATGAACTTCTTATTCTTCATATTTAATGTCATAAGGTTAATATCTGGGTTGAATTTGATGAAACTTCTTCCCTTTTAGACACCTTCCATCCTACTCTGTCCCCTTTCGTCTGACTGAAACATTGAAATGGAAAATTCTGTATTAGTTTTCAATGTTATTTTTTTGTAGCTTTCACAGTTTAATTTCTATTTCCGATACGAACTTAGTCTATGCAGACAAGACAGACGAATTATATTTTCATCTGACAGAATAAGCTTATTCCCCATGTGAGATGATTGGCATTTATTATGTATTAATTTTTGCTCGATAATAATAAATACATTTTTTGTAGATCAGTTTTAATATTTTATATTAGTAAAATCGATTTGGGTTATATACTAACGGATTTGTTACCTTTACTATATATATATATATATATATATATATATATATATATATATATATATATATATATATATATATATATGTATATAAATATAAAAGTGAACATAGAAGTCAACACTTAGAGGCGACAGTCTGTTTCATGCTAGTGCAATCGTCAGACAACTAGTGCTGTTATTTTTCTCGGCTATTTATATATAAGGGTCAGTGGTGCACTGTGGGTAGTCTATCTTTTTATATATATATATATATATATATATATATATATATATATATATATGTGTGTGTGTGTGTGTGTTAATAGGTATCACCCCAAGCAAGTCAGTACACCCACTAGGACGCAAGTGGTTACAGGGTGTGGAAGAATTAGGAACAGAAACATTAATGATGAGCAGAAAGAGAAAAGAATAATCAGGTGGACAGTTGATAGCGATTGACATTGCATTTAAAGTTTTAGTTGGTATCATCCCAAGCAAGGCAGTAATGCCACTAAAACACAAGGGGTTACAGGGTGTGGAAGAATTTTGAACAGAAACATTACTGATGAGTAAGTTGGCTCCCTGTGCCGAGCCAGGAAATCTTTCTCCCGGAATCGATCCTCCAAATCTATAAATCGACCATTCGCCCTTGCATGGAGTATTGCTGCCATATATGGTCTGGAGCCCCTGCTGTTTGCCTCAGGGTTCTTGATAAGATCCAGAGACGGATATGCAATGTAAATGGCCCCGATCTGTCATCTCGTCTGCAGTCGCTCTCTCACAGTCGCGACGTTGCCTCGCTCTGTCTTTTTTACAAATACTTTCACGGTAATTGCTCAGAGGAGCTGCTTTCGTTGGTTCCTAGGCCTCATGAATTTAAACGTCCTACGAGGCTGGCATCCCGTTCCCACCCCTTTACCGTTGAAACTGTTAGATGTAGACGTCTCTTCTACTCCAATAGCTTCATGTCTCGCACATCTCGCCTGTGGAACTCCCTTCCTTATTCCTGTTTCCCTGACAAATACAAGCTCCAACTATTTAAGTGTAACGTCAATCGACATCTCCAGTTGCCTTGTTCTATCCACTTCCCTTCTCCACATCCTTTCACCTTTCATTCCTATCTGATCTCGCTCCAAATCTTCTGTAACCCCCTTGCCTTGATCGATCCACTATCTTTCTCCACATCCTCTCCTTTACCACTCCTATCTGCTCTTCCTCCAAACCTTCTGTAACCCCTTACGTGCTAGTGGCTTCCAGTCTTGCTTGGAGTGATAAGCTTAAAAAAAAAAAAAGAGAAAAGAGTAATCAGGAGCACATTAGATAGTAATTGACATTGCATTTAAACTTTTGCAGAATAAAGTTGGCTGGAAAGCATTGAGCTAGAAGGGAGTTCCACAAACTAGAAGTGCGAGAAAAGAAACTGTTAGCATAGAACTTACGGCTACATCTAGCCAGATTAAATGTAAATTGATGAGATCTCGATATACCATTTTAGTACTGCGCTTAAATTCATAAAGTCTAGGTACCATAGCAAAGAGCTTATCCGAAGAAGGGGTTCCTTTCTCCTGGTTCTCCCGGCGGAATTGGCAGGGGAGAAGGTAGTGGTTTTTCCAGTCGGAGTAGACGTTACGGTTGTGGTATCTGTTCCGAGCTGAAGGCTTTATCTCCTCCCTTGCTTTCTCATCCCAACGTTGTGAGACGTGTGTTACGTTGCAGCGGAATGACCGGCTATCACGTGCTTACACAAGCTCTGACAAGCTATGACCAGCTAAAACCAGCTTAAAGCTTTGACCAGCTTAGACAAGCGACTAGAGTGGAAACACTCGGGTCCCTACGTTAAAAACCGACCGTGTGTCACAACCTGATTCAGTGTGAGGTGGGGGAGTCACGGTAAAGAAAGAAAAATGAATAAATATATATGGATTTTAAAAAAATAAAATAGAAATAATGTTTTAAAAAGGGTTGAAACGGGATGTGCTGTTGCTTTCCTCTTTCTTTTGTATTTAAATAATGTCTGTAAATTAAAACCTATTTACATTATTCGGACTATTGTCATCATCTTTGTCGCCATATTTATTACAATGGAATTATTCATTTTGTTTCAATTAATTTGCACAAGGGGGGATATACAGTGTAACCTCGGTTCTCGAACGTCTCACATGTCGAAAAAATCGGTTTTCGAACAGAAATTTCGAGATGAAAATGCCTCGGTTATCGAACAAATGTTCGGTTCTCCAACAACCTTGCCTAATCGAATTAACCCAAACGAAATAATTTCTGAGTCGACCGCCGCGTTGTAAACATTCGTGTGTTGCCCTCTGCATTTCTTTGCCAATGTTATTGTACTGGGATTTTTTTTCTCTACATTGATTACTATTGGAAAAAATAGTTTCGGTATACGAAAATTTCGGGTGACGAACGGGCTTCAGGAACGAATTAAATTCGTGATCCGTGGTTTCAATGTGTGTGTGTGTGTGTGTGTGTGTGTGTGTGTGTGTGTGTGTGTGTGTGTGTGTGTGTGTGCGTGTGTAGCACCGGTTGAACGTTTCGAATAACATTTCTACTGATTTATTTCTGCAGGGACGAATCTTTATAGAAATGTTAATATCTTTGGTGCCCGGATAATATTCTATGGAAATGTTCATAAATTTAATCAAGAAAAGATTTGATCTGCTTACAAAAATATATTCCCACGGAATATCCTTTTCATAAATACATTTATAAAAGAATCAGTACTGAAGATTTAATAAAATCCGATAATTGGTTTAGTCTTTCGACAAAATCATGGTCTGATTCCCTTGTTGTTTTTATAAATGCACATAAAGACACACGCGCACCTGCAAAGACACGGCATACACACGCACCTGGGGTATCGAACTGCAAAAGAAGAAAACGACGAAAAGCGAGAAACAGAAAATGTATTTTATCACAAAATAAATTATTTTAAATTAGCCTTTCATTAACGCGCTAATCAAATTTTGGGGTACGCTTTCACGATTTATTTTTTCTTTGAATAGAAAATTATTTGCACGTTATACGAAACAGCGCTCATCAACACTGAGCTAATCTGGGTTAATTACTAAAAAAAAAGTCTATATACTTCAGAAACTAGGATTTAACCTTCAATGTACCCAGCTCGGTCAAAATAACAAACGGTTTCGCATTAGATCATCTGCTTTGGGGAAGGAAACTTCAACAGAAAACTTGCGACATTATCTAACCTAACTGCGGTACGGCATATAAGCACTTGGTTTAAAAAGTGGGGTTATTTATGCGCATACCATTCTTTACTTTAAAAGCAGACGTTTCGGAGTTCCAGCCATGATCATTTCATAGGCTTCATAAGATTTGGGGGCTTTATTTTCATTCGAATTTTATTGAAAGGTAAGCATAATGTTGAGTCATAAATAATTTCCGTTTTTGTTCATCAAACTTATTCTTCAAAAAATAAAGCATAATTACATTTCATTAAGTTATAGACTCACCGTTATTTGCTGCCATTTATCAATCAGTTCCTCGAGACCTTTTGAAAAGAATTCCGCGGGTTTTTTCATGGGAAAAACGTTTCCGAAGAACTCTTGAATCAATTTTTCATTAGAAAAGGTTTCTCGCATCAAAATGTTTTACAACGATCAAAAACAGAACTAGTCGTTTAGTGTAAAGTCAGGTGAAAATCTGTCATCAACCTGCCAAACATGTCAATAGTTTAAATAAACAGCTACCGCGATGTTAAAAAAGATGTATTTCTGCGACATTTTAAAGTAAATAGTTTTTGTTTTAAGTCTGAATAATTATACTTTAAATGAGCTAATATTCCTCAAATAAAGATTCAGAAAATTTTATTTTATTTTGAGAACATTTTTTAATAAAGAAAA
Source organism: Acanthosepion esculentum (assembly GCA_964036315.1). Classification (NCBI taxonomy): domain Eukaryota; kingdom Metazoa; phylum Mollusca; class Cephalopoda; order Sepiida; family Sepiidae; genus Acanthosepion; species Acanthosepion esculentum. The sequence goes on along the minus strand of OZ038500.1, from coordinate 6,893,634 downwards.
ATACATTGCGATGAAAAATGACTAAAAAAAACTGATAATCAACTATTTTAGCAAATAATCAAAAACTAAAAGAAGCCAAAAAACTCCTTCCAGTGAATGTAAATTCGGTTTGAAATACAGCAAAGTATTTTGCTTATTGAAAAGATTAAATTTAATCTATTAGCTTGAAATTAAAACTAAAATAAAAGCTTCAAGGAAGATTTTTAACTTTTAAAAATTATTTTTAAACCTTAGGTTTCACGTTTTATGTGGATGTCACAAATTTTATTCATTTATATAATCATTTATGAAATGGACAAAGTCCGACAATTATTTTAAGACATTTTTTATGCTTATACGTTCTTTTTATAGATACAAATATTTAATTAAATGTTCTGCATATATAATAACAGTATTAACAACATTTGCCGGCCTGAATGTCCGAGAAATTTTCATAGAAAATATTCGACTAAAAATATATATAGGATACAGGTTCGGTTCCTGTCGGAGGACGAATATTTTCTATGAAAATTTCTCGGACATTCAGGCCGGTAAATGTTAATACTGTTTATTATAAACAGAGCATTTACTTAAATATTTGTATCTATAGAAAGGACGTATAAACGTAAAAAATGTCTTAAAATATTCATCTATACATTTAATTTTATTCCTTTATATATTCCTTTAATACTCATATATATATATATATATACATTTAACACTTATCAGGGAGGACTTAATATTTGAGTAAAATTCCGCAGGTTCTGATGCGAAAAATGTTTTCGAAGAATTCTTGTATCTCGTTTCAATTGGAGAAAGTCTTCTCTATCATAGAATTTTGCTGCGATCGAAAAAGGTAATAATCGATCGATTCAGGGTCAGGTGAAAATGGAGGCTGAAATGGAACTGAACAATCAATTTTAAAAAAAATGCGGTGTTATTCTTATTGCATGCGGCCGGGCCACCCACGTCCTGAAGAGAAACGGCACATAGAAAGAAAATGGCGATATATGGTATCGTGACGTGATTTCTTTAATGATTTTTACGAGAGATGTTTGTTTGCTTGCGGTATTTGGCGCTGAGAAATGAGAATTTAACTTTCTGCATTAAGGGCAAACACAGAATTGTCATTCATTGATGCTTGACCAGATTTAGTGTTTCTTCCCAAGCGGGAGGCTGCAAGTTTAGTGAGTAACGCCATTAAACAGCGAAACAGCTATCTGATGAGTCATGCCACTATCAAATCAGATGACTATCTACTTATATGCAAAGAAGAGGCAGCCGAAAATCCATCTTTTTCGCTCTCATATATATATATATATATATATATATATATATATATATATATGTTTGTGTGTGTGTGTGTCGTGTTTGTGCGCATATAAAAAGAGAGATTCGACAATTTGCGTTATATACTCTGACGTTCATTACACATTTCTCTAGATAAGACGCTTTCAATACGGAAACAAGCAGTAGTCTCAATCGGTCGTGTTGACGTAAACACCTACATATCCATATATTCTATCTAGACAGATATGTGAATAAACACTCACACACACACACACACACACACACACACACACACACACACACACACACACACACACACACATATATATATATATATATATATATATATATATATATATATATCATGATCTCTAAATTGAATTTCAGTGGACTCTTAACATTTTTGGGGTCAAATGTTTAAGTTATTCTTAAAAGATATACTCTTTTCCCAAGCGAACATACATTACCAAACCAATTAAATCATACTTTCTTTCCAATGTCTTCATATCTATCTATCTATCTACCTATCTATCTATCTATCTATCTATCTATCTATCTATCTATCTATCTATCTATCTATCTATCTCAACGTCTTCATATCTATCTATCTATCTATCTATCTATCTATCTATCTATCTATCTATCTATCTCAACGTCTTCATAGCTATCTATCTATCTATTTATCTATCTATTAACTGCTGGTTAAGCAGTAAATTCACAAGTGCGTATGCACACACGCATATGTATATATAACTTATTTTGTAGGTTCATACATATCTTATTTCTGCTGGCCCCGCTCGAGTGCACATATTTAAACACCCCACACGCACATTGCGTATATTTTTGCAGTATGTTTTCATTAAGGCATGTCTCATTAAATAATTTAGACAAGTTTTGTCTACTTATTTTTATTGAGATCCTCGCATATTCACGGACACGTTTCACAGTAACCTCATTAAAGGAAAAAAGAAAATTTCCATGTTGATATTCATTTTATTCCGAGTACTTCCGACATTAGCAAAATGTCGTCATCAGAATCTTGTTTTTTCTAAGACAAAAAATTGATGTGATCATCATTTTTCTTAGAAAAAATTGTTGCGTTCATCTGAAAGTTAATTTTTTGCGAACTGAAAAAACTTTAACAAGAGCATGATGATGACATTGTGCTAATGTCGAAAGTACTCGAAATAAAATGAATATGCACCAACATGATAATTTTCTTTCTTCCTTTAATAGAGATACAGTTGTGGATTCCGGGACGAATCCGATATCAATGAATAACAAACGCCAGGAATGGATAAGGAAAATAAATGTATTAACGTAATAATACAAACTGGTAATACGGGTTAGTAGATCCAGTAATACGGGTTAGTAGCAATAATATATATACAGTCTTGGTATTGAAGTATCGCGGTATGACTCCTTACTGAGTCTACGTGCTGGCTAACTGTGACGCTTGCCGCCGTCTCGACTCCTTCACCCGTTCGAGTATTCACTGGTAGTAGTAAATGTATACCTTGGGTGAGTCCATTTGTGTAAAAACGGGAGACCCCTTAACAGATACTAAGAATCTTGTCTCTAATTATGAAAGGATACTATCAAAAATAAGTAGAAAAAACGTGTGACATTCTTGAGATCAAAGTTGTTGTTGGGCTTATTTTTCAGTATGACTAATACATTTCATAAATTGTTATGGCACATAACTGACTGACTTTGTCTACTTATTTTTAATAATATCCCCTCTTAATTACGGACAGGTTTCTTCGTATCCATATTAAAGGTAGAAAGAAAATCATCATGTTGATGCATATTCATTTTATTCCGAGTACTTTCGACATGAGAACAAATGTTTTAAAATGTTTACAGTAGATTGTTTTAATATCTAGGTTTTAATTATAAATTTAAATAGTTTTTTTTTTAATATTTAGACATTACAATAACTGTTGTAGTAACCCACCTACAGTAGAGTGAACTCTATCTGCTTATTACTAACACTCTTGCTGTGTATATATCTGTTATTTTAATACACTCGTTCAACCTACCTTCGTCTTCCGTGTCTTTCTTTTCTGGCCCCTAAACAGGCCACAGCAATAACTTAGTTACCTCTTTTGACATTTGCACGTTTGTCTCCATGATAAAATTTAAAATTGTACAGTAAGTAACCTATAGTGTTTTTCACTTCAGACGTAAAAAAAATAATTTTCAGTTGAACAAAAACAATTTTGTCTTAGAAAAATGATCAACACAACAATTGTTTGTCTTAGAAAAAAAAGGCCCTGATGATGACATTGTGCTCATGTCGAAAGTACTCGAAATAAAATGAATATGCATCAACATGGTAATTTTCTTTCTTCCTTTAATAAGGAGACTAAGAAACTTGTCCGTAATTATGAGACGATACTATTAAAAATAAGTAGACAAAACTTGTCTAAATTGTTTAATGAGACATGTCATAACACACACACACACACACACACACACACACACACACACACACACACACACACATATATATATATATATCCTAAGCTCACGTTTTTAAATGGCCTACTTAGATCGCGACTTTGCTATGGATGTCTTGCATAACGCCAAACCTGTTCCGAAATATGTACACTGTCAGTTGTATACGATGGCTGCCAAAGATCAATGGTTAAATATGGCTTTGAGCGAATGAAGACTCTTAACTTGTTCAAGACGAGTTTTAAATGTCATCTTTTTTACTGGGCCTCTTACCTCCTACCCTTAACACTCATACAACATTGTTGAGTGGATCTTGTGTCTTGTACAGGTTTGCTTTGCTTTGTTTTACGGCATATCAACCTCAATGAGTTATTTAATGCCGACAAGATTTTTATTGCTACTAATATTTCTCTTCTTTTTTATCAAATGTATTACTGGTAATTTTTTTTCCTTCAAAAATATATCTCTGGTAATGTCTTTTCTTCAAAACTGTATCGCTTGTAATTTTTTTCAGAAAAGTATGGCTGGTAATATTTTTTTCAAAAATGTATTGCTGGTAATAATTTTTCTCTTAACAAATTTATTGCTGGTAATAACTTTTTCACAAAGTATTTCTGGTATTAAAACCTATTTTTACACTTTTGGCGGTTAAGTATTTACTAGCTGGGACCCTAACAAGTGCTACTACCCCGGGTCAGTGAGGACCTGGGAACATCAGCAATTAAGAGGTGGTTCCACGCTCCTCAAAATCTCCTGATCAGAGGCCCTGCTGTCGGATGTAGTTTATCATCCTCATATCCAGGACGCGTCTTGTACAGGGTGAACATTATATATATATATATATATATATATATATATATATATATATATATATATATATATATATATATATATATCACCCAAGTACAGGATTGATAAAGATAGTATACAATTCCGATAACCAAAACATTATTATTAAAATAGTACTCAATACAGAATAGAGCAAATAATATTTATTCAAAATTATAACATATGCATGTTATAACACCACTACAAAAACTGCAATTTTGTTTCAACACTACTGGTGTGTTATCAAGAGATGGTGTTGCAATCAACACCATCACTTGATAAGACACTAGTAGTGTTGAAACAAAATTTGCTATAATTATTAATTATATAGTTGCTATAATAATTAGCAACTGTGTCTACAAACCGCCGACAATACCCGCTCCAAAAATCCGCCCCGCTGCCCCCCAGAAACTACTCCTCGCGTGTACTATAAAATATCCATTCTACGACCCTAAATGGCAACACATATATCCAAATTAACGGTGTTAGCATGGGAAAGCCCTTAGGTCCCGATTTCGCTGACTTTTACATGTCCTACATTGAAAACAAAGTATTTGAAACAACCGATAAACCTGAAATCTACAAAAGGTACGTGGATGACATTTTTGTTTTGATAAAATATAAGGATGAAATCGCATACCTAAAATCAACTTTTGAAAAAAAATCAACACTAAAATTCACATATGAACTCACGGTACATTACAAGATCCCATATGATAGCCAATGCCGTGAAAGATATAAAATAGCAGTGATAACAAACCTCTTACATAGTGCCTACCAAAATTCCTCTTAACAAAAGATATTTCTAAGCGAACGGAAACATATAAAACAAACATTAGTCAACGACGATTTCCCCAACTACATCATTGATAAGCTAATAAAATTATTCTTACAAAAATACATGACACCTGTAACAAAAATACATCACCACAAAACATCAACATCTTTTATTGCAACCAGATGCACAATAATTATAAGCAAGATAAATTTGCTAAGAGGAAGATTATTAAACACCATATAATGTTTATATTATATTATAAAAATGGGAGACCTCGTCGACACTAACTGAAACAACTCCTCGAAATCTAAACTAGCGGAGACGAATATAGTGTACCAATTTCAATGCCCAGTACAAGACTCTGTTACTTGTCAAAAATCAATGAACTATATCGGACACACCACTACCTCCTTAAGTAGACGCCTTACATTCAACCTCTCGAAGCAGAGTGCGATTATTAAGTATTTATTAACCCATAATTTACAAGAAACTTTAAGGAAAATTCTAGTGGATAACACAAAAATTCTTTTCAAATTATATAGCCGTAGACATTTCATCATTACGGAAGCATTATTTATTAAATAACTTTCCCATGCTATCAATCTTACACTGCTTAGTAGTTATGACGTTTTAAAGGTTTTCTTAAAATAGAAATGATGCCGAGTTCAATTTTTTTGTTTGTTTGTTTGGGGTTTTATGGCATATCAACCACTATGGCTTATTTAATGCCAGATCCAGTATTTACTAGATATATCAAAAACGTATAGCTGGCAACATCATTGTTTCAAAAACGTATAGCTGGCAACTGTTTCAAAAACGTATAGCTGGCAACATCATTGTTTCAAAAAAATGTATCCCTGGCAACATCATTGTTTCAAAAACGTATAGCTGGCAACATCATTTTTTCAAAAACGTATAGCTGGCAACATCATCATTTCAAAAACCTATAGCTGGCAACATCATCGTTTCAAAAACGTATAGCCGGCAACATCATCGTTTCAAAAACGTATAGCTGGAAACATCATCGTTTCAAAAACGTATAGTTGGCAACATCATTGTTTCAAAAACGTATAGTTGGCAACATCATTGTTTCAAAAACGTATAGTTGGCAACATCATCGTTTCAAAAACGTATAGCTGGCAACATCATCGTTTCAAAAACGTATAGCTGGAAACATCATCGTTTCAAAAACGTATAGTTGGCAACATCATTGTTTCAAAAACGTATAGCTGGCAACATCATTGTTTCCCATCACATTTTAGGGGTAAGGTGTTAGTATATTTAGTGTAGGATTTGGGAGGGAAAGTTAATTGTAAGTTGTAGTTGTTTTGGGATGGGTTAGATGTGATGGGGCATGACATGACCAGCCGATTGATCGGATCGACGGCCTTTTGGTTGGACGTAGTTTATCGTCATACCCAGGACGCGGATGTAGTTTATCGTCATACCCAGGACGCGGATGCAGTTTATCGTCATACACATGACGCGGATGTAGTTTATCGTCATACCCAGGACGCGGATGCAGTTTATCGTCATACCCAGGACGCGGATGCAGTTTATCGTCATACCCAGGACGTGGACACGCCTTGGGATTTTACTATTTTCCCATAGCTGGGACCCTAACAGGTGCTACCACCCCGGGTCAGGGTGGACCTTGGAAAATCAGCAATAAAGAGGTGGTTCCACGCTCCTCAAAACCTCCTGATCAGAGGCCTTGCTGTTGGATGTAGTTTATCGTCTTACCCAGGACTCGGATGCAGTTTAACGTCATACCCAGGACGGACCGAGTTCAACCAGGTGCGCATAATACGTGACAGCCGAAAAAGCCATATAATACTTCGCAGATTTCCACTTAGCTCGGAATAATAACGGCTTTGGACGATTCTTAAATTCTTTAAACCCTGACAAATGGAAAAATGTTAGAATGCTGGAGAAACTCAGTAAAAAGTTTAATTAAATCTTCCTTGTCAGCTGTTTTCAACGAAAGATTCATGATATATATATATATATATATATATATATATATATATATATATATATATATATATATATATATATTCACGGTGTGGTGATGGTGATATATGCGTTTGTGACACATTCAGCTTTGTCTCTCAAAAAGGCAAAACAAATTGACAGTCGAGTTTAAGATCATTGGGATATACATATATATATATATATATATATATATATGCAGAAATATAGTCTTAAAGTGTGCTATATTTATGGGGTAAAGTGCTCAATATCAGAGATAGAGCGTGTGTAAATATAAAAGTGGACATGGAAGTCAGCACTTAGAGGCGACAGTCTGTTTCATGCTAGTGCAATCGTCAGGCGACTAGTGCTGTTATTTTTCTCGGCTGTTTATATAAGGGTCAGTGGTGCATTATGGGTAGTATATTTTGGCGGGTACTTTTACCGGAAGTCGCTTATTTGTTTATTTATTTATGTCAAATTATTTTGCTTGTAATAATAAAATAATAATAATAATAATAATAAAATAATAATAATAAAATAATTTGACATAAATAAATAAACAAATAAGCGACTTCCGGTAAAAGTACCCGCCAAAATATACTACCCATAATGCACCACTGACCCTTATATAAACAGCCGAGAAAAATAACAGCACTAGTCGTCTGACGATTGCACTAGCATGAAACAGACTGTCGCCTCTAAGTGCTGACTTCCATGTCCACTTTTATATTTATATATATATATATATATATATTCACGGGCGTGTGCATATATGTGTGTTTCTGTATGTCTCATTATCGATTTGAGGAAGAACTGGAATCTTTGAGAGGATATCAGACAAAAAATAGTAATAATGATATAATTTTTTTTCTCTCGACTTTTGCTTTAAATCGTTTGTATATTAGTTTTATTTTATCTTATTAGTTTATCGGGTTTACTTTTAAGCAATTCATATATATATATATATATATATATATATATGTATGTGTATATATATATATATATATATATATATATATATATATATATATATATATATATATATGTAGATATATATATTTATAATGTGAAGTACAATACTTATTATATTCCAGGAGTATTTCGTAGTCTATTGTATTTAAACGACTTTAAATTTGTAAATAGTTTAAAATCAATGTTAAGGAATATTACGTTATTTTCTTTTCTTTCTAATTTTATTTTTGTGTGTACAGGAAAAGAAATATACTCTATGTTCATGGACAGTTATTTAAATTTACTGAATATATCCAGTTAAAGTTAACCTGTAATAAATTTTAAGAATCGGGCTAAACGATAAAATGTCATAGTAGGGTTGAGTTTAAGTCCCCCACCCCAAAAAAAGCACAAATAAAATACAAACGGCAAATATTTAAACGATACAATACTTAGGGAAAGGATTAAACTTAGGAATATTAAGATTACCTTCTCGGTTATCCATTGAAACTGCTATCCACCAAAAGAAAAGAAGCCAGTCCCCACTGCGGGCCATTTAAAAGATAGTTCGCGCAGCTGATTGGTTGCAGAAACATCCAATCGGATGTGCGGAATACGTGGTCTTTCTTCGTCTAATTCTTTAAAAAGGCCAGAGTAGTGGTTAGCGTTTCACTGTGATGGGGGATCAGGGTTTGATTTCCCCTGATTGGGGCGATTTGGTGATGGGGCGTATGATGTTGAAAGAACCGAAACTCCCTGATGAACAAAGTCAAAACATCACTGACGACTCCCTCGGGCCCCTACTTAAAAGCGTATTTTGAATTAATTATAATTACAAGATTACATTAAATACATTTTATACGGTATTATGTTTTTTGTTTTAACTGAAACTAAATTTGTAATTCCCAAGTAAGTATTTATGCAGATGACACTACCAATGACTCCTGTCTCAATAGTAAATCCGTCAGAGCTGACAAAGTTACAGACCATCAAAGACTGAATTTGTGTAACATTTTATCCATAGAAGCTACAAGCAATCAAGGCAAGATTTTGAATGGACTTACAGATACTGTTGAGAGACAATAGCGAATCTTTGAGAGAACATCAAAGTCAGACAAAGAGGACACTTGTTTTTATTACCTCTCTCAGAGTCATTAACAACTGGAATAAACTTCCAGATAAAACAGATCCTGCAAGAATTGTTCAGGAATATAAACACATGCTAAAAGAAACAAAATACACAAACATTAGAGTGGGATTATACATCGAGCTGTCCTTGTTCATTTTTATGGTAAACCAAAAAAGCAATAATGCATGAATTACAAGATTTATAAACATTAAATTACAATTCTTTAACATGGTATTATGTTTTTTAATTGAAACTGAAAAAAGAAATAAAATAGAAACATGAAGCTAAGCATAAATCCTAAAAAAATGCCAAATTGTCTTGGATTATAATAAATCTACAAAAATATCCACTGAAGACTGTTTTGAATACAGATCAATTTCAACGAATCAAGTTTGCTTTTGTTTGTTGTTTAATACAATAGTATTAGCAGCAGCCACCGCCGCATAAGTCAGTGTTATTTGTTACCTCCCTTTGGTATTTTTTACTACATCATAAAGTCAGTTTACGAACCAGTAACAAACTTTTACCAAACAATTTGGATATTCTTTTGAATATTTACTATACAGGTAGGCAATGATGCAAAAACGGTTGAGAAATCCTGTTTTAAATGATTATATCGAGGGTATAGTGTTTTATGAACTAAAGATGATGTATGGAAAAACATCTTTAAAAAGGATGTGATTACTGATAAAATAGAAACAGGAGACTAACCATACATGCACCATAAATGATTAGGTTTTCAGAATTTTGCGTATTTTGGAACACATTTCATAACACACCTTATACATATACTCTAAAGATAGTTTTATATAAAATTTAATAAATTTTGCGTGCACTATTTACATTACTCGGACTATTGTCCTCATCTTTGTCGCCATATCTATTACAACGTTTCGGCAGTTGTACGCTCCGACCTTCTTCAGGTGGTTGGAATGTGGAACTGAACCCTTTATTTCGCTCACTGGGGTAGACTGTTCTAGTTCCACGTGTCATGTTTAATGGATGTCAGTTATCAGTTATCTCCTGTTAATTCCCCTCTCCAAGTTTTCAACTGCCTTAAACGGGTATTGAACTCACACTCTTTGGGTCCTATCACCGGATCTAACCAGCGCCTTTATCCACTGTGCCATGTGATTTTGAGGACATTCCAACCACCTGAAGAAGGCCGGAGCGTACAACGACCGAAACGTTGTGATAAATATGGCGACAAAGATGAGGACAATGATCCGAATAATGTAAATAGTGTACATAATACCTCATCTCAGAAATATAGACAAATTGTGTGTGCATACAGATACAAGTAATGACGTTAGTCACGTAATGTTCACACGGATTTTTAAGTGGTGAAATTAGGGTTTCACGGAAAAATAATGTTTTATACTTTCCGTACGTGTACAAAAATCATGATCAATACTTACAAAAAATATAAGATGCATGACTTTTTGACATTTTGAATAATATCTTTACTGAGCACGAAACAATTGGTAAATAATTCACGAACGAAGATGTTACTGTGACGATCGCTAACAAAAATAAAAAAATAAAAAAAATAACTGAAGCCAACATAGGCTACGTAGCTGGGCTGAGGAAACCCCACCCAGGTTAGGGAAGATGAGGGTCACTTACAACAGATACACATCACCTAGGAACCTTAACAGTACATTTTCATTTGTGGCAAGTCATGTTAACACTGGAAAAACTTTCGGATTTGGGTTTTTTCGGAATATCGGATAAAGGGTCCTCAATCTGTATATATTCTATTCGACTACCGGAACTACAAAACAGTATTAAATAAGAACAAGACAAGACGCCATATTTCTAGGTATAGAAAGCTTAAAGAGAATAAACTAAGCCAAAATAGTCTAATAAATAAAGAAATAAAGTTCACTATTTTAATTTCCCTGGGGGAGAAAGAGAGAGAGAGAGAGAGAGAGAGAGAGAGAGAGAGAGAGAGAGAGAGAGAGAGGGGGGAAGAGAGATAGTCTAACTTAGTGATAACAAAATAACGTGAATTAAGTTAAGTTTGTTTTACAGCATATCAACGTGAATGGATCATTTAATGCCGAAAATTTTTATTGCTGCTAACATTTTTGTTCAAAAATGTATTGATGATAAGATTTTCCCTCAAAAAATGCCTTGCTGGTAATATTTTTTCTTCAAAAATGGATTGCTGGGAGTATATTTTTTTCAAAAATCTTTTGCTGGCAATATTTTCCCTCAAAAAATGTATTGCTGGTAATATTTTTACTTCAAAAATGGATTGCTGGTAATATCTTCTCAAAAGTGTATTGATAGGAATATTTTTTCGACCAAAAATGTATTGCTGGGAGTATTTTTTTTCTTCAAAAATGTATTGTTGGTAATATTTTTTTTCTACAAAAATGTATTCCTGGTAACATTTTATTCTTAAAATTGTATTGCTGGTAATATTTTTCCTCAAAAAATACATTGCTGGTAATGTTTTTCCTCCCAAGATATATTGCTAGTTAATATTTTTTTATTCAAAAATGAAGTGTTGTTAATAATTTTCTCCAAAAATATATTGCCGGCAATAGTTTTTTTCAAAAATGTATTGCTGGTAACAACGTATTGCTGGTAATATATTTAAAAAAATGAATTGCTGGTAATAATTTTTTTCTTCAAAACTTCATTGTTCGTAATAATTTTCTATAAAAATCTATTGCTGACATTAAAACCTATTTTTACAACTTCATAGCGTTTTGATCCAATTTTGTGTGTAACTATTTGCCTTTAGGTGGGACCCTAACAGATGCTATCAACCCGGGTCAAGGTGAAGTTGGCAACACCAGCAATTAAGGGGTGGTTCCACGATCCTCAAAACTTCCTGATCAGAGGCGTTGCAGTTGGATGTAGTTTATGACCTTACCCAGGACGCCTCATTTGTGTGTGTGTGTGTGGGGGGGGGGGTCTTACCCTCTCCGTAGAGGAGCAGTCGGTGTATTCTGAAGCCCCAGCCGCCAGGAAGGGCTAATTAGGTCATTAGTCCGAATGTTAAAAATTATTATATTAACTTAAGAATGACATGAAAGCATAACAAAATATTTTACATTATTTATCACTGTGTGATACTGTCTGGAATCCAATTGTTGTTGTCTTTTCTTCAAATCTCAAAACGTCATTTTTTCGATTATGAATTTCATATTGCAATAAAAATTAGTCTGGACATTTCTAACGTATAAGATTTATATTTTCAGACTTCAATATCAGAATTTTTTTTTTTTTTTGGTTTTATCTACTTAATTCCTTTTTTTTTTATTTGTAATATATTCATATCTCATTTGGTATTTGTTTTTTCGTTTACGTATCAGAGAGCAATGTCAGAAAGATGACTTTCGATCGATTGAACTGTGAAGCGGTTGATATCTCTGGCTGTCTGGCGATCTTGAAATATTGTTGGCGATGTTAATGTCGAGAAGAATTTTTTTCAGAATCGATGCTGATTTTTCTCTCTACGCCTAACAATACCATTCTTTCAAGAACGTTACAACTTGGCCACTGGCAAGTCTTCCTATGCCGATTTACAGTGCAACTATATTTTATAGATCGTGTAAAAGCGTTTGAAAACCTACAACACAAAGAACTATTCGAACTACTAGGCAATCTTGATTTATTTGGAAGAGATATTAGTATGATCCAGAAGTGATACTGAGATCAAATCGACTTCCTACAAATAGAAACTGAATTCAGTATATAGAGAAAAATATAAGAGAGAGTCAGAAAAATATGTCTTCACACTAGACTTATTCAATCTATATTATATATATATATATATATTGTGATATATTTGTCAGCTGTCAATATACGACATAACACCCTTAAACTTGGAGCGGGTAGAATGGAGATCAACGTGTTTGCGTGGACTCAGCCGTTTTCCACCTGCTTGTTTGAATCATCTTCAAGAAGCGAGAGCAAGATCTAAAAGGTCAGCCAATCTGACAGTGATCTCATCTCACAATCCTCACTCTTGCTCCATATGTGGCCTCCTTTGTAAATTATTAGCGGATAAAATTTCATAACTGAATCAATTAAGCTGTCAGATCCTCATACGTCGAAACCGGCGGGAGAGAGTCCATTATATATATATATATATATATATATATATATATATATATATATATATATATATATAGAATAATGAGAAGCCACGTATACTTTCTTTATATGTATATAATATGGAGAAAACAACTGAAAAGTTGCAAATTAAAAAAATTGAATGTTTTTGTGAAAGTATTTATTTATATTTTATATATATATTTGATATTTCGGATCTGCCCCGATCTTTGGTCAGAAATAAATTAAATAACTGCATTCAGAAGTTTGTTTACAAGTAGCGTCCGTCGCGAGACGCGGACGTCACGTGATGTGGAATGCAACTGTGTTTGAATATTTCTAACGTAAATCTAATGATAATATTTTAGATGTTGTTTAAAAAGTTTTTTTTTAACTATATCTAAAACAAAAAAATTTTAACTATTGAAATATTTATACATATTTAAAATTCCAAAATATTTGTTTAACCCTAGTTTATATGTGTTTAATTTTAAAATCCAGTATTTTTCGTTTTTTGTTTGTTTGTTTATATATATATTATTGTGATCCTGAGAGAAGTAGAAGTCTTACCAGGATTCATTACTGTTAGTCACTATCATGTGACACAGTGTTGATAGAACTGAAAGAAATACTAAAGAAGTTAGTAAAAGAAAGTGGTAAGAAAGGACTAATTGTCAATTGTAAGAAGATAGACCGTATAATTGTCAAGAAAAAGAAACATCTCAAGATCCGAACTACAAAATGAAAACATTAGAATAAAGCCAGTGAAAAATGTTAAATATCTAGGCAGTGTTTTAACAGAGGACGGATAATGTGGTGCTCAAAATCAGAAGGTGCGTTGGAATAGAGAAAGGTGCCTTCCGAAAGCTAAGCAAAGAAAAAGATAAATTTCATTAGAAACAAAGAAAAGCGTGCTGAACTATTATGCTATTCAGCCAACCTGTATGACAGTGAATGGATTGTAGCCCTGATAGGGCCAGAAATAAAGAACACAAGACAGGAATTTAGTTATACAAACATATTAACAGAAACAGTAATTAAACCATACAAACGAGAGTGTTACAGCAAGAATGTTCGGTCCGACTGTCAGAGCTGACCGCTGGAAACTTCCCTCTCCAAAAGACAGTACCTGCTCCTATTTATAGCTGGGAGAGTCCATGCGTGCGTGTGCAAATTACCATAACAGAATGCTATACAAAAACCCTACAGATGAAGAAGAGGCCTGAAGCAGCCGAAAGGTGTTTCTGTAGAAAGATGTTGTGAATACCACTGACTGAATATGTGATTAACGAGGAAGTTTTTAGGAAAAATGGAAACAAAAATGACTTAGAATCAGAAAACGACAAATGAAATGTCTAGGGCACATAATGAAGAAAGAAAGACTCGAGAATTTGACACTCACAGAGCATACAGAGGTCAAGCTGGACAGAGGGAAAAAGCGAATAAACTACCTGACATGCTAGTGCAAATGGAACAGAAATCAAATGAGATGCCAAAAAGACACCTCCTGGGTATGTCGATAAACTACATCCGAGTCCTGTGTAAGACGGTAAATTACACCCGACAGAAAGGCGTTTGATCAGAAGGTTTTGAGGAGCGTGTAACTACCTCTTAATTGCTAGTGAATCCAGGTCCAACCTGACACGGGGTGGTAGCGCCTGTCAGGGTCCCAGCTATGGGCAAATAGGTAACCACTCCAAAGGGAACAAAAAAACTATGAAAGTATAAAAATAGGTTTTAATACCATCAATACATTTTTGAAAATTTATTTCCAGTAAAACATTTTTGAAAAAAAATATATTAGCAGCAGTACATTTAAAAAAAAAAAGAAAAAAAAGAATTACCAGCAATAAATTTTCGAAAAAGAAAATAATACCGGAAATATATTATTGGAAGAAAATATTACCAGAAATAAAAATGAGCTTTAAATAACCTATTGATTTTGATATGTCGTAAAACAAAACAAACCAGACCAAACCAAAAAAAAAAAAAAAAAAAAAAATAGCCAGACATAGAAAAGACAAGAAGTTGTAGAGAGCTATAAATGTCCCCATCCTGCGGGGACATGACAATAGATTTCCATAGTAAAAAGTACAACCAGCAATATAATTTCGTCAAAAAATACCAGCACTAGATTTTCATATTAAAAAGGTTACTAGCAATAAATTTTTGTCAAAAAATATCAGTAATCAATTTTCATAGTAAAAAGATTACCAGCAATACATTTTTGTCAGAAAAATACCAGCACTAGATTTTCATATTAAAAAGGTTAATAGCAATAAATTTTTGTCAAAAATATCAGTAAT
>OZ038500.1:6840368-6872868 GCA_964036315.1 Acanthosepion esculentum | reverse complement strand
AAGTACTATAGACAGGCCTAGAAACTCTCCTGATTTAAATCCAGTCGAGAATCTGTGGTCAATTTGCAAGGAACGACTTCGTGGAATGGACATATGAATTACTAACATGTCCGCTGGGTCATGTTTCATTAGAAAAAAGCGAAAATAAAGTAAATAATAACGGAATTATTCGTTTTGTTTCAATTAATTCGCACGAGGGTATAGTAAGCCCTAAGGGAGAAAATAAGAAGGTACAGGTCAAAGGTGAGAGAAGAACATAATGGATCTCATGATATCAAGCAAACCTCACTGAACTCGCCTTACAGTTCACCGTTGATTTTTCTTAGGCCGCTTCGCATAAAGGTCATCTTTCGATAAACTTTAACCTTCGAGCTCTCCACCTCATCTCCCAAAAATAGCGTCAAAGGGACAGTTTTTCCATTTCTATTTTAACTACCTTCAGTCCTCGGTTTATTGTTTTGAAGAGCGATAATTATAATTAGAATAAAACCTAAACATATGATGAAAGTGAATTTAATTTACACTTTTTTTATTCTTGAGAATTTACAACAAAAATATTAAGCACTATTTACTTATTAAATTGTTTATTTACAATAATCATTTTATGTTTAAAGATATCAATATGAAGCCCTGTATAGCAAACATTATAACATGGCTGATAAGTGTATATCAAGTACATACATCATATCCATATCATTATCATTATTATTATTATTATTATTATTATTATTATTATTATTATTATTATTATTATTATATTGAGAATTGACAACAAAAAATATCAAACCCTATTTATTTATTAGATTGTTTATTTACAAGAATAATTTTATATTTATTACATTAAAATAATGTATCAATTCCTTTTCAAATGTCTAAGTTTTATTACAATTCTTATCGTCGCTTTTTAAAACAGTAAACATAGCCGAGGGACGGAAGGTAATTAAAATAAAAGCGGTGTCATGGGAAAACCGTCCTTTTGACATTCCGTTTTTTGCTTTTTGCGGTTTTTTTTTTTTTTTTTTTTTTTTTTTGCAAGCACGAAAGTCCCAGTTTGTCCCCCAAAGTATACTTTCTGGACTAATTTGCCACTTTCACTGATTAGTTAACTAACTCATCTTTATATTTACACACTCTATCTACATTTACAACATTCTTAAAATGAATACAATTAAAAGTAATGCAATGCAATATTTATCATTTAGCAATTTATAAAGTGTTATGGGATCTTACCTGTAACGACAATGAACTCTTCCTGACACTAAAGACTGCGCCTCTCAAGAGGGACGGAGAGAACGGAAGTGGGGCGAGTCAAGACAATAGTAGTTCACTCTAAACCAGACTGACAGTCATACTAACACCTTTCAACTTCTTGTATTATTATCTTTGTTATTCCTACCCTTGTGTTAGTGTTGTTCTTCCTTGGCACTAACCTTGGACCATAACAGTGGCGACGAGGACTGAAGAAACGACTATTTTTATAAAAATTAGCAACAAAAATATTAAATACTATTTATTAGATTGTTTATTTACAAGAATAATTTTATATTTACAACATTCTTAAAATGAATACAATTAAAACTAATGCAATGAAATATTATTCATTTACCAATTTATAAAGAATTTTTATTCATAATTTTATAAAGATTTATTAAATTATTAAAATATGTGAACCAACTATAAGGAAATCCTTATTATTTACCATTTTATAAAGTTTGAATTGATTGGCAATTAGTCAATGTTTGGCCAACTATTCCATTGAATAATATAAATAAATAATCTAAATAAACAAACAAATAAATAGTTTTTATTATTTTTGTTGTCATTTTTCAAGAACAAAGAAAATGTATAAATTCACTTTCATATGTTCAGGTTTTATTAAAATTCTAATCATTACTTTTAAAACAAGAAACGTTGCCGAAGAGTAAATGGTTGGCAAAATACCGGTTAATTGCTAATTGATTCGAACGTTAGTAAATGAAGAAGAAGAAGAGGTAGAAAAAGAAGAAGAAGAAGAAGAAGAAGAAGAAGAAGAAGAAGAAGAAGAAGAAGAAGAATGGGAGGAATGAAAAGAAGAAGAATGGGAGGAATGAAAAAAGAAGAAGAATGGGAGGAGGAAGAAGAAGAAGAAGAAGAAGAAGAAGAAGAAGAAGAAGAAGAAGAAGAAGAAGAAGAAGAAGAATGGGAGGAATGAGAAGAAGAAGAAGAAGAGGAGGAGAAGAAGAAGAAGAATGTGAAGAAGATGAAGAAGAAAGAAAGAATGCGATGAATGAAAAGAAGAAGAAGTAGGAGTAAGAGAATAAAGAATAAGGGAAGGGTGGGGAAAAACAGCAAATAGAAAAAGAAGTTGCAAATAGAAGGTGGGGAGGTAAAGAATAATAATAATAATAATAATAATAATAATAATAATAATAATAATAATAAGAAGAAGAAGAAGAAGAAGAAGAAGAAGATGAAGAAGAAGAAGAAGAAGACATCGGATGAGAAGAGTAAGAGTGCGTGCAATGAGAATAAAAGGAAGAAGGAAAACAGAAAGAATGCGAAGAAGAAGAATGCGAAGAAGAAGAATGCGAAGAAGAAGAATGCGAAGAAGAAGAATGCGAAGAAGAAGAAGAAGAAGAAGAAGAAGAAGAAGAAGAAGAAGAAGAAGAAGAAGAAGAATTAGAAGAAGAAGAAAAGATGGTTAATAATATAGTAACGGTAAAAAAGCAGGCAGTGAGAGAAAAATGCGTGTACGGATATGTTTATGAACGCGGGGGTCTGGAGTGCATGGGGAACGTAGGTAAATACTTTGCGAAGCTTTAGTGTGCACCGCCGCCATCGAGCAGAAGGAGCAGGAGGAGATGAACAAAGACGTGGTAAACAGATACAGATTGTTTATTTAGGTGGTGCTCATATAATTCACCATAAATATATCAGTTCACGGCACCAGTAGTAAACAGAATACGCGCACTCTCAGATTTACGACAGGGTGAGAATAGTACTCGGCCCGACACACTTTCCACAAAAACAGTATTTCTATTATAGAACAAGAATAATGATTTAGACAAGTGGGTCGGTCGCCGAACTTTTAAGAATACACACACACACACACACACACACACACATATATATATATATTTGTGAATTTATTATAATTTTTTCATATAGACAAAAACATTTGCTCACTACAAAGATGCAACTTCTTTTCGGTGCATTTCTATTGCACCTCGACTGGTGAGAACCAAAATTAGTTACACTTGGTTATGTAATTGAAATGCATCGAAACGAAGTTGCATCTTTGTAGTGAGTAAACTGTTTTGTCTATATGAAAAAATTATAATAAGTAATTATTGCTCTAATATTGGTATTGAGTCCTCTTTTGAATTAATGCTGTGAACGTTAGAATTTATATATTATTTTCCTTCGTATTGCATCGGATATATATTTGTGTATTTAGGCAGCAATCCTTCTTTCATGCACATTTCATTGAATACGACAGACAAGGTGCTTTGATTGAGTTTTTGATACAATTTCTCATACGATTATATCATTTTTTCTTTTCAGATGATAAATTATATAAAAACTGTCCGATTATTCTTTTTATCCGAGCGCTTTCGGCTATACATTTAGCCATTTTCAAGGTTGAAATATATTAACTGTTAACACACACACACACACACACACACACACACACACACACACACACACATATATATATATATATATATATATATATATATAAAGGCCAAAACGAAGGTCGATCCGAAAGTAACGCTTCCTATATTTTTATGCTGCCATATGACGTCAGAGGCGGATGTTGGTGGTCATGTACTTCCGGGTGCGGTACAGGCAATCGAGCATTTTTCCAATATCTTTAGTGATGGATCGTATGTACGAATTCCACTTGAGGCTTGGGTTTAATTTAAGACCCATGGTACGGGTAGTGATTGGTGATAGTTCAGGGTCCGATTGGCGGTGATAGATCGCAATTTAAGTCAATTACATTCCATCATCGCAGATCGGATGGAAAAGAGCGTGCGGATCAGGTATTTTCTGAAGCGGATCCCTGTTGCGGATCCCTGTTGCAGATGCCTGCTCAGGCACATTTGGGGTTTGTTCAATACCCACAGAGCCCATCTGTGGTTTATGTTGCAATTATGCTAAGTGTAAATTAATTACTGTTTGCGAGGTGGGGGTGAGAGCTCACCAACAGGCATGATCATTAGTTTGAACACGGACAGTCCGCTCAAACGCTCGGTCACGATCACTTGCGACTTCCAGCTAGCGTCGGCTCCGAAATAGTTCTGTCTAACTAATTTAACTCACACGTCTTGGGTCAACATGTAGTATGGATCGCTTCTACAGGTCGATACCATCAAGAAGTCACCTACCTGGCATTTGAACCCCGGTCTGTTAGGCGGAAAGCGAATATTCTAACCACGCGTCCATGGGATCCCAGTGGGCGTTCAAAGTCAGGGGAAGACAATTCAGTGTTTTCTCGGTGATGATGGAAGTTTGCCGCCATGGTTTCTGGGGTCTATCCAAAGTCACAAACCAGTGTTTATCCTATTAAGCTATGAAGATGAGCTCATAGGATTGATCAGCTGCCAGGATCATCTAGATTTGGGTACCCATAAACCGCGGTATCATCTGCATATATATTTACTAATGATCTATGAATGTTCACAGGAAGATCGTTAATATAAAGTAGAAAGAGGGTAAGACCGAGAAGCGATATTCGATGAATGCCTACATTAGACTGACAGGCTTCAGAAGCCTGATTATTACCAACGAACTTCATTGATCTGCCGATAGCAGCTGAGTGGCAGTTGTCTTAAAATGATGTTCGATATGAAAGTACCTCAGATGCAGAGCAGATGGGGGGGGGGTCATTGAAAATGTTTATGCGGTAAAATACCAATCACTGACAGGTGTTGAGACTTTATGGAGACTAAACAATGGATGTGAGCACAGAAATTGGAAGTACACTTCATCAGTGGTAACAGAGATATTCCTCTCAATCACTAAATGTTTAACGATGGCTAAAATGCCTACACAGAGGTGGTGGCTACGTTGATTTTAAAAAAAAATGAAAACTATACTAAACAATTTTATATTGCTTTATGTATATCGTGTAATTCTAGTGGAAGTATATAGGAGTAATTCTATCGGCTAAGTCTCTCTCTCTCTCTCTCTCTCGTGTGTGTGTCTAGACACTCCGTGTTGAAGAGGCTTTCTCAAGCATATACTGAAGCTATGCTGAGCATACTTTAGGTTTGTGGTGGGGGATAGCTCATAATTTGGTATGATCAGTTGTTTGAATAAGGCCAGTCCGCTCAAAAACTCGGTCACGATGAATTGCAACTTCGTTCTAACACAAATCTCGCCGGTTGACAAATATTACCTTCTAAGCAATTTCACACTCAAGGCTCGTGTCAACATGTGGGAGGGTTTTTCAAGCACTTTCCCAAAACGTTGGGATCGCCACCCATGACCGATAACATAAAGACACCTTCCCGACACATCGACTCTGGTGAGATTCGAACTCGGATCTCATGGTCGGAAAGCGATTGTGACTAATATTTTTAAGACCACAAACAGAAACAAATATAAATCTCATTAGGATAATAAAAAAAAGCCGTACTCACTTCAATACAACAAAATTTATTAAAAGCATTTTATGGTATTCATTTCGATAGGGTGACTCACAAAAAACAGGAAATTTTAAATTTAATATTTGACGAATAATTATTATTAGATAATAAAAAAAATTAACTATATATTTTACTATAAGAATGACCTAAATTTTAAGTAATATATAAAAAAAATTACCTATATATTTTACTATAGGAATGAACTAAAATTTAACTAATATATAAAAAAATTGCCTATATATTTTACTATAGGAATGAACTAAAATTTAACTAATATATAAAAAATTAACTATATATTTTACTATAAGAATGAACTAAAAAATTAACTAATATATAAAAACTTAACTATATATTTTACTATGAGAATGAACTAAATAATTGACTAATATATAAAAAAATTATCTAAATATTTTACTATAAGAATGAGTTAAAAAATTAACTTCTTCCTTTATAAGCTACTAAAACTTTGCTAGATTCCTTTAGTTTCAAAGCCACATCTAACATTCGAGCATTAGTTTTGTTTTACGCTACTAATATTTTGCCAGAGTTCTTAGTTTAAACACCACATCTAACATTTCTGTTTTTCTTCTGTTTCAATATATTAAAATGTTGCCATTTATGTTTCGGTTTTTTTAAGCAACTAAAACTTTGCCAGTGTTGTTTAATTTCAAATCGACATCTAACGTTTATGCTCTTGTTCGGTTTAACGCTACAAAATTTCTATCCTTTTCTTTTGTTTCAAATAACTGTAACAAAAATTCTAGTAGTTAAATAAACTATTTCAAATATCCTGATATTTTGTCGGGTAATATAGTATTCTGCATGACCATCTTGATAACGGCTTTAAGACGAACAACGATGGAAGAAAATCCTAGTCCTTCAGACATCCTTGTCCACATGAACCTTAGCATTGATGGGCTGTTCATCTGCAAACTTACTTTTTATGTAATCACAGAAATCATCTATGGTACTGACCTGACCTCAATTGTATTGTCATTGATCCACTTATGATGTTTCCTTGTTCTTTTGGCATCGGTCACAATCGTACATAAGCGTGCTGCAATCACATGTGCTCGAGTATGTACCATCGGGTCGTCTTGAACCGCCCGAAGAATACGAGGCAGCCCGATAGCCAACTTGGAGTCCGTTAAAACTTTAAATTATGGAAAGGCAGCAAGATTTCAGTATCGTTTTTATCTAATACAAGGTAACCCCAAAAAGTTCTGTCCGTTTTTTGATTAGTCATTGAATGAAGTTGAAATATATACGAAATGCGTGTAGCAATTGTTTTCAAATTCGGACAGCCGGAAGTAGGAACATCAGACGTTATAAAAAAACACGCGCACCGTGCCGGCCATCAGTTTTTTCGTAAAAAGAGGCGGTATTTTGCATTAAAACAGAATAAATCGTTTACTCGGCAGCAATTTACAATGAGACTGATGAGATGCATTTGACACGGATCGAAATAAGACTGTAATTGTTTTTTGGTGTAATATGCGAAAATAAACTATATATATATATATATATATATATATATATATATATATATATATATATATATATGTATGTATATATGTATATATATATATATATATATATATATATATATATATATATATATATAAATATATATATATGTATGTATATATAATACAAAGTATATATATATATATATATATATATATATATATATATTATATAGAATAGAAATTCATATAATCTATTATAATAAATACATTGAGCTCTTTTTGTGGAATACATAATATTTTATATCATTAGGATTCACTTGGATTATATACAAACGGATTATTACACATATATATATACATATATATATATATATATATATATATATATAAGCAAATATATGGATATAGATCCGACAGTATGAGGAAAAATATGGAAAAACAAATGTCTTATGTCTATCGTCTTTTTATGTTGACTTTAATATCGTTTATATATGTTTTAATAACTATGTCCTGAAGAAGGTCTACTAGACCGAAACTTCTGACATCGACATTGAAACATTAAAACAGTAAACTTGCATATTCGAATTTTGTTTTTTCATATTTTTCCTCATATATATATATATATATATACATATATATACATATATATATATATATATATATATATGAAGAAATATAGTCTTAAAGTGTGCTATATGTATAGGATAAAGTGATCAGTATCAGAGATAGAGCGTGTGTAAATATAAAAGTGAACATAGAAGTCAACACTTAGAGGCGACAGTCTGTTTCATGCTAGATGCAATCGTCAGACCTGACGATTGCTTGTAGCTTGAAACAGACTTTCGCCTCTAAGTGTTGACTTCTATGTTCACTTTTATATATATATATATATATATATATATATATATATATATATATATATATATATATATATATATATATATATATATGATTAAATTAAATATATATATATATATGATTAAATAACAGACAACGTTAAGGATCCAATAAATAAAAGTTTTATGATTAGAAATGTGATCTGGGGAACCAGGAAAAATATCCCATTCCTGGGGAAATAAAATATAATCTATGGACCCTTAAGTTTGTCTGTTTTTAATTTAACTAATATTCGGTCTGCTTTTACATTGAGCTCTCTGGGTTACATACTCATTGGGATTATCCATACAGATTACCAAACGAAGTCTGTCTATATTTCTGAGATGAGGTATTATGTACAGTATTGACATTAGTCGGACTATTGTCCTCATCTTTGTCGCCATATTTGCCACAACGTTTCGGCCGTTGTACGCCCCGGCCTTCTTCAGGTGGTTGGAATTTCGAACCGAACACTTTATTTCGATCACTGGGGTAGACTGTTCTAGACTGTTGGAACTAGAACAGTCTAGCCCAGTGATCGAAATAAAGGGTTCGGTTCGAAATTCCAACCACCTGAAGAAGGCCGGAGCGTACAACGGCCGAAACGTTGTGGCAAATATGGCGACAAAGATGAGGACAATAGTCCGACTAATGTAAATACTGTAGATTACCAAACATTTCATTCATTACCTCTCTTTCTTTCTTTCCTTCTCCCTCTCTCTCTCTCTCTTCCCATACACACATATATATATATATATATAAATGAACATAGAAGTCAACACTTAGAGGCGACAGTCTGTTTCATGCTAGATGCAATGGTCAGGCCTGACGATTGCCTCTAAGTGTCGACTTCTATGTTCACTTTTATATTTACACACGCTCTATCTCTGATATTGAGCACTTTATCCCATAAATATAGCACACTTTAAGACTATATTTCTTCATATATATATATATATATATATATATATATATATATATATATATATGTATGTATGTATATATGACATAAATAAACATTCATGCATAGCTAGGAAGACGTTGCAGAGAATCAAAAGAAAATATGAAATTTAAACGAAAACATAGATTTCATTCTAAAGTGATTAAATTCGGCCGTTTTAGGGCCGGCAAGTTCTTAACAGCGACTTTTGATCAAAAGTCAGCATTCTATGATATGGCACGACACTCCATAGAATTGGGATCAAGGAGGAGGAGGAGGGGGGTGCGCAGCTCCGGCTTTCTCCGTCTTTCTTCTTTTTTTGGAGGTGAGGCTTATCAGTCCCATATTTACCTCTTCTTTTATTCATTTTGTTTTAATAAAGTAAAAAAGAAATAACAATTCTTTCAAACTCCCTTCTCATGATCCCAGCCGGTAACCACCAAAAGACAAAAAAAAAAAAAAAACGCCATTAAATGCAGCAACTGCATTCAATTAGCATCAGTTACTTAAAACTATCAAATCTGCAATGAGGTTAAAATTTAATATTCATTATCTATCTATCTATTTATCTATCTATCTATCTATCTATCTATCTATCTATCTATCTATCTATCTATCTATCTATCTCAGTCCACTCATATCTATCTATCTATCTATCTATCTATCTATCTATCTATCTATCTATCTATCTCAGTCTGTTCATATCTATCTATCTATCTATTTATCTCAGTCTGTTACTATCTATCTATCTATCTATCTATCTATCTATCTATCTATCACATTCTATTAATATCTATCTATCTATCTATCTATCTATCTATCTATCTATCTATCTATCTATCTCGATGTCTTATTATTGATATATTGTTAAAATTCTGTAGTCGTAAACACAAATACCCCTGGGAAATGTATTAATTCATCTATTTTGATCCCAGCAATGGATTTAGTAGCAGCGCAGACTGGGTCTTTTGCCGTGGTTAGCAATCAGGCTACCACAGTAAGAAACGGGCATCCAACCGCGGGAAATCTTTTTTTACCGAGTCAGACATAGATCGAACGAGATATAATCGGCCAAACGTGTGTCACGTATGGCACTTGACTGACTGAGCAGTCGTACTAGTAGTAGGAGGAGGAGGAGCAGCAGCAGTCCGTTTGTTGGTTGGTTGATTTTATTTAGCGGTATATCAACACCTCTATGGGTTATTTAATGCCGAAATCTAAATATTTTGACAACACTTATATGGCTTCTACTCAATATATTTTGTGAGCAATTGTATGACTTCAAATACTGATAAAATGTAGTTTTGGTCATTTTATTTCATATAAATAGGTACTGTTACTATAAAAATGTATTTTTATACTTTCACAGAGTTTTGTTTTTGTTTGGGTGTTCACTAATTACCCATAGCTGTGACACTAGCAGGTGCTACCATCCTTGGTCATGATGGACCTTGGAATGACATCTTTTAAGAAATGGTTCGACGCTCCTCAAAACTTCCAATGTCCCCAGCAGAGGTCTTGCCGCCGGGTGTAATTTATCATCATACCCAGGAAAGCAGTTTGAAGTGATTTTGTAAGTGAGAAATCAATTCCTTATTTTTTTTGTTTCAGCCAGATAGAAATTTGCCATGCTATACTGGAGGCCATCTACATCAAAGCAAAGTAACACATACTCAAGAAAAAATGACATTTCAAACCAGTGACAACACATTACAATGCATTTAAACATGGCCTTGTTGATAACATTTCATTCTCTCACGTTGTCATGTACGACGTCATAGAATCGCATTACGAATTTAACACCTGCGTCTGCTATTCGGCGACCGTTATCATCGCCAAGCAAACTTCTATGTCAACAAGACAGGATATCATCGAGGAACAGCATAATAAAAATATTCAATTGTTGGACAGTTTTTGACTTAATTTTCATCCGTAATTAAAACAACTATACACAGATTAGAACGACACATGATCAAACATAATAGACATTCGTTGTCTGTTATAGTTTAAAATATATGTGTAAATATATATATATATAAAGACATGCATATACACGCATACATACGTATATATATACATATATATATATATATATATATATATATATATATATATATATGTACATGTAGATATAAACATATAAATATACATATATATATGTGCATATATATGTATATATATATATATATATATATGCAAGACTCTTCGGTAAATCGAATCGAGTTCTCTCAGTCACTGTGTGTTTATCTAAAAATAAATACGCTTAAATTCACCTTCTTCTCTGCCATGCGCCAACGGCTTCAGGGTAAAATTTTCCGACTGACGTGAATTCAGCCGGTTTTCGATTCTAGCCAGAGGCAACCGGACGTCTAGCCACACTGATGAGCTGTGATACAGCGAAACAGTCTGTCTGTGGATGACAATATATATATATATATGTATGTATATATATATATATATATATATATATATATATATATATGTATATATATATATATATATATATATGCTCAGTTGTGTGGATATGTTTGCGACCGTGCGTTTCACACTTTTGCGATCACCAGACAGACTTGAGTTTGTTAAAGTTTGTCTGATGATCTCAACAGCGTGAAACGCAGGGTCACAAACTCATATCCCTACAACGGAATATGTTAGATCTATCACTGATATTGAGCGCTTTACACTAAGTACTGCGCATCTGAAATGATATATATATATATATATATATATATATATATATATATATATATATATATATATATATATATATATATATATACTCAAACAAGTGTTTGTGAGTGGGTGCAGGTTAGAAAACTGTCAAGGATAAAAAAAATTGCAATTCGTTTTATTTCGGGCGCAGAGTTTTCTATTGAGATGAGCCAAAAAATCTTTCATACAA
This sequence comes from Acanthosepion esculentum, assembly GCA_964036315.1. NCBI lineage: Eukaryota > Metazoa > Mollusca > Cephalopoda > Sepiida > Sepiidae > Acanthosepion > Acanthosepion esculentum. The sequence continues at coordinate 6,861,048 of OZ038500.1, read as the reverse complement.
TTTACAGTTGAACTTTGACCTGCGAAAGATCACTCTGTTGGCAATAGACAAGTTATTCACCAGAAATGGAATGAGCTGGGATATATATATATATATATATATATATATATATATATATAGTAGGAATTGAAAATGAAATTATGGATTAAATCGGAAAATCTTTATTAACGCTATTTATTTGTAAATTTGTCAATCTTTGCTTGTTTATCTGGCAACACCAGACAATTACTTGAATGAAAATGATATCTATCTATCTATCTATCTATCTATCTATCTATCTATCTATCTATCTATCTATCTATCTATCTCAGTCTGTTGCTATCTAACTATCTATCTATCTATCTATCTATCTATCTATCTATCTATCTATTTATCTATCTATCTCAGTCTGTTGCTATCTATCTATCTATCTATCTATCTATCTATCAATCTATCTATCTATCTATCTATCTGTCTGTCTGTCTGTCTGTCTCAGTCTCTTCCTTATATATCTAACTATCTATCTATCTATCTATCTATCTATCTATCTATCTCAGTCTCTTCATTATCTATCTATCTATCTATCTATCTATCTATCTATCTATCTATCTATCTATCTGTCTCAGTCTGTTGCTATCTATCTATCTATCTATCTATCTATCTATCTATCTATCTATCTATCTATCTATCTATCTGTCTGTCTGTCTGTCTCAGTCTCTTCCTTATCTATCTATCTATCTATCTATCTATCTATCTATCTCAGTCTCTTCATTATCTATCTATCTATCTATCTATCTATCTATCTATCTATCTATCTATCTATCTATCCAAGTCTATTCACATCTATCTATCTATCTATCTATCTATCTATCTATCTATCTATCTATCTCAGTCTCTTCAGTATCTATCTATCTATCTATCTATCTATCTATCTATCTATCTATCTATCTCAGTCTCTTCAGTATCTATCTATCTATCTATCTATCTATCTATCTATCTATCTATCTATCTATCTATCTATCTATGTGTATGTATGCGTGTGTGTATGAGATGTGATTTTTCTTCAGATAAGTTCTGACATTAAAGAAAGTATGTTTAGGGCTACTAATTACGACGCTGACTTTGTCATGACTGCATTCCTTTTCCAAGAATGCACTGACGCAGAAATTCAGAAGATAAATAGCATTTTGCACAGACGAAATTGAAATTCTTGACGGGCTTTCAACTGTCGCGCATCGAGCACTCCTAAAATCCGCAGTTAACAAGCGATAAGTCGTCAAAGTTTGTTTTCCTGGCCTGACTGATGTTCGCTTCGCGTGGCTTTTAGGCAAAATAATAATAGCAAAACATGTAAACAAAAAAAGAATTGAGAAATAATTTCTTTCTCAAATCCTTACACTCCACAAATTCTTTGTTTGAATCACGACAGGATTTAAATGCCGACTATTTTAAAAAAAAGAGGATTTATTTCAACAACCACACAATGTGCAATGAAGGTGACGAAATCCTAGTTATGTACTAAGAATTTTTATAATACTAAAACTCTGTGAAATTTACTTGCTTGTGTGTTTGCTATCGTACACACAAAGTCATCTATAGAGAGTGGGGCAAAGAAAGATGCAAATGTATTATCGTGTAGGAATAGCGGAGAAGGAAATGGTGTGCACAAAGATTAAAGCTTCTTTCCACCTCTCTCTTTCCACCTCTCTCTCTCTTTCCAATAAACTCTCTGTCTTTTCAACTCTCTCCATTTCCAGTTGTCTCTCTCTTTCCACGTCTCACTTTCCACTTCTCTCTTTTCAATTCTCTGTAATTTCGTATATTACATTTCAACTTTCTTTAGGAAAAAAAAAAAAAAATTTGCCATCACCATTTACATTATTCGGACTATTGTCCTCATCTTTGTCGCCATATTTCAGTATCTTTTTTTTTAAGCTTATCACCCCAAGCAAGGCTGGAAGGAGAGGATGTGGAGAAAGATAGTGGATCGATCAAGGCAAGGGGGTTACAGAAGATTTGGAGCGAGAGCAGATAGGAATGAAAGGTGAAAGGATGTGGAGAAGGGAAGTGAATAGATCAAGGCAACTGGAGATGTCGATTGACGTTACACTTAAATAGTTGGAGATTGTATTTGTCAGGGAAACAGGAATAAGGAAGGGAGTTCCACAGACGAGATGTGCGAGACATAAAGCTATTGGAGTAGAAGATACGTCTACATCTAACAGTTTCAACGGTGAAGGGGTGGGAACGGGATGCCAGCCTCGTAGGACGTTTAAATTCATGAGGCCTAGGAACCAGCGAAAGCAGCTCCTCGGAGCAATTACCGTGAAAGTATTTGTAAAAAAGACAGAGCGAGGCAACGTCGCGTCTGTGAGAGAGCAACTGCAGACGAGATGACAAATTAGGGCTAATTACATTGCATATCCGTCTCTAGATCTTATCAAGAACCCTGAGGCAAACAGCAGGGGCTCCAGACCATAAATGGCAGCAATACTCCATGCACGGGCGAATGGTCGATTTATAGATCTGGAGGATCGATTCCGGGGAGAAAAATTTCCTGGCTCGGCACAGGGAACCAAATTTCCTTGCGGTGGATGATGCAATTGACTCGATGTATTTGTTCCATCTCAGATCAGCGGACAGCGTGAGACCGAGCAGCCGCAGAGAGGAGCTCTCGAGAAGTTGGTCTTCTAATAGGATGCAGGGATGGATCCTTGTGGTGGTTAATTGAGAGCAGTTTTGTTTTAGAGGCGTTAAAATTAACCATCCATTTCTTGCCCCGGTTCACAACCGATTGGAGGTCCTTTTCTATTCGAACTGCCAGGTTAACTTTGTCAGCATCACTAGATTTGTGTTTGAGGCAGGAGTAATTTGTGGTGTCGTCCGCATAGTTGCCGACTTGGGAATCTATGGCGTCAGGAAGGTCGTTTATGAATATGAGGAACAGAGTAGGGCCTAGGATGGAGCCTTGAGGAACACCTGCGTTAGTGGGATAGGAGCTGGAGATGAATCCAGTGAGAACGACCTTCAATTCACTGTCTATATTTCTGAGATGAGGTATTATGTACACTATTTACATTATTCGAACTATTGTCCTCATCTTTGTCGCCATATTTATCACAACGTTTCGGCCTTTCAGTATCTGTCTATATTTCTGAGATTATGTATTATGTACACTATTTACATTATTCTGACTCTTGTCCTCATCTTTTTCGCTATAGTTATCACAACATTTCGGTTGTTGTACGCTCCGGCCTTCTTCAGGTGGTTAGAATGTCGAACTGAACTCTTTATTTCGCTCAAAGATGACAATTACATTACAATATGTTAAGCAATACACGGACATTGATAATGGCTTATGTAAGCCGAAAGCTTAGATAAGATTAAAAAATATGTATCAATATCGTGATTTTCTTTCTTCGTTTAATGATAATGTTATTAAGCTTATCAGACGATATGAAAAGAATTTACACAAAATAAATAGCCAAAACTTGTCTATATTATTTAATGAAACATGCATCAATGAAAAAATGCTGCCTAAATACACAAAATTGAAATATATATATATATATATATATATATATATATATATATATATATATATATATATATTTGTTTGGATTGATGTGAGTTTGTGACCCTGGGTTTCAGGCTTTTGCGATCGTCAGACAAACTGATTAATTTTTTAAAAATTTTGGATTTATGTAGATTGCGTGTATTGGTGTTATTATGGAAGTTGGGGGGATCGTCGTCGTGATGTCACTTATGCTAACGCAAACATAGATCCATAGGTTGTCATTTTTTTGTTGTGGCTTTTTATTATTTCTGTCATATTTTTTGTGCACCTGTTGTTTTTATTGAATATTTTTGCTAATCGGTTTGTTTCAGTGAAGTGCTTTTCTATTAAGTTTTGGAATGTCTTACCTATGTTCGTTTTGACGGTTTTCTTGTATGGTGGATTAAACCAGATAATATTTCTTTTTTTTGTTTTTTCGTTTTAGCTGTGGAGGTGTATATTGCCACCTTCAAAAATGAAACCAAGGTTCCAAAATGAAACTGCAGAGATAGAACAAGATGTCCACTCCAGGGAAATTGCCAACATACGAATATAATATATAAAACCAAGGTAAGTGTAAACAACAGCACAATGTGCTACATCGGTGCCATTTAGGGTTCATTCAAGAATAGGATAAACAACCACAACCTTTCATTCACCAACAGAAAATACTCGAACAGCACTACACTATCTACATACATTATGGCAGCTAAAAGACAGAAATATCACACCAAGTATAAGCCGGAAAATATTGAAAAAAGCACCTGCCTACAGCAACATTACAAAAAAATGCCTCCTACTTTGCCGACACGTAAAAGTAACAATAATATTCCATACCCCGCAACAGAATTTACTAAAGAAAAGATCAGAGATAATCTCCAAATGTAGGCATGAGAATAAATACCTATTATCCGGATTTATAACAAACGGATAAAAAACAACGACAACAACAACAACAACCACTCTTTAGTTCAAGCTACCATCACAATAATTACATTTGTTGTTATTATCATTCCACCACCATTAGTAATCACTTCTACCACTTTACAATAACTATTATCTACTAATATCATTACTACCAAACCCCTACACCATTACTACCATATCACATCTACTATTAAAATATAAATCCACTGTAATTATTAACGTAAATTACTCCCCCTCCCCAGCATATTTAATACCACCAAATAAAAACCAATAAGGATTACGAACTGCAATTTCTACCAGTTATATATACGCAGTCATCAAAAACAAGCAAATAACCAGATTTAAGATGATAACAAATTAGCCTTAAAAATTTAAAAGTAATAGTAATTTTTACCTATCCTAATTTAACACAGACCCCCACCACACGTATATAGGTGCGTGCGAGGAAATATTATTCAGCGAATGAAGAGAAAAATGATCTGATTGCTGACATCTATACATTCACGAGACATTCACGAGAGATTTTCGCTATACTTCCGATCTTTGAATTTCAACATACAAATGCGTATGTATGTAGACAACGGCACACATATACATACATATGTCAAGTCGCATACTGTCCACATATGTTTATGTTTGTATGAGCCCCGGCCGGCGAGCAAGTGTGTATGTGTGTCTGCGTACCTCAATGGGTGTACGGACATGCATCTATGTTTGCGTTAGCATGAGTGACATCACGACGGCGATCCCCCCACTTCCATAATAACACCAACACACACACACACACACATATATATATATATATATATATATATATATATATATATATATATATATATATATATATGTACTACATATATATATATATATATATATATATGAAGAAATATAGTCTTAAAGTGTGCTATATTTATGGGATAAAGTGCTCAATATCAGAGATAGAGCGTGTGTAAATATAAAAGTGAACCTAGAAGTCAACACTTAGAGGCGACAGTCTGTTTCATGCTAGTGCAATCGTCAGGCAACTGATAGCCTGACGATTGCACTAGCATAAAACAGACTGTCGCCTCTACGTGTTGACTTTTATGTTCACTTTTATATTTATATATATATATATATATATATATATATATATATATTTTTTTGTCATCCACAGACAGACTGTTTCGCTGTTTCACAGCTCATCAGTGTGGCTAGACGTCCGGTTGCCTCCAGCTACGATCGAAACCCGACTGATTTTTCGTCAGTCGGAATCTCTACCCGTTAAGTCATCAGCGTGCGGGTGAATTTTAGCGTGTTTATTTTTAGATTCGGATAAACACACAGTGACTGAGAGTGACTCAATTCTGTCGAAGAGTCGTGCCGTATTAGCATAGATAGTCACTGTTTTACAAATTCACACCCCAAACCAGAGGGCTCAACCGAAATTAATTTCAGGAGCTACTATTTTTGTACTACAAATAGCAGCAATAATAAAAATGGGTGTAATGTAGAAGTTGAATAGAAAATAATGACAAGAACCCAATGTTGACATTCCTGACTACATCAAATCAAATGTTAGGAAGGAAATTCCCATCAATACTGGAAAGAGTGATAACAGCTACTGGACTTGACAAGGATAATATATCTGAGTGTGTGTGTGTGTGCGCACCCGTGTTTGTAGGTGTTTTTGTGTGCGTGAGAGTGTCAGTGTCGAAAAGATTACTGCTTATATATATATATATATATATATATATATATATAGGGGTAAGTAAGATATTATCCGCACTTTCACCATAACATATCTTTAGGTTTGTTACAATGTCTTCTGCTCATGCGTGTGCTCATAATTGGTACTATCATGGTCACGTGATTGAAGTTTGAACATGATCGCGCCAGTTTTGTTGCTGCTGTTACAGTGTAAACATGGCCGCTCCGTTAGCAGTGTGCATCAAATGTTATAGCGAAAGTGGTGATAATGTTTTACATACCCACGTCTGTGTATATATATATATATATATATATATATATATATATATATATATATATACCCAAGTTTGGGATTGGTATATACGGAGTAAATTCCAATAACCAACAATTATTATTCTTTAAAGAGTGCTCAATACAGAGTAGAGCAGATATAATCATTTATTTAAATATTACAACATAAATATGTTATAAAATCACGACAAAAATAGCCATTTTGTTTCAACAGTATGTTTAAATGTGTATATATGTATGTATGTGTGTATGTATATAGTTGTATATATATATATATATCTGTGTAGGTATTTATATGTATACTCTCAGATGTGGATGTACTGTATATCTGGATGTGTTGATATGGGTATTTATATATGATTAGATATTTATGTATATATGGATGTATGTTTGTATGTCGTAGTATGTGTATTTGTATGTATGCATTAGTGTCTTGGAGTGTATCATAGATACAAACTAAAATCTACTTTTGTTGATAAGGAGCCTTTAATTGCTTATAGACTGTTGTTATTTTCTTAAATTATTATAAACTTTTAATATATTTTATCATAATATTGTTGGAATATTATTAGAATATAAGTTGGTCTCTGTATACTTATTCCTTTTCCTTTTGTTGTGTATGTGTCTACATGTTTATGTATATATGTATATGTGTTTGTATATGTATGTGTGTATGTGTATATATATATATATATATATATGTATGTATATATACATGTATGTATGTATGTATATATATATATATGTATGTATGTGTATATGTATATATATATGTATGTGTGTATGTGTATGTATATGTGTATGTATGTGTGTAGGTATATGCGTATATATATGTGTGTATGTGTGTATATATATATGTGTAGTTGCGTATGTATGTGTATATATATGTACACGCTGATGTGTATATACGTATTTATATTATATAGTTTTAATTTACGTTTGCTTGATTTTTCATGTATATGCGTGTATTTGTAAATGTCTGTGTATATGTTTAGTTTATATGCATATATGTATGCGTGCGTATGTATGTATATCTAAATATGTATGTGTATGTGTATGTGTATGTATGTATGTATTTGTATATAATTGCATCTTTATGTATATATTTCTTTACTTGCTTTATTTACTTTTCTGCGTTGCTGTATGGGTAGATATATTTATACGGGCTTATGTATATGTATGTCTATGTGCGTATGTCTGTGTATGCGTACCTATTATGCGTATATATGGATATGCAGGTACATGTGCTGATTTGTATGCGTATATGTGAATGTACAATTATATATGGAGGTAGTTATTTACTTTTGCATGTAATGTGTCGAAAACTATATGATTTAAAAATATATATGTATATATTTATATATATTTATTTGTTTAAATTTTATCTATATATATTTGACCAGATTAGTTATATTTCAAGTTAAAATTCCTTTAATAACATATTAAGCCACGAATATGTTCACTTTAGCTATGACATCTGACCGTCTAGGTCAATGTGAATGTGGATGTATGTGCCTGTGTTTATTGATGTCTATGTGTAAGGAAAGTGCATGCACGTTTAGTCGTATGTTTGCGTACGTGTGGTTGTGTGCGGTGTAGATGTTTTTTTTTATCAAGGGTCGTGTCTCGTCACCGTATTTTATGTGTGTGTATATATCTAAATACGTCTGAGCGCTTATGTATTATAACCTGAGTATGTTCGAATGATTTCGCGTGAGAGGCGACTAACATGTTGAAATGAAACTAAAAATGTTTACATTTTTGTCTGGGGGCCTTGAACATCCTTTTTAACATAATTTCAATGAAAATATAAATTAAATAGCATATATATCTTTTATTTTTATTTTTATTTTTATATTTTTTCTCCTCGGTAATTCTACAATTTAAAACTTAATAGAGATTTGATTTAGATTTCTAAATAGGTAATTTTTAATTTTTTACTTTTAATTTTAATTTCAAATTTTATAAATATTTTAATATCTATGATAATCTTGCTTAGTTATCAAATTTTTCGAATTACCCTATACTTGTATTTTGATTGGTCATTCTAGCTTATGTAACAGCGTTTACTCCTAGCTAAGGATCGTTAATTAATTTGAAACTTTTAAAACCATTTATTCTATATTCTACATCATCACTTGATAAGACACCAGTGTTGGAACAAAATGGCTATTTTTGTCGTGATTTTATAACATATTTATGTTGTAATATTCAAATAAATGATTATATATATATATATATATATATATATATATATATATATATATATATGTATATATATATATATTTGTGTATTTAGGCAGCAATCCTTCTTTCATGCACATTTAATTAAAAACGACCGACAAGGTACTTTTATTTAGTTTTTTATATAATTTCTCGTGCGATCTAATAATGTTTTTCCTTTCAGATGATAAATTATATAAAAACTGTCCGAATGTTCTTTTTATCCGAGCGCTTTCGGCTATACATTTAGCCATTTTCAAGGATTATATTTCAACTGTTAGAATTAGGAATAGTTTGTTATATGTATGTTTTATAAAATGTTTCATTTTTTTGTTTCAAAACACGGTCAAGATATTATGTCCATGTTCAAAGTTAATATTATTAAGTGTTGGTTTGTTTGTTTTTATTAATAAGGCTTCCATTATTTTTAGCCTTTTTTGCAAGTGGATGATGCTATACTATTAGTGTTTTCGAATAGTGTCCGGTAGGTCCCCATGAATATTTTAAAGATGAAAAGAGAAAATAATGACATAATCAAGATGTTGTCTTTCCACACTTCATCAAACAAAAGCTAAGGAAGGAAACCTCGATCAATACTGGAAAGTGTGATAAAAGCTACTGGGCATGAAAAGAGAAAATAATGACATAATCAAGATGTGGATATTCCACACTACTTCAAACAAAAGGTTAGGAAGGAAACCTCGATCAATACTGGAAAGAGTGATAACAGCTACTGGGCATGAGAAGAGAAAATAATGACATAATCAAGATGTGGATATTCCACACTACTTCAAACAAAAGGTTAGGAAGGAAACCTCGATCAATACTGGAAAGAGGGATAACAGGTACTGGACATGAGAAGAGAAAATAATGACATAATCAAGATGTTGTCTTTCTACACTACATCAAACAAAAGCTAAGGAAGGAAACCTCGATCAATACTGGAAAGAGTGATAACAACTACTGGGCATGAGAAGAGAAAATAATGACATAATCAAGATGTGGTTATTCCATACAACTTCAAACAAAAGCTAAGGAAGGAAACCTCGATCAATACTGGAAAGAGTGTTAACAGCTACTGGGCATAAAAAGAGGAAATAATGCCATAATCAAGATGTTGTCTTTCCACACTACATCAAACAAAAGCTAATGAAAGAAACCTCGATCAATACTGGAAAATGTGATAACAGCTACTGGGCTTGAGAAGAGAAAACAATGACATAATGAAGACGTTGACATTCCACACTACTTCAAACAAAAGGTTAGCAAGCAAACCTCGATCAGTACTGGGAAGAGTGATGACAGCTACTGGGCATGAGAAGAGAAAATAATGACATAATGAAGATGTTGATATTCCACACTGCTTCAAACAAAAGGTTAGCAAAGAAACTTCCATCAATACTGGAAATAGCTGTAACAGCTACTGGAATTGAGCAACCAGTTTTCCTGAAAGCGGTTTTAAATAATTTTATAAATTTCATCCAGAAGGAGTACTGACTGCGTGGTCAATGTATGGTGATGGGGGATAGAGTTCTCGTTGTTAATTGTTGCTTGTATCAGAAGGTAGATAAATAGTAGCAGTCCTTCGGGACAGCCGCTAGTTTGGCCTAAAGGTTCAACAAGCGATCAAATTGAGGTCACCATAACATAAACAAAATAACATACGAAAGAGAAGGGTATATCAAAAACACTTTGTATTTAAATGCAACATCAATGAATAGTACAATGTTTCTTGATTTACACGCACAAAGTCCGTTACAAAATGTTCATTCATAGAAGAGAAATCCGATTATTAAAAGAATATAAGTGTCTTTTGTTAATACTTAAGTTCATGACGTGCTGGTCACAGGAGATGAAAGGTGAGGTCAATGGGTTGGTAGGAGTCCTTTGATATCTCCGTTGGTGAAGGAAGGCTGAAGGCATCGGGTTTGACGGGTGAGAAAAGCGTAGCGACATTCACTGACGGTACTTCAAAGCTTTCTGTCTTAGAAGTGAATTTATCGCTCTATTTATGTGTGCCCTTCGGATCAGAGTCAGTCTGCTGAAACAAACTGTTGGGTATGGCGCGGAGCTGTTTAATTGGTGGAAAATTGCTTATCATTCTTTTTATTTCTTTTTAGTTTTCCACCGGAAATTCTGCGTGGAGCCGGGTGCGCAGAGACCAGTATTGGTCATTTGCTGTCTAAACCTCTGAGGGTTAATATCCGGTCCTTCGCTTGCTCCGTGCCACCACAAATGAATGCTAAATGATTCTCTGCGGGAAACGGCTAATATTACGATTACCATTAGAGCTTAGGAGAACAGATATTACACTTTGATCCCAGCACGATTGCCAGGGAGTGAAGAAAGTATAGCTCGAACAATGGTGGCAGCTGGCTCAATGGTTTCAAAATGTTTCTTTGTAGGGAACGGTTAATATTACAATTACAATAAACGTTCCCTATTTCCAGGTATCATCTATTATTATTTCCTAAACACACATTGTCTATATTTCAAGAAATAATAGATTTTATTTTTAATTCGATATTTTTGTTCTCCGTTATTCGTATTAGAATTATCCAAGGTGTCCACGATGATAAATCGAAGAAGTATCCACTATAATAAAGTTTAATGTAAGAAAAATGTCGAAATCAAATTAAAATTAGTTAATTCCTTAATAATTGCTTTGCTTACGATTTCTTGTCCAAATGATCAGATCTGAAGCTTTCAAGAAAATAATTTGAGGGAAGAGAAGTACGTGATTTGCTTTAAAATAGAGCTCTTATTTTTCGCGAGGTTGTCCGTGGCCGAATGGTAAAGAGGGTTTCCCCAAGAAATAGGGACATAAGTTCGATTCCTGCCGGGTATTCCTACAAAATGTTTCTTTGCAGACGTACAGCGAATATTTGCATTACCATTTTCGAAGCTCTGTAAACACAAGTAATCCAGACATGAAATTTGCCAAGGTAATATCTAAAACCTGAACCAATGGATAAAATCAGTTTGAGGAGGAAATGATTGGATTTATACTGAGTAATTCTGATACATTTGGGAGTTTAATTATTTGGAAGCAATTCGATCAGGAAAATAATAATAATTCATGTTCATTTGTGCTTATCTACCGATGGCCGATCTGCCTATCAATCTATTCAGATATAAATATGTCTATGTGTATGTACAAAAGGATGAGTGTGACATGAATTTATATATATATATGTATATAAGCAATGAAATTTCCTTTAAATCCCGATGTTCTATCTATCTACCATTTACAGTCTGCTTATTGATCTGTCTGTGGCAGATTGCTTTCTATCTCAGTTTTTAAATATCTATGGCAGTTTGAATTTTTTCTTTCTTTCTTTTTTTTCTTTCTTTCTCTCTATGGCAGTTTGCTATCTATCTATCTATCTATCTATCTATGGCAGTTTTCTTTCATTCATTCTTTCTTTCATTCTTTCTTTCGTTCTTTCGTTCTTTCTTTCTTTCCTTCCTTCCTTCCTTCCTTTCTTTCTATCTATCTATCTATCTATCTATCTATCTATCTATCTATCTATCTATCTATGGCAGTTTTCTTTCATTCATTCTTTCTTTCATTCTTTCGTTCTTTCGTTCTTTCTTTCCATCCTTCCTTCCTTTCTTTCTTTCTTTCTTTCTTTCTTTCTTTCTTTCCATCCTTCCTTCCTTCCTTTCTTTCTTTCTATCTATCTATCTATCTAGAGCAGTTTGCTTTCATTTTTCCTTTCTTTCTTTTTTCTTTCTATGACAGTTTGCTATCAATCTATCTATCTATCTATCTATGGTAGTTTTCTTTCATTCATTCTTTCTTTCATTCTTTCTTTCTTTCGTTCTTTCTTTCTTTCTTTCCATCCTTCCTTCCTTCCTTCCTTCCTTCCTTCCTTCCTTCCTTCCTTTCTTTCTTTCTATCTATCTATCTATCTATCTATCTATCTATCTATCTATCTATCTATCGCAGTTTGCTTTCTTTTTTCCTTTCTTTCTTTTTTCTTTCTATGACAGTTTGCTATCTATCTCTCTATCTATCTATCTATCTATCTATCTATCTATCTATCTATCTATATATATATATATATATATATATATGTATATATATATATATATATATATATATATATATATATATATATATATATATATATATATGGCTGTTTGATCTCTATCTATCTATCTAAGGCAGTTTGCTTTCTTTCTTTTTTTCTTTCTATGGCAGTTTTCTATCTATCTATCTATCTATCTATCTAACTATCTATCTATCTATCTATCTATTTATCTATCTATCTATCTATCTATCTATCTATCTATCTATCTATCTATCTAGTAGTTTGAACTTCTATCGATTCTTGATTAAACCTATGTCCTGAAATAGAAGTGAGAAAATTTCATATCGATTTGTTAAAAGTAGTCTAACGTCACGGCAAAAATCAATCAGACGCGAATAATATCGATGACGACGCATTGAATCAGCTGGCCAATTCAAGATCTACTTGGATTTTCCAGTCGAATTTCATTGGCATTTTATATGCCGGTGAATGGGGTGGGGAGGTCCCCTGGGGAATCTTTTTGACTCTGACTACGCCTTAATGATTCAACGCCCAACGTGTCACCCTTCACATTTAGTGCTATAACGCTATTTTTTCGACAACCAATTCACCAAATCCATTGTCACAATTAGTTTCGATTTAGTCAACAGAGCGGCATATCAACATTAGTCGGGGTCATTTAATGACCAACATAATATAACCTAACATAACGTAATATACAGGTAGATATAGCCTCGACCCCAAAAGCTACGCGTTAAATATACGTTTGATTTTACACTGGAGTAAAATACTGTAGAAAGGACACGTTTACACTTGAGGTACAGATGTACACAAAGTGAGGTTTCTGCTATATTTCTGAGATGAGGTATTATGTACACTATTTACATTCTTCGGACTATTGTCCTCATCTTTGTTGCTATATTTATCACAACGTTTAGGCCGTTGTACGCTTCGGCCTTCTTCAGATGGTTGGAATGTCGAACTGAACACTTTTATTTCGCTCACTGGGGTAGACTGTTCTAGTTCCATGTGCCATATTTAATGGATGTCAGTTATCAGTTATCTCCTGGTAATTCCCCTCTCCAAGTTCTCCACTGCCTTAACCGAGTATTGAACTCACACTCTTTGGGTCCTGTCACTGGATTTAACCAACGCCTTTATCCACTGTGCCATGTGTCCTTGAGGACAAGTATGAATATAACAGAATTGCTAATGGCTGCCGTTGATAGAGCGTTGTGGAAAAGAATTTGGCTTCTGCATTCGGAATCCCCCCTACGATTACAAAAGTGAAGGGGATGATGGTGATGATGAGGAGGAGGCGGAAGAGGGGGAGGATACCTCAATTGTAAACCTTTTCTACATCAATCACTTGAAGAATACAGGAGCGTACAACGGCTGAAACGTTGTGATAAATATGGCGACAAAGATGAGGACAATAGTCCGAATAATGTAAATAGTGTACATAATACCTCATCTCAGAAATATAGACAGATACTGAAAGGCCGAAACGTTGTAATAAATATGGCGACAAAGATGAGGACAATAGTCCGAATAATGTAAATAGTGTACATAATACCTCATCTCAGAAATATAGACAGATACTGAAAGGCCGAAACGTTGTAATAAATATGGCGACAAAGATGAGGACATTAGTCCGAATAATGTAAATAGTGTACATAATACCTCATCTCAGAAATATAGAAAGATACTGAAAGGCCGAAACGTTGTGATAAATATGGCGACAAAGATGAGGACAATAGTCGGAATAATGTAAATATTGTACATAATACCTCATCTCAGAAATATAGACAGATACTGAAAGGCCGAAACGTTGTAATAAATATGGCGACAAAGATGAGGACATTAGTCCGAATAATGTAAATAGTGTACATAATACCTCATCTCAGAAATATAGACAGATACTGAAAGGCCGAAACGTTGTGATAAATATGGCGACAAAGATGAGGACAATAGTCCGAATAATGTAAATAGTGTACATAATACCTCATCTCAGAAATATAGACAGATACTGAAAGGCCGAAACTTTGTAATAAATATGGCGACAAAGATGAGGACAATAGTCCGAATAATGTAAATAGTGTACATAATACCTCATCTCAGAAATATAGACAGATACTGAAAGGCCGAAACGTTGTAATAAATATGGCGACAAAGATGAGGACATTAGTCCGAATAATGTAAATAGTGTACATAATACCTCATCTCAGAAATATAGAAAGATACTGAAAGGCCGAAACGTTGTGATAAATATGGCGACAAAGATGAGGACAATAGTCGGAATAATGTAAATATTGTACATAATACCTCATCTCAGAAATATAGACAGATACTGAAAGGCCGAAACGTTGTGATAAATATGGCGACAAAGATGAGGACAATAGTCCGAATAATGTAAATATTGTACATAATACCTCATCTCAGAAATATAGACAGATACTGAAAGGCCGAAACGTTGTGATAAATATGGCGACAAAGATGAGGACAATAGTCGGAATAATGTAAATATTGTACATAATACCTCATCTCAGAAATATAGACAGATACTGAAAGGCCGAAACGTTGTAATAAATATGGCGACAAAGATGAGGACAATAGTCCGAATAATGTAAATAGTGTACATAATACCTCATCTCAGAAATATAGACAGATACTGAAAGGCAGAAACGTTGTGATAAATATGGCAACAAAGATGAGGACAATAGTCCAAATAATGTAAATAGTGTACATAATACCTCATCTCAGAAATATAGACAGAAACTGAAAGGCCGAAACGTTGTGATAAATATGGCAACAAAGATGAGGACAATAGTCCGAATAATGTAAATAGTGGACATAATACCTCATCTCAGAAATATAGACAGATACTGAAAGGCCGAAACGTTGTGATAAATATGGCTACAAAGATGAGGACAATAGTCCGAATAATGTAAATAGTGTACATAATACGTAATCTCAGAAATATAGACAGATACTGAAAGGCCGAAACTTTGTAATAAATATGGCGACAAAGATGAGGACAATAGTCGGAATAATGTAAATATTGTACATAATACCTCATCTCAGAAATATAGACAGATACTGAAAGGCCGAAACTTTGTGATAAATGTGGCAAGAATGATGTAGACAATAGTCCGAATCATGTAAAAAGTGAAGTTTACATTGTAATCAAAATGACAGTCATCGGACCGGATAAAACTAAAGGTATAAAAGTAGACAAAGTGAGGTTTAGATTATTATTAAAAATGTAAACGTAGAAAAGGTTTACAATTCAGGTATCCTCCTCCTCCTTCTCCTCCTCCTCCTCCTCCTCCTCCTCCTCCTCATCATCATCATCATCATCATCATCATCATCATCACCCTGACTTTGGTAATCGTCGGTTGGAATCCGAATGCAGAAGCCACAATAACTCTTTTCCACAGCGGTCTATCAACGGCAGCCATCAGCAATTCTGGCATCGTCATACCAGTCCATTTCTTTTACATTGTTCAACTAGTTTTTGCATTGGCGTCCTCTCCTACGTCCACCTTTATGCCTTGCATGATGGCCTTTCACAGGTTGTCGTGCCTTGTAATGTGTTTAAACCACGCCATTTTTTCCGTTTGACAGTGGCGAGAAGAGGTTTCTGGGGTCCCACAAAACTTTCAACCCTTTTCCACACAAACTCATTGGTTTTATGTTTCCAACAAAAGATGCCAAGGAGTTTTCGCGGGCAATTGTCCTTCAACACTTGGATACAATTCTCTGTTTTCTATCATCGGTGTCCACATTTCACATCCATATAGGAGAATGGAGACTACAAGTGATTTGTACAATAGATGTATAACGATAAATAAAGTGAGGGTTTAATCACAATGAAAAGGATAGACGTATCGACGTAGCACCAGTTTATACTTGAGGCACATAGTCAAATCGCCGTTTAAATTTTAATTAAAAAGCTAGAAATATGATTGTCTTGTATTTGAGATATCAAGATGGACAAATCGAAAGTTAAATTAAAATTAAAAAAGCCGGCATAGAATCAGTTTACATTTAAGGCATAAAAGTAGACAAAGTGAGGTTTAAACAGTAATTAAACGCGTAGACATAAGTGCGGTTTACGCCAGAGACATCTAATGTAGATAATTAGTTTTGATTTATACCCCAGTCTGCAAATATCAATGCGTAAGGCGGGCGTTTTTGTGCCTGTCTTAAGCCACTGCAGGGGATGCACTCAGCTATTTTTAATTCCTGTTTTGTTTAATTACAAAAATTGCGTTAAACATAATAGCGGTAAAACTTATGGAATAAAATATTGTGTTTGTGGTGACACTAAGAGCAGAAATAGGAATTTACCGCTTTCATAGCGTAAAACATAATGAAATATTCCGGGCGTTGCGCAATAGGCTTCACGCATAACTTCAGCTTGAAGTTATTTAGATACAAACCTAAATAAATCACATGAAATAATCACCTGAAATAAATCAACAACTTAATCGAAGCCTCCTTCAACAATATAGACTCTTGCCTAAAAGAAAAAAAGGGGAGACACACAGAGAAGACACAGTGAGACAAACACGTACACCTGTGAGCGCATAAATCAAAGGCTTCTTGGCTTCAACAACCACTACGACTCCTCACAACTTTCTCGTCATGTTTGCCCCCATTACTTCTCTCACTTATTCTACTTCCACTTTTTTATTCACATGATATATTACCAAATGAAACTTACATATCGCAAAAATACTTAAGTACTCTATAAACTTCTCTATTCATTGATATGCATAACAAAAAACAAAAAAAAACATTTTATTTAATATTACTTAAATATTAATCATGTGTCATCTATGAATATTACTACTGTTTTTTGTACAATACGAAACTATTTATTAATATTTCTATAAATTATTGTTATACTCCAGGCTTCATTGTTCTTATGATGTGGTTTATCGTGTTTTAATTACTTGATCATAGATCCCTTATAGTGGGGATAATTCTAAGAAGGCCCAAATCGTATCCCACAAATAACTGCCTATACGCTTAGTAGTTAAGTCACATCGGCGTGGTTTAATGGTTAGCAAGCTTGTCTCGCTAGAACAATTACAACTGAGTAGTGAGTTCGATTCTCACTGGGTGCCCCTTACTTTCGGCCTTGTGGCACATCTAAGATACGCTTGGAAAATCACTATATGCGTAGGACATGTTGTACTTTCATCTTGCTTCTATAAAAGAAACATTTTTAAAAAATCGTTTCCTGACCCACTTGACATGTCATTTATACTTTTTTTTTTATTTAAAAAAGTAGAAAATGACCGTCTTGTATTTGAAGTATGCAGATGGATAAATCGAAAGTTACATTATAATTTTAAAAAACGTGAGTTATAAAGGTATACAAAGTGAGGTTTAAACTATGATTAAACGCGTAGACATAAGTGCCGTTTACGCCAGAGACATCGAATGTAGATATTGCTTTAATTTATATAGTCTACAAGAATCAATGCGTAAGGTGGCCAATTTTTGTATCTCTCTTACGCCACTGCAAGGGATGCACTCAGCTATTTTTAATTCCGGCTTTGTTTACTTACACAAATTGCGTCAGACAATTATTGTGTTATTGGTTCATTGAATCGCCCCAGAAGGTTTTCCTCGCCTGAGTCTAGCCTTCAAATCTACAAATCTACCATTTGTCCTTGCATTGAATACTGTTGCCATATATGGTTTGGTGCCCCCGCTGTTCATCTCGAGGTCCTTGACAAAATGCAGAGACGGCTATGCAATGTGATAGGTCCTGATCAGGTATCTCGTCTACAGTCACTTTCTCACAGACGTGATATGGCTTCTTTCTGCCTTTTCTACAAATACTTTCATGGCAACTGCCCTGAGGATCTACTTTCACTGGTACCCTAACTACATGAATTTAAACATGCCAGTAGTTTAGCATCTTGGTCCCACCCTTTCACTGTCGAAAAAGTTAAATGTAATCGCTTCTTTTACTCCAACAGCATTTTATCTCGTACTTCCCGACAGTGTAACTCCCTTCCTCTTACTTGCTTCCCTGATTATTATAATCTTCAAATATTCAAACGTAATGTCTATCGACATCTTCTGATGCCTTGATCCTGATCCCCGACCTTCTCTATATCCTTTCCTCAAACACCCCTCTTTACTCTCGCTCTCACTCTCTGTAACCCCTTGCATGATAATTGCACCCTCTCCTTGCTTGGGTTGAAATGCTTATATAACCGCCTCTTCTGTTCAAACAGCTTCTTCCCTCGCACTTCCCGGCAGTAGAACACCCTTCCTCTTACTTGCTTCCCTCGTAGATATAATCTTCAAAGATTCAAATGTGATGTCAATTGACATCTTCTGATGCCTTGTTCCCGATACCCGTCCTTCTCTATACCTTTTCCTCAAACACCGCTCATTGCTCCCATTCGCTGTAAACCCTTGCGTGCTAGTGGCCCTCCTGCCTTGCTTGGGGTGAAATGCTTAAAAGAAACTTATGGAATAAAACTTTGTGCTTAATAGTTTTACTTTCATCTTGTTTCTATTAAAGAATCATTAAAAGATAAACTCTCCTAATGACAAGTGATTTATTATTTTTTTACAGCAACGAATTCGTTTGATCGCTTGTACTTGTCGATCTTAGATTGTGTATTGCCGGTTTCGAAAAGTGGAATCGTTCATTCATAGTCTTTATCCATGAAGCTATAATTATAATATTAGTCAAGGGAAATAAAATTATTATGAAAGAAATACACATTAAAAATTAATACTGACTGCCAATGGCCTTCATTTATCCCCAAATAATAAAGAAATCTTCCACATAATTATTTATTCTTCTATCTACCATGTCCCTTCAGAACGTTGGCGATTATGGCTCACCCCGATTTCCTCTTCTTTGTATCTCTTAGTAAAAAAAACAAAAACAAAATAATATTACTACTAATCAGATATATTGCTGGGTAAAGGAAAGACCGTCACAACGAAAGCTCAGGAGACAGTAAAATTAGGACAATTTCTTTCTGAATGCCTGGGGTGGGAAGTTACCATTATTTACACTATTTTATTCGGACTATTATCCTCATCTTTTTTTATTATCACAACCTTTCAGCCTTTTAATGTCCGGCGTTCCTTTGGTTTACCTAGATCTGGGTAAAATTCAGGGCATTCTAAACTTAACCCTTTATTTAATCAACAAGGGTAGACCGTTCTTCTTCCACTGCTCAGGTCTAGGGATATCTCGTCTAGTTCTTATTTTTAATACTGTTCTGTTTTTCTCATCCGTTTCCTCTGAGTCCAAGTACACACTACCGGGCCAAGGGATTGGACTCACAAACACTATGTCACTAAATTCACGAATCAAAGATCATGGCTCCCCAACTTCCTATATATATATATACAAAATTAGTCGATGT
Source organism: Acanthosepion esculentum (assembly GCA_964036315.1). Classification (NCBI taxonomy): domain Eukaryota; kingdom Metazoa; phylum Mollusca; class Cephalopoda; order Sepiida; family Sepiidae; genus Acanthosepion; species Acanthosepion esculentum. Next base: position 6,840,930 of record OZ038500.1, on the reverse strand, counting down.
TTAACTATACTAAAGCCTGTTCTGTAATCCATTTACACACGTTTGTTATGCAGGAATTATCCGCTGGTTTTCTCTGTCCCTCTTGCCACTATCTATCCTGTGAGTTTCAGATTCGCCAAGCCGTCTTTCTCCATTAAGTGCTCTAGAAATTTCAACTGTCGCTTCTGATGTTACATATAAGTTTCTTTTTTGGTTCCATTTTCTCTAAAACTCTGTTGTTGGTCTATGGTATTCTCAGCATCTTTCTGTAGAACCACATTTCTGTTGCTTCAAGTCTCTTCTTCATCTTTAAGCAGATTCTCGAGGCATTCACTATCATATATAATGGGGTGGGTGAGTACACTTCTTTGTTTTGTTTTTCTGTTTCTTAAGAATCTGCGTAGTTTCTGGCTTTCAACGGGATTGCAATGATTGCAATTTTAATTTCCCATTCATATATATGGTTCCATGAATAGGAAGTATGTTTTAAATCTGTTGTTAAAACATTTGTGTTCCACTAAAATTAACATAAATCACAATGTAATTTTGTTTTCCAAAATTAAAAAAAAAATGATCTCAAGAA
>OZ038500.1:6790368-6835368 GCA_964036315.1 Acanthosepion esculentum | reverse complement strand
GGTTATTTATTCGGTTATTTCTTTCGTTTGCAATGTAAAGCGCACGTGTCTCCACTTAAGAGGTGGAGAACGACAGGAAGTCACTGGAGTAGTGGCTGTAAATTTGAAGGTAAACAATAAACATTAAGAAACAAACATTTGACTCATAGACAAAAGAAAATGGTATTGCATGCAACCACACGCACAGGCGCGAGCACACACACACACGCGCGCGCAAACACATAAGCACTTATGTGTGTGTGAGAGCGACCGACACACATTCTCCCTTTCTCGTTATTTCTTATAATTCATTTCAATATGCACATGAAGTTGAACACAATTATAAATGCTATGATTACATGTTACCTACGAAATGATATGTATGACACGCTGTTCAATAATTTGTTACTATCTATCTATCTATCTATCTATCTATCTATCTATCTGTTTCAGACTGTTACTTGTTTAAGATCTATCTATCCATATCTTTTCATTTCTATCTATCTATCTATCTATCTATCTATCTATCTATCTATCTATTTCTTCACATCTATCTATCTATCTATCTATCTATCTATCTATCTATCTATCTATCTATCTGTTTCAGACTGTTACTTGTTTAAGATCTATCTATCCATATCTTTTCATTTCTATCTATCTATCTATCTATCTATCTATCTATCTATCTATCTATCTATCTATCTATCTATCTATCTATCTATTTCTTCACATCTATCTATCTATCTATCTATCTATCTATCTATCTATCTATCTATCTATCTATCTATTTCAGACTGTTACTTGTCTGTTAAGATCTATCTATCCATATCTTTTCATTCCTATCTATCTATCTATCTATCTATCTATCTATCTATCTATCTATCTATTTCTTCACATCTATCTATCTATCTATCTATCTATCTATCTATCTATCTGTTTCAGACTGTTACTTGTCTGTTAAGATCTATCTATCCATATCTTTTCATTTCTATCTATCTATCTATCTATCTATCTATCTATCTATCTATCTATCTATCTATCTATCTATCACATTCACTTCATATCTCTCTATCCATCTATCTAGCTAGCTAGCTACCGATTACAATTTCTTCGTATCTATGTCTCTCATTCTATTCATATCTATCTATCGATCGATCGACCGATGTAACTAGCAAGCTAGATAGATAGATAGGTTCATTTTTCTCTCAAATTCCCCCTCTCTCTCTCGCTCACTGTCCCTTCATATCTATCTATCTATCTATCTATCTATCTATCTATCCTTTTCACTATCTATCTATCTATCTATCTACCTATCTATTTATCCTTTTCACTATCTATCTATCTATCTATCTACCTCTCTATCTATCTATCTATCTATCCTTTTCACTATCTATCTATCTATCTATCTATCTATCTATCTATCTATCTATTTATCTATCTATCTATCTATCCTTTTCACTATCTATCTATCTATCTATCTATCTATCTATCTATCTATCTATCTATCTGTCCTTTTCACTATCTATCTATCTATCTATCTATCTATCTATCCTTTTCACTATCTATCTATCTATCTATCTATCTATCTATCTATCTATCTATCTATCTATCTATCTGTCCTTTTCACTATCTATCTATCTATCTATCTATCTATCTATCTATCCTTTTCACTATCTATCTATCTATCTATCTATCTATCTATCTATCTATTTACCTATCTATTTATCCTTTTCACTATCTATCTATCTATCTATCTATCTATCTATCCTTTTCACTATCTATCTATCTATCTATCTACCTATCTATTTATCCTTTTCACTATCTATCTATCTATCTATCTATCTATCTACCTCTCTATCTATCTATCTATCTATCCTTTTCACTATCTATCTATCTATCTATCTATCTATCTATCTATCTATCCTTTTCACTATCTATCTATCTATCTATCTATCTATCTATCTGTCCTTTTCACTATCTATCTATCTATCTATCTATCTATCTATCCTTTTCACTATCTATCTATCTATCTATCTATCTATCTGTCCTTTTCACTATCTATCTATCTATCTATCTATCTATCTATCTATCTTTCTATCTATCTATCTATCTATCTATCTATCCTTTTCACTATCTATCTATCTATCTATCTATCTATCTATCTATCTATCTATCTATCTATTTACCTATCTATTTATCCTTTTCACTATCTATCTATCTATCTATCTATCTATCTATCTATCTATCTATCTATCCTTTTCACTATCTATCTATCTGTCTATCTATCTATCCTTTTCACTATCTATCTATCTATCTATCTATCTATCTATCTATCTATCTATCTATCTATCTGTCCTTTTCACTATCTATCTATCTATCTATCTATCTATCTATCTATCTATCTATCTATCTATCCTTTTCACTATCTATCTATCTATCTATAATTACTTCAATCATTTTTTTTAAGTAAAAAATTATGTCTGATTGAAAAATGAAGATCTATTAAGTCTTTAGAAATTGTTTTTGCCTGCATTTCGAGAAAAAGTAACGAGTAAAGGCAAAATAAAACCTGACATCATTGTGAAGCTCTTCGTAGCAAAGCGATAAATGCAGGTCGGTTAGATGTTGGATCTTCCTACAACGAGGGACACTGTTTCGAATATTGCTGGATTGGACCTTTAAGATTTCTCGAGTATGCAGGCTGCTAGACGAAAAGAAATAACTGTTTAAAATAAACGGAACGTCTACTTAAATAGGAGTATCCACTAAAAACAACATTTAAATTAATATATATATATATATATATATATATATATATATATATATATATATATATATCAATTATGTGGTGCAGGTTCAATTTATATTACGCGAATCATTCATACGAAAAGCAGATAAGGAAGTTAATGATATAAATGGCAAGAATAACTCTCGCAAACAATTTTTAATAATAAAATACATTAACCTCGAATCCGTTAATGAATAGTAAGATCCTTGTTTATAAATTCCGGTTTTATAAGGTCTTTTTCTATTTCCCTACCTGAAGCTGATTGTATGAAACGATTGAAAGCTAGTAGTAAAAAAAGACCTGATAAAACCGGAATTTATAAACAAGGATCATACCATTCATTAACGGATTCGAGGTTAATGTATTTTATTATTAAAAATTGTTTGCGAGAGTGATTCTTGCCATATCATTAACTTCATTATCTGCTTTTCGTATGAATGATTCGCGTAATATATATATATATATATATATATATATATATATATATATATATATATATATATATATATATATATATATATATATATATATATATAAACTGGTCAGCAGTATTCAGGTTTAATTTCAATTTTAATCCTTAACTACTTGGTGACAGTCTCATACTCAGGCGATGTTTGGAATATCTATACTACGGAATGTTTTACTCATTTATACTTTTGAAATGGAGGTGTGGTCCAGGGTTTTCATTATCAAGGGGTCACTACTTTAATGGAAATTGGGGTGTTTGTTATATGTCAAGTTTTTGAAGTCGTGTAAGATTGGGTTGTTTTTTTATGTGATATAAACAGTGCAGTTCGATAAAAGTGACTCACCTGATTTTTTTTTTTACTAAATGTTCTCTTCTCCGATGAAACGAAAGTTGAGCTAAATTCAAAGGATAAGCGATCTAAAATCCGAAGATGAAGCTTTGAAAGCTCTTTGAATTTAGCAGTAAGTATTGTCAAGCATCCGTTCAGTATAATGTTCTGGGGATGCTTTTCTTTTCATGGAACTGGTTTCTTAAAACCTATTGAAAAGACCCTCAGGAGCGAGCAGTACAAGAGAATTTTAGAGTCTTGTCTGCTCCCTTCTACTGAAAGGGTGCAAATCGACCCCACAAAGCTCATATCTATTTCTTCACATCTATCTATCTATCTATCTATCTATCTATCTATCTGTTTCAGACTGTTACTTGTCTGTTAAGATTTTTCTATCCATATCTTTTCATTTCTATCTATCTATCTATCTATCTATCTATCTATCTATCTATCTATCTGTTTCAGACTGTTACTTGTCTGTTAAGATCTATCTATCCATATATTTTCATTTCTATCTATCTATCTATCTATCTATCTATCTATCTATCTATCTATCTATCACATTCACTTCATATCTCTCTATCCATCTATCTAGCTAGCTAGCTACCGATTACAATTTCTTCGTATCTATGTCTCTCATTCTATTCATATCTATCTATCGATCGATCGACCGATGTAACTAGCAAGCTAGATAGATAGATAGGTTCATTTTTCTCTCAAATTCCCCCTCTCTCTCTCGCTCACTGTCCCTTCATATCTATCTATCTATCTATCTATCTATCTATCTATCTATCTATCTATCTATCTATCTATCTATCTATCCTTTTCACTATCTATCTATCTATCTATCTACCTATCTATTTATCCTTTTCACTATCTATCTATCTATCTATCTATCTATCTATCTATCTATCTACGTCTCTATCTATCTATCTATCTATCCTTTTCACTATCTATCTATCTATCTATCTATCTATCTATCTATTTATCTATCTATCTATCTATCTATCCTTTTCACTATCTATCTATCTATCTATCTATCTATCTATCTATCTATCTATCTGTCCTTTTCACTATCTATCTATCTATCTATCTATCTATCTATCCTTTTCACTATCTATCTATCTATCTATCTATCTATCTATCTGTCCTTTTCACTATCTATCTATCTATCTATCTATCTATCTATCTATCTATCTATCTATCCTTTTCACTATCTATCTATCTATCTATCTATCTATCTATCTATCTATCTATCTATCTATCTATCTATCTATCTATTTACCTATCTATTTATCCTTTTCACTATCTATCTATCTATCTATCTATCTATCTATCTATCTATCCTTTTCACTATCTATCTATCTATCTATCTACCTATCTATTTATCCTTTTCACTATCTATCTATCTATCTATCTATCTACCTCTCTATCTATCTATCTATCTATCCTTTTCACTATCTATCTATCTATCTATCTATCTATCTATCTATCTATCTATCTATCCTTTTCACTATCTATCTATCTATCTATCTACCTCTCTATCTATCTATCTATTTACCTATCTATTTATCCTTTTCACTATCTATCTATCTATCTATCTATCTATCTATCCTTTTCACTATCTATCTATCTGTCTATCTATCTATCCTTTTCACTATCTATCTATCTATCTATCTATCTATCTATCTATCTATCTATCTATCTATCTATCTATCTATCTGTCCTTTTCACTATCTATCTATCTATCTATCTATCTATCTATCTATCTATCTATCCTTTTCACTATCTATCTATCTATCTATAATTACTTCAATCATTTTTTTTAAGTAAAAAATTATGTCTGATTGAAAAATGAAGATCTATTAAGTCTTTAGAAATTGTTTTTGCCTGCATTTCGAGAAAAAGTAACGAGTAAAGGCAAAATAAAACCTGACATCATTGTGAAGCTCTTCGTAGCAAAGCGATAAATGCAGGTCGGTTAGATGTTGGATCTTCCTACAACGAGGGACACTGTTTCGAATATTGCTGGATTGGACCTTTAAGATTTCTCGAGTATGCAGGCTGCTAGACGAAAAGAAATAACTGTTTAAAATAAACGGAACGTCTACTTAAATAGGAGTATCCACTAAAAACAACATTTAAATTGATATATATATATATATATATATATATATATATATATATATATATCAATTATGTGGTGCAGGTTCAATTTATATTACGCGAATCATTCATACGAAAAGCAGATAAGGAAGTTAATGATATAAATGGCAAGAATAACTCTCGCAAACAATTTTTAATAATAAAATACATTAACCTCGAATCCGTTAATGAATAGTAAGATCCTTGTTTATAAATTCCGGTTTTATAAGGTCTTTTTCTATTTCCCTACCTGAAGCTGATTGTATGAAACGATTGAAAGCTAGTAGTAAAAAAAGACCTGATAAAACCGGAATTTATAAACAAGGATCATACCATTCATTAACGGATTCGAGGTTAATGTATTTTATTATTAAAAATTGTTTGCGAGAGTGATTCTTGCCATATCATTAACTTCATTATCTGCTTTTCGTATGAATGATTCGCGTAATATATATATATATATATATATATATATATATATATATATATATATATATATATAAACTGGTCAGCAGTATTCAGGTTTAATTTCAATTTTAATCCTTAACTACTTGGTGACAGTCTCATACTCAGGCGATGTTTGGAATATCTATACTACGGAATGTTTTACTCATTTATACTTTTGAAATGGAGGTGTGGTCCAGGGTTTTCATTATCAAGGGGTCACTACTTTAATGGAAATTGGGGTGTTTGTTATATGTCAAGTTTTTGAAGTCGTGTAAGATTGGGTTGTTTTTTTATGTGATATAAACAGTGCAGTTCGATAAAAGTGACTCACCTGATTTTTTTTTTTACTAAATGTTCTCTTCTCCGATGAAACGAAAGTTGAGCTAAATTCAAAGGATAAGCGATCTAAAATCCGAAGATGAAGCTTTGAAAGCTCTTTGAATTTAGCAGTAAGTATTGTCAAGCATCCATTCAGTATAATGTTCTGGGGATGCTTTTCTTTTCATGGAACTGGTTTCTTAAAACCTATTGAAAAGACCCTCAGGAGCGAGCAGTACAAGAGAATTTTAGAGTCTTGTCTGCTCCCTTCTACTGAAAGGGTGCAAATCGACCCCACCAAGCTCATATTATACAGGATAATGCTCCCTGTCACAAATCAAAATTGATGAAGGAATAATTTGATGAGAAGCAGGTGAGTGTTATGACATGGCCGCCCCAATCTCCTGACCTCAACCCCATAGAAAACTTATGGAGCATTATAAAGTACAGGCTCTCGAGAAAGCAGTTGAGCAACAAAGACGATTTGATTGTGAATTTCATATCCGAATGGAATTCAATGCTTGGAGATGAGATTTGCCAGAACCTAATCAAGTCAATGCCAAAAAGGGTAGAATAGGTTATTCAAAATAAAGGAGGACCCATAGATTATTAAATATTTCGAACTATATTACCTATTATAAATAAATTATACCTCTATTATTCTTTATTTAAAGCTGTTCGGTTATGTTTCTATTGATTACTAGTTGCAGGAAATAAGTGAGTCACTGAGTGTTAATCTTTAACGTTGTTTCATTGAACAGATTATGTACTGCGCTGGATTCTATATTCATAGACTATGGTGAACATGGTCAACAATACGTAGTTCTCCACATAATCTAGCCGGCACACTAGACAAAGTTTTAACCCGACTACTTCAAAAAATTAGCGTCTATCATATAAAATTCTCTGGAGAAAATAAAAAAAATAATTAAATAAGAACATAGACAGAATATTTTTTTTTAGTTTAGATATAAAAACTTTATATATAAATGATCCCTATATTTTATTTTTACTAAAAGCATATAACAAAAATAAAATTAGCTATTTCTACACATAAGATTATAAAAATGTGTTATTTAATCATTTTTTTGAATGACTTTTTTAATCACTGTTTTTTCAACTTCGATAACAAATTTATAGACAATTTGGTTTACCAAGGAACTACCCTCGTAGTGATGTTTTAGCTTGTCTATTTTTAGAATTTCTAGAAGGTGATTCTTTCAAAAATAAAGGGTGTTTCATTAAGACGGATCAAAGGTCCGCCAATGTCACACCTCCACACGATGGTCAACATTTTTGATGACGTCTCTGCATAGTTGCTCCTCAATCTCACCAATATGCCATATTATCTGATCCTTCAGCTGTTGAATTGTTGTTGGCTTGTTGGCATGGACCTTATTTTTGAGATGACCCCAAAGGAAGAAATCTAAAGGCGTCAAGTCGCACGATCTTGGTGGCCAATTGACTTCGCTGTTTTGAGAGATGATGCGAACTGGGAACTTCTTATTCAATAAAGCCATTGAACGTCCATTTTCGTTATAGGCTTCAATAACTTTAACACGTTGTTTGATTGTTAATGTTCCCATGGCTGAAATTGCCAAAGACGTAAGTTATTAAATCTGAAGGAAAAAGAAAAAAATCATTAGACACTTAAAGTTAATACACATTTAAAATCGGTCCAAGTTATTGGAACACCCTTTATTTTAACACAGAATTCTTATTTTAGCTACCTACATGATATTCTGTTAATGAACCCACATGGCACAATTTTACCCGAACTTGTAACCAAACTCAATAACGTTGAAACGAAAAGAGATTTTGCTTCTGATTCTGAGACTAACATCTTCTTCCTAGATATCATGTTCGATAGGACTAATAATGACCTTCTATTAAAAGTTTACAAAAATTTACCAACAAGCATGACCTTATAAAATTCTATTCTCATCAATGTAGCAGAATAAAATCTGGAATAATTATAGGATTTAATTTAAGAGCACTAAGAATCTGCAACCCGCAATATTTACCTGAAGAAGAAATATACATAGATAAAACATTAAAAAAACATCCAATATCCTCATTTAAAGGTATACAGAAATATACAACTGAAGAGAAGATAATATATTAATAGCAGCATCAAAAACAATTATAATAAACTATATAAAAACAGGTATATAAATTACCCAATATAATATATATATAATATATATAGGTATATAATATTACATACTAACTCCTTAACATCTACTATCCAATACAAATTTCCTCTTTTTATATGCCGTGTCCCTTCAGGACGTAGGCGATCATGGCTTTCCACTTACCCTATTCGTTGTAGCTCTCAATAGAGAGCTACAAGGAATAGGGTAAGTCTTGTCCCTTTGCTACTTCCCCAGGCTATGTTCTGTCATTCACTTGCTTAAGCCTGATAGGCATGTCATGCGTTTGTCTCTATTTCCATCTATTCGCCATGTGAGTATTACATTATCCAAGCCCTCCTTTCTCATTACGTGTCCCAGAGATTTCATGTGCCTCTTCCTGATGTTACGTATAAGACTCCTCCTTGTTTGCATCCTTTCCAAAACATCATCGTTGCTCACTCACTCGGTTCCTGATATCCTTAGCATCCTTCTGTAGAACCCTACCTCCGTTGCCTCGAGTCTCTTCTTCATCTTTGAGGAGACCGTCCAACATTCGCTGCCGTAAAGGAGGACAGATATCACGTAGCAGTTCAGTGCTCTTTTCTTTGTTACTCTTGTGGTAGGATCCACCTAATTTGCATAGTGGAGTACCGACCATATAAATATGGTTGGTACCGGGAAGAGAGGAGGAATCAGGAGATTCAACCAGAGACTCTGTCCGACTGCAACTCAGTCCAGACATTCTCCAGGAACGGTCTTCACAGGAATATACAAAAGACTATATGTAAATATTGTGTACACTTTCTTGTTTCAATACATTTTGTTCTAAGTACATTTTGTGTTGCATTATTATTCCATGCATTAGTCAAGTTTCAAGAGTTACCAACGAAATCACCCTGTCTTGTAATACTCTGCCTAGCTTTTGGAATGCGTCTTTGGCCCTCCCAATACGTCTTCGGATCTCAGAGTCGCATTTACTATTCTCTGTCAAAACACTTCCCAGATATTTAAATTTCCGCACCTGCTTGATTTTAGTGTCTCCAACCTGAAGATCGCATTTCGAGCTCATCTTTTTGCTGATGACCATGTATTCTGTCTTCTTGTAGTTTATACTTAGACCCTTCTTCTCGCTCTCTTCCGCTACTTTCTGTGGGAGGTTTTGTAGTTTCCCTTCCGTGCCTGCTATCAGTACTGTGTCGTCTGCGCACGCAAAGTAATTTACGCAATTTAATCTCAAAGAAATTGCAACTACATGCAGAAGGGAGATAACCTTTTTATATGTGAATGGTACTTTTGTTCAATTATGTATCTTTTAAAAATTGCAATCGTTTATTTGATTGTGGATTATCACCAACAATGATTGATTAACAACGGGTCAGTTGGTTTTTTTAAGGGGATTGTTTAATGTTGAAATCAGGTTAAGCTAGGAAATAGATTGTTTTTTTTTTCGGGCAATGAAAATAAAATATAAATAAAAAAAAAGGATTAACAAATGAATATTTAAACAAACAACTCATATTCTCGTGTATAAGTCGACGTCATGTCTAGCCAGTCAGTTAAGCGCCACACGTGATACATGCTTGGCCAATCATGTATCTTTTGATACAAGACAGACGAGGCAGAAGATCTTTCCCGCTAGTTACAATACGTCATCTCAGAAATATAGACAGATCCGGAAGAAGGCCGGTGGCTATAACGGCCGAAACGAGACAATAAAAGAACAGAAATTAAGAAGACAGAATATATTGCATTTAAGTTTTTGGAGATCAAATTTCATTGGAAAGCAAGAATCTGGATGAAAGTTCTACAATCAAGAAGCCAGCGAGAGAAAAAACAGCATAGAACTTACGTTTACATCTCGCCATTTTTATTGTAAAATGATGAGAAGCAGCAGAAGAAGAAGAAGAAGAAGAAGAAGAAAAAGAAGAAGAAGAAGATGAAGAAGGAGGAGGAAGAAGAAGGAGGTGGAAGAAGAGGTAGGAGGTGAAGAAGAAGAAGAAGAAAGACGTGAGAAGAAGAAGAAGAAGAAGAAGAAGAAAGACGTGAGAAGAAGAAGAAGAAGAAAGACGTGAGAAGAAGAAGAAGAAGAAGAAGAAAGACGTGAGAAGAAGAAGAAGAAGAAGAAGAAAGACGTGAGAAGAAGAAGAAGAAGAAGAAGAAGAAAGACGTGAGAAGAAGAAGAAGAAGAAGAAGAAGAAAGACGTGAGAAGAAGAAGAAGAAGAAGAAGAAGAAGAAGAAGAAGAAAGACGTGAGAAGAAGAAGAAGAAGAAGAAGAAGAAGAAGAAGAAGAAGAAGAAGAAGAAGAAGAAGAAGAAGAAGAACCTAGACTTTGTGAAATTAAACGCAGTGCTAGATTGGTGGCCAGGGTCATCACTTTACCGATTAAATTGCTAGATGCAACCCTAAGTTCAACGTTAACAGTTTCTTCTCTCTTCTTCTGTGCTAACAGCTTTTACCTTTAAACATTTGAATGTAATGCCAGGAAAGGATTTTAAATTTTAGGATTTTTATTGATTCACTCATTCGATTTTTACGGCTTATCAACCCTTTGCCGGTTATCTAATGCCTCCAAAATATTTTCCATATTGTAAGAATTTTCTTTGAAGATGATAAGGGCTTTAGTGATTCAAGTCTTCTTAATTAACCCATAGCTGGGGGAATAAGAAATGGATTCGTATGTTCCCCAAGGGTATTTGCATGTAAGTGAATATAACGAACCCAACTGGAATTGGAACGCGGCTCTCCGATTAACAATTCTGTGCCATTATCCATTACACCACCCGCACATCCAAGCTTACAGCATCTGGTATTCCCAAGCGGAGCCCCTTGTAGGCACTGACCAAGTTCGACGGTGATCGTACTGGAACCGTTGTTTCAACGTAATGCGGCCTGTAAGCCTCTAAATTTTAGGCGACCCTTCTCTAAAAGATTAGACGCCATGTCTTAAGGGATTCAATTGTTCCAGAATCCTAACACAAACGTTACTAAGTGACACAATAAATAGAATGTTTTGGAGAACAACGATCGATTATGCCCTGATATAAAAGAGAAAGAATTCGTTTTGTGTGTGTGTGTGTGTGTGTGTCTGTCTGTCTTAGCGAATATGGCAGTGTGATTATATTTTTTATTTCGCGAAATGTCTTTAATGGCCACATTCAGCAGCGACATTGTTTACAAACAACAGCTGTTGCGTGTCGAAGCACCTATTTTAATGTGAGATTCAAATCTGTTTAACTAAAAGTAATATGGCGGATCTTTTCCGATGTCTTTTTCAAAAAAAGTAAACACAGATGCAAGTTTCTTATCAATTTTTTCTTTAGTTATGTAAACCTTGCCCACGTGATTTAAATGTACTTGGAACTTATCAACCTCGTGTTGATATCTTCAAATCTATATAACAAAAGAAGAGCACATTGTCTGTCTGTCTACATCAAGGATTCCCAAACGATTTTGTGTCATGGGCCACTTTCACATAGAAAAAAATTCTACCACCCACCTGTACAGTAAATATTTAAAAGTATACCAGAATTGTGTTTTACTAGTTCGTAAACTGACTTTATAATATAGAAATAAATTACCAAAGGGAGATAACAAATAACGCTGACGGATCCGATGACGTCTGCTGCTACTACTGTATTAAAGAACAAACGAAAGCAAACTTGACTTTTAAAAACTATATACCGTATTTTCCGGCTTACAAGACGCTACTGCAGCTTGGAAGACGCGCCCTAAGATTGGAAAGAAATTTCTAAGAAAAAAAAGTCATTCACATACAACAACAAATTTACCATTCGACCCTCACATTGCGCCAGGTATTGTTCGCTTGTCCGATTTTGTTTGTATCACAATGAAATACTAGTCAAGAGCAAAAAGGCGCCCTCCGCTGCGATTAAACAGAGCATGTTTAAGCTTGTGGCTCGGCTCCAGGAAGGTTTATAGTCTTGGAAATACTTGTAACAGCTAAGTAATAAGGTTACATTATATAAAAGACTGAATTAGATAGCTAACATTATAGCGTAATGACTCCACATACAAATCCACGTTCCTATCAGCCAAGCCAATTAGGTGACCGTCCAAGCTTACTTGAGACTGCGCGTTGCCTTACATTCGTCATGAAAGACGCACACGTATTTCTCAGGGTATTTTTTAGGAAAGATTTCTTGTATGCCGGAAAATACGATGTATAATTTAGTTTTATGGTCAAGGTTAGTTTTATGGTTTGAGTTAGCGTTGCAAGCGCTGATCATAATTATAAGATAAAACATAGATAGACACAACGAACAAATAAAACAAATTCGACGATTATTTTTTTATTGTTCTTGGTCTTCCCTTATCTGATTTATATCGGAGAAAATATGATTTCATCTGAAGAACTATCTGAATGTTAATGACACTTCTTAAAACTATAGAAATACCAAAACATTCCTTGTTTGAGGGGATGTTTATTATTTAATTTATTATTATATATGTATATTTTATATATCTTATATTATATATATTTATTATATATCTTATATATATTTTATATATCTTATGTTATATATATTTATTATATATCTTATATATATTTTATATATCTTATATTATATATATTTATTGTATATCTTAACTAGGAATGTGAGCCAGTAACTCTCTCATTACTTCCTATTTTTTTCTATACACCCTTGTGAAAATTGAAACAAAATGAATAATTCCGTTATTATTTACTTTTTTTCCGTATTTTCCAAGTGCACACGATAGTACTTCGTATGTCCATTCAATGAAGTCGTTCCTTGCAGACTGACCACAGATTCTCGATTGGATTTAAATCAGGAGAGTTTCTGGGCCAGTCTATAGTACTTTGAGTTGCTTACTGGTAAGGCTTCCCAGTGTGTTCGTGCAGCGTTAAAATTTTTGTACGCTTCCTTGGAGTAAAGTCCATAGCAGACAATGGCTGTAGGACAACTAATTGACAGTCAAGACAATAGTGTCTGGGCGGGATGAAAATTTAATACAATCACGGATGACGCAATATTTTTAAGGCCAAACAAATTTCATGATACATGCAGAAAATAGATTCATATTACTGCACACCACTGAAAATGATCTAATCTGAGGATAAAATAGATTACACCTTGTCACTGGAGGAGTGTGAAATAACAATATGCAATATCATTGGTTCAAACCTGGCATCTCGGCTTCAAACACTTTGCAACTACCGTAACGTATCCTTTTCTATAAATATTTTCATGGGGATTGTTCTGATGAGTTTTCCTCATTGGGTCTTTTTTAATTGTTGTTTTATTCCCTTCCTCCACAGACAAATTGATTGTACATATGGGGACTGGTTAGGATTTTCATAGAGGCATTGGGGTATTATGGTGGATATAGTAAGAAAGGCACGTAGTAATGTGTGTTGGTGTAAGGAATATTGTTTGTATGATTGGGTCAGTGTTTGTGGCTAGCTAAGTTTAAAGACAGAAAAAGACTATCTTCTTCCCCAACCCCCATTTTTGGCCTTGTGCCACATTTTCTGTAAATAAGCAGAAATAAATATCGTTTTCCTCATTGGTACCTAAGCTTTATGAATTTAAGCGCAGTACTAGATTGGCGGCAAGGTCTCACTGTTGAAATTGATGCGAGCGTAAGTTCTATTCTAAAAGTGTCTTCTCTCGCACTTCCTTCCTGTGAAACTCTCTTCCGGTTTCATGCTTTTCTGTCAACTGCACTCTTCAAAACCTTTAAATGCAATGTCAGTCGGCGGTATCTGTCCTCTTCAAGCCTCTTTTTTTGTTGCCCTTTTACCATAATAAAGTTTTCTTTGTTTCTTTCATTCTCAGGAACATTTGTGTCTTAGCGGCTTTATCGCCATGTTTGGAATGAAATGATTAAAAAAATGTGCGCAGCAGTTTATATGGACTAGTCTTGGGGGGGGGGGCGATAGTCACCGACGACGAGGTCCTTCTTTTTGCCTTGGAGAATTCATATCAAATGTAAATATAGACATTTGTGATTTGCAGTTAGTTCTATAATATCCATGTCGATGGACATTTAGCTGAATGATTACATCAGTTTTTCAGAGCCGAAATTGTTGGCCTAACAAATTAATTTAACATTGACAAATTTAAATTACATTAGTTTTGGAAGATATCTTTCGCTATTCCAATTTTCCATACGAACGAGAAAATGGCTAAAAAGATCTCGAAAGGAGCAACTGCCTAAAATAAACACCAAATGTCCTAAGAAATATCTATCTATCTATCTATCTATCTATCTATCTATCTATCTATCTATCTATCTATCTATCTCAGTCTGTTCATATCTATCTATCTATCTATCTATCTATCTCAGTCTGTTCATATCTATCTATCTATCTATCTATCTATATCAGTCTGTTCATATCTATCTATCTATCTATCTATCTATATCAGTCTGTTCATATCTATCTATCTATCTCAGTCTGTTCATATCTATCTATCTATCTATCTATCTATCTATCTATATCAGTCTGTTCATATCTATCTATCTATCTGTCTATTTATCTATATCCGTCTGTTCATATCTATCTATCTATCTATCTATCTATCTATCTATCTATCTATCTATCTATCTATGTTTATTATCTATCTATCTATCTATCTATCTATCTATCTATCTATGTCTGTTTATTATCTATCTATCTATCTATCTATCTATCTATCTATCTATCTATCTATCTATCTATGCCTGTTCATTATCTATCTATCTATCTATCTATCTATCTATCTATCTATCTATCTATCTATCTATCTCAGTCTGTTCATATCTATCTATCTATCTATCTATCTATCTATCTATCTATCTATCTATCTATCTATCTCAGTCTGTTGATATCTATCTATCTATCTATCTATCTATCTATCTATCTATCTATCTATCTATCTATCTATCTCAGTCTGTTCATATCTATCTATCTATCTATCTATCTATCTATCTATCTCAGTCTGTTCATATCTATCTATCTATCTATCTATCTATATCAGTCTGTTCATATCTATCTATCTATCTATCTCAGTCTGTTCATATCTATCTATCTATCTATCTATCTATCTATCTATATCAGTCTGTTCATATCTATCTATCTGTCTATTTATCTATATCCGTCTGTTCATATCTATCTATCTATCTATCTATCTATCTATCTATCTATCTATCTATCTATCTATCTATCTATCTATCTATCTATCTATGTCTGTTTATTATCTATCTATCTATCTATCTATCTATCTATCTATCTATCTATCTATGTCTGTTTATTATCTATCTATCTATCTATCTATCTATCTATCTATCTATCTATCTATCTATGCCTGTTCATTATCTATCTATCTATCTATCTATCTATCTATCTATCTATCTATCTATCTATCTATCTCAGTCTGTTCATATCTATCTATCTATCTATCTATCTATCTATCTATCTATCTATCTCAGTCTGTTCATATCTATCTATCTATCTATATCAGTCTGTTCATATCTATCTATCTATCTATCTATCTATCTATCTATCTATCTATCTATCTATCTATATCAGTCTGTTCATATCTATCTATCTATCTATCTATCTATGCCTTAATTTAGCATTCAAAATGCGGATTCTCAAGGCGATGGACTTGTTTTCCCTGGAAAAGATTGGCACAAAATTGCAACCTATTAGTCTGTCACTGTTAAGTTCCCTCACGTTCCTTCAGAAGTGTCAATAACTACACGAACAGTCGAAGAATCAATCTATCTTTTAAATTTTATTTTAACGTAACGGTGATTTTAACCAACAGTCATCGCCACCACCATTACCACCACCATCGCCACCAACACAAGCCACTGCAATAAAAACAAAAAATAATAAAATTACCTAAATTATTGTGTATTTTGCTTTTACTTGTAAAAACTAACAAGTAATGGTGGTGTTTGAAAATTTCATCAGGATTAATCCGGGTTGAAATTGTCCAGTGCAAATTGGTAAGTGTAGCATGAATTACTACTACTACAACTACTACTACTACTACTACTACTACTAGCAACAACAACAACAACAATAATAATAATAATAATATTGCTTCGCAGTTTCGGTGGTTCACAGAATTGGATTTCAAAGAAAGTGAAAAGATTGATACATATCTCGATTTTGCCAGGCATTGTCAGAAGTTATCAAATATGATGGTAAGAATTGTGCCATTTTGCATCAGAGCTCTGGGAATGAATCCAAAGATACCAGAAAAATATCTGGAAGATTCTAGTAATTGTTGAAATTTTGGATCATCCAGACGACAGCATTGCGGAAAACAGCGACAGCATTAAGAGTAGAGGGGTGCAAGGGTAATGGAAGAACATGCATTCTTCAGGTTCTTGCACAATTGATTCCAATAATAATAATAATAATAATAATAAGAAGAAGAAGAAGAAGAAGGAGGAGAAGAACAACAACAGGGAGGACAATGTGTTGTATGGGAAATGCCTAAAAAGAACGAAAGAAGTAGATGTGGACCAATAGAAAACACATCAGTGACTGAGGAGCTCCGGGCTGAACACTGAGACAGAAACTTCATTATTACAGCTCAGGACCAAAGCCTCTCAAACAGATTGTATCACTGTCACATAATCAATCTTGGAACTAAGCAGGGAATGCAGGTTCTGTTGAAACTGTCGATATTAGGATGTCCAGAAAGACATAACAAGGTAGCAACTGGAAGATATGCAAGAAGCCCAAAATCGAAACCACCGAGAGATGGTATGAGCACCAACCAGACACAGTTACCCCAAATAACGATATAACTATCTTCTGGGACATGCCAATTCAAACTGACAGGGTAATAAATGCCAGCTGACCTGATATTATCATAAAAGAAAAGAAATTCAGGAAGTATATGTTTATTAACATTGTAGTACCATCTGAGAAGCACCTCCATGAAAATTATCGAGAAATTGTCCAAATACAAGGACCTGGAGATTTGATATTAACAGGATGTGGGGAATGAAGACTGAAACAGTATCAATAGTAATTGTAGCTCTGGGCCCTGGGAAAAAAAGAATGGACTGTTTTAATAAGTGTCCTAAGAAACATCAACATACAAGTTGCCCAGAAAATAACTCTACTTGGAACATCCCATATACTAAGAAAAGTGCAACCAATTAAAAGACAATACTCCTATATGGATTAAGGACCACAGTCTGGACCCGGTTCGACAAAGCGTGAAACAACATACAGAAATGACAATAATAATAATAATAATAATAATTGTTATGGTCCAGGTTAGGACCAAGGCAGAACAACACGAACACAAGAGTAGAAATAACGAAGATTTATTACTCGTTTATTAGACGTGGAAGGTGTTAGTATGACTGTCAGTCTGGTTTTGGAGTGAACTACTATTGGCTCGACTCGATTCGTCCCTCTCTCTTGAGAGGCGTAGTATACATAGTGTTAGGAAGAGTTCATTCTGTAGTTATAGGTAAGGAACAATAATAATAATAATAATAATAATAATAATGATAATAATAAAAAAATGTTTAAAGTTTGAAACAAAACGTGTTCTCAATATGGTACACGGTAAAACTCGTCCTTTCTGTTTTGATAAACGCATTCAATTATAATCTGTTTTAACGCACCATTCATTAAATGTTGTAACCCAAACTGCTTTATTATTTGGGTGAGTGCTAAACAAACTTTCCTAATAACTTGCCAATATCTTTACCTCTCTCTCTCTCCCCCCCTTTCGCCATTCCCCTGGGGGTCATGCAAAATGTCATAACACCATGATCTTCTTTCTCGATTTACAGTCTCTTCCAGTTCCAACGTGTGTCTTATATACACCGTCTCCGGCTGTCTCCATCGTTCCACCCACCCCCGCCACCAAGTAAGGACCATAGTTTGCATCCGGCTCTACAGGATACAAAGCAGGAAACATAACATACACAAATAATAATAATAATAATAATAATAATAATAATATGTGCCTTCTTATTAATATGGCAATCCCTGCAGACTGCAATGTATTTTTGAAGATCTTCAAAAACCTATCAAAATACAAAGACCATGATATCAAAATCTCAAAAATGTGGCGCATGGGAACATCAACAATCCCTGTTGTATTAGGAACCTCGGATTGGTTGGAAAAGATTCCAGTAGAGTAATTAAAGGGATTCCTGGAAGCCCATGCCTTAAAGAAATACAAAAAATTGTTCTCACGAGTACAGCCCACACCTTACGATGTAATTTTTTTTTCCAGTGGAAAATGTCATGATGCCATTTCTAACCGGTTACGGAGATAGGGCCTGTTACAATTATATGGGACTACAAAGTCAACCACCCAGGCACTGTTATTAAAGACCACAAACAAAATAAGTGCCTCTTTATTGATATGACAGTCCCTGCAAACTGCAATGTATCTTTGAAGATATTCGAAAAACTGTCAAATACAAGGACCTTCAAATAGAAATCTCAAAAATGTAGCATATGGGAACATCAACAATCCCTGTTGTAGTTGGAGCCCTTGGACCGGTTGGAAAAGATTCCAGTAGGCTGATTGAAAGGATCCCTGGAAGTCCATGCCTCAAAGAGATACAAAAAATTGTTCTGACAAGTACAGCCCACACTTTACGAAGGGCTTTATCTATGTAAATATTTATTTTTTTTATTTTTTTTTTTTTGCAGTGGAAAGTGTCATGATGCCATTTCTAACCTTAGATGTAAAAGTACATTTCATCTCTCAGTTGTGACTCCGTCTTTGGACAGTGCACAAACGAAAATATTATTGAGAGGTGTCCGGTCGCGGGAGACAGTTGCCGCGCCAGTACCTCACTCATTGCAATAAAGAATGGGGGGTCGATAGTAATACCAATGCTAGAACAATCGACGGGCTATTCTTGGATCTTGCCCAGGTGTACGCGCCGTGCTACCCACATTAAACTGACCTTGTATCACATCCTGCCAGCGTGGCGTGACAAGAAAATACAACCACTCCACGGCTGTTTAAGATCAAAGTGCGGTATCTGTTCTTCTCAGCTTAATCTGATTCTGATTCTCTCTCTCTCTCTCCACTCCAATTTTTGCTTTCATTTTCTCTGTCTATATTTCTGAGATGAGGTATTATGTACACTACTTACATTATTCGGACTATTGTCCTCATCTTTGTCGCCATATTTATTACAACGTTTCGGCCGTTGTACGCTCAGGCCCTCTTCAGTTGGTTGGAATGTCGAACTGAACCCTTTATTTCGCTGACTGGGGTAGACAGTTCTAGTTCAACGTGCTATGTTTAATGGATGTCAGTTATCAGTTATCTCCTGTTAATGTCCCTCTCCAAGTTCTCCACTGCCTTAACCGGGTATTGAACTCACACTCTTTGGGTCCTGTCACTGGATCTAACCAACGCCTTTATCCACAGTGCCATGTGTCCTTGGGGATATCTGTGTATGAATTTCTGGGTATTATAAACCTAATGTCTTCAGCAACCATTTTTACCAGTGCTCATATTGCAATTTTTGCTGTTATCAGTCTACCCCAGTGATCGAAATAAAGGGTTCAGTTCGACATTCCAACCACCCGAAGAAGGCCGGAGCGTACAACGGCCGAAACGTTGTAATAAATATGGCGATAAACATGAGGACAATAGTCCGAATAATGTTTCATTTTCACATCGAAAACAAGTAACGTCTTCCCCTCTCTTTCCACGCGATCAAAACGGAATAGTCAGTTATTTATAAGGTATTGGCAGGACGTAACGGTAACTAACGAAGGAGGGGAGAAGGCACAATAATAATAATAATAATAATAATAATAATAATAATAATAATAATAATAATGATAATAATAATAATAATAATAATAATATACGTTAACGGAGATATGACCTGTGAAAATTTTATGGGACTTCACAATACACACAGACAGAGCAATGAAAGCTAATCGCCCAGACATTGTTATTAGAGACCACAATCAAAACAATTGCCACCCAATTGATATGGCAGTCGCTGCCGACTGTAATGTATCTTTGAAGATTTTCAAAAAGCTATCAAAATACAAGGACCTTGGAATAGGTGTCTCCAAAATGTGGCACATGAGAACATTAACAATTCCAGTTGTAATTGCAGCCCTCGGATTAGTTGGAAAAGATTCCAACAGACACATTGATCTCTGGTATCCTTTAAAACATACAAAAATTCTTCTCAGGAGTATAACCCACACCTTATAAAGGGCTTTGTCTTTGTAAAATATATGTTGTTTTCTTCAAAATTGCTCACTGGAAAATATAGTAATGCCATTTTTGACCTTAGGTCTCTGGTCGGGACACGGAAAGAAAGAAATCCAAGGAAATAATAATAATAATAATAATAATAATAATAATAATAATAATAATAATAATAATAATTTCAAAGAGACTCTCTGTCACCCCTTCTGTTTTGTTTGTCCTTAATCCTCCTTATGCATGAACTGAACAACAGTAGCTATGGTTACAAAATAAATAACAAAATATTCAATCACCTACTCTACATGGATGATCTCAAACTCTTTGCCAAAGACGACAATGAGTTGAAGGGCCTCTTCAATATTGTAAAATACTTCAGTGACAACATAGGTATGAACTTCGGATTAGATAAATGTGCAAAAGTAACATTCAAGAAAGGTAGAATTTTAGAAGCACCCTTAATAGATTTAGAATTTGTCACGAAGATTAGAGAATTGGAGCATGATGAAGCTTATAAGTACCTAGGAATTAGTGAGGGAGATGGCATACAACACCCCCAAATGAAGAAGAAGGTAAGAAAGGAGTACTACAGGCGTGTACGCCTGGTACTAAATACCGAGCTAAACTCAAAAAACAGAATATCAGCCATAAACACATTGGCTGTTCCTGTGGTGCAATACAGCTTTAATGTTCTTAACTGGACTATAGCTGAAATTAAGCGAATGGACGCCAAAACGAGAAAGCTCCTCACTTGCTACTGCATGCATCATCCCAAAGCTGATATTGATCGCCTGTATGTGCCCAGATCCGAAGCAGGCAGAGGACTAGTTCAACAATTGGCCCCCAAAGATACTTGTAAACTACAGAAGACTGGATGATGGTATGAGTCAAGGAACATGAAAGTAATAAGCGTCTTTACTCCATAATAAAGGAAGCCGACAAATTCAAAATGGAGTTTCAAATGGGCGCAGAAATACAAATACAGCACGGTAAACCGGCTGAAACTGCAAAATACTTAAAAAAGAAAGCAAAGACAAATGCAATCGACCAGATACAGAAACAATGGCAGGATAAACCGCTTCATGGACAATACTCTGCCCGTACCAAACAAGCTGACGTACCCATCAGTGGCTACGTAGTGCAGGGTTGAAAGCTGAAACTGAAGGTTTTATCCTTGCTGCACAGGACCAATGCTTGTTAACTAGGAATTATCAAGCACATATACTAAAATACTCTGTTACCCCAAAATGCAGATTCTGTGATAAATATCCAGAAACCATTGATCATCTTGTATCAGGTTGCACGATATTGGCACCCACAATATAAAACCCGACATGACAGAGTGGGCCAATATTTGCACTGGAAAATTTGCAACTTCTACGAGAATGAAACTGAAAGAAACTGGTACGAACACCACCCAGACCCGGTTACGGAGATAGGACCTGTTACAATTCTATGGGACTACCCAATACACACTGACAGAACAATCAAAGCCAACCGCCCAGACATTGTTATTAAAGACCACAAACAAAATAAGTGCCTCCTTATTGATCTGGCAGTCCCTGCAGACTGCAATGTATCTTTGAAGATATTCGAAAAGCTGTCAAAATACAAGGAGCTTCAAATAGAAATCTAAAAAATGTGGCACATGGGAACATCAACAATCCCTGTTGTAGTTGGAGCCCTTGGACTGGTTGGAAAAAATTCCAGTAGACTAATTGAAGGGATCCCTGGAAGTCCATGCCTCAAAGAGTTACAAAAAATTGTTCTGACAAGTACAGCCCACACTTTACGAAGGGCTTTATCTATATAATATTTTTATTTTATTTTATTTATTTATTTTTTGGCAGTGGAAAGTGTCATGATGCCATTTCTAACCTTAGGTCTCTGAGCGGGACCCGGAAAGAAATGTGTAAACGCCAGATATCAAAGAAAATAATAATAATAATAATATAAATAATAATAATAATAATAATAATAATAATTATAATAATAATAATAATAATAATAATAATAATAATAATAATAATTTGGCTGTGATGAATGTGCCTCTTCCACCCTTTCAGAGTAGGTATCTTATATATGTGGAGGAGACTAGCAGCTCGGATTGAGGAATCGGAGAGCCGAGTTCGAATTCCAGTCGAATCCATTACATTCAGTTACGTGCTAATAGCCTTACGAAAAGTAATAATCCTCTTCTTCTCCCTCCAGCTATGGGTAAATGGCAGGACATACTGGGTTCTATAGCCTTAGATGGCAACTGGTCTAGGAGAAGGACATCTCTGAATTCAAAACCTGCGTGGGTACCTTGTGGCACGTATCTCACCAGGTCTCTCTATTCGGCCCTTCAATAAGTGTAGATGGATCTGCACAAAATCTTCACCACTATAATCAAATCTCATGTGCTGGTGTCGGGCTGTCGGTTCCTAGGATCTGAGTTTGACCCTCATACGTCGAATGCGACGGGAGAGTCCACCATATGTGTACTCCAATGTCGATTTGTTACCGCACTGATTTCTCAGTCAATGAAAATAATAATTACTATTGTAGGTCTGCTATCTTCGTGATTTAGCTAATAATTGTGTCCTTATAATGCTTGTAAAAAGGTAAAAACATTGTCTGTTCAGACACGCCAGTCATGACAATATCTGTTGTTGCTGTCTTTTGATAAATCCTCAATAGTCCAGGGAATTCGGCGAATGGCAACTAGTAGTATTAGTAGTAATCGAGGTGGTGTTGAGAAGGAGGAGGAGGAGGAAGAGGAGGGGGGCGATGTGTAGGTTGAGCTCCCAATGCTTTCAGGGTGTTTTGTGAGAGATACACGTAAACAAGTAAATCGGAAAGAAAGAATGAAACAAAAGCACCTTCCCGCCCAGACCCCGCTGTTGTACGTGCGTGTACGCTCGTAAGAGAATTGAAACAATAACCCCCCTCTCTCTCCCTCTCTCTCTCTCTCTGTCATTCTCTCTCTCTCGAGCTCCGCCGAAGGTGCGAGAAATGTAAGATGAAAGATAGAAGAAGTCACATGGGAAAAAGGAAGAATGACGCCATGACCAAGCGAAGAGATGATGAGTGAGAGGAGGAGAAGGAGGAGAGAAAGGAGAAGGAAGGGGAGGAAAAGGATAAGGAGGAGGAGTGTGGACGATAGAAATATAAACAAAGAAAGGGAGAGTCAAGAAGGAGAGTAACAGGAAAAAAGAGGAGGAAAAAAGGTGATGGGAAAGCGTTGACAATAGAAATGTATGAATAAGAAAACGACGACGGAGGAGGAGGAGGAGGAGGAGGAGGAGGAGGAGAAGAAGAAGAAGAAGAAGAAGAAGAAGAAGAAGAAGAAGAAGAAGAAGAAGAAGAAGAAGAAGAAGGAGATTGATGACATGGACGAAAGAAGTGGAGGAGGAAGAGTTTGGACGATAGAATATAAACAAAAGGAAGGGGAGGTGGGGGAAGAAGAAGAAGAAGAAGAAGAAGAAGAAGAAGAAGAAGAAGAAGAAGAAGAAGAAGAAGAAGAAGAAGAAGAAGATTGGTGACATGGACGAAAGAAGTGGAGGAGGAAGAGTTTGGACGATAGAATATAAACAAAAGGAAGGGGAGGTGGGAGAAGAAGAAGAAGAAGAAGAAGAAGAAGAAGAAGAAGAAGAAGAAGAAGAAGAAGAAGAAGAAGAAGAAGAAGAAGAGTTGTACGGAAAAAAGAGTGTAAGGGGAGGGAGAGAACGGGCGATAGAAATGTAAACAAGGTGAAGAGGGAATAAGAAGATGAGCAAGAAAGCGGAAGAAGAACATCTACGAAAGAGAAGAGAGAGAGAGAGAGAGTATGAGAGAGAGGGAGAAAGCGGAGAGAAGAAGGGGAGTGAAAAGGAAGGAATTAAAATACAATGGGTGGGAGGGGGGAAGAGAGTCGCAAAGATAAAGTTTCCCTGTCTTACACAAACAACAGAAGAAAAACGATGCAATAAAATAAATAAAATTTTAAAAGTATCCCCCACCCCGCGACATAAGTTTAAAAGTGGACACTGATGTCAGCACTGAGCGGCGACAGCCTGTTTTCCTGCTTGAATGTAACCTTTTATATTTACATACGTTCCTTTTCCGTGATAGTATGCACTTTTATCTATAAATATATCTAAAACTATATTTTGAAAGTTCTTACACATGAAATTATTTTGTTTAGTTCAGAAGCCAAAATACGTTTGGTTGATTTTCATCCTGAAATGCTATGTTCCTTATGCATAATGGTGATCATGGCTCTCCACAGCTCCCTTTTCTTAAATATATTGTGCCTTATTATGACTCTTCTTAAGAGAATTCGATTTCTCGTTACATTTTTCAATGTTTTATATTCAGGGCTGTTGTTCTCCTAGACTGACCGCTGTTTGTACCATAGCTAGAAAAGGTGAAATGGCTTTTCCAACGATATTTTTACGATGTGAACATAAATTGTATCAGAAAGTATTTGGAATCCAACCGATTTCATTTAATGCGTTTCGTTACAGTTCTGTAACCCATTCGAACCTCAGACGTATGAGTTTAATTATTTAAAAAATATGAATTAGGTTTTTTAAATAATTTTCTAAAAATATTTATTATTAATTTTTTTGTTTGTTTATTTGTTTATCTTAGTAAAATAATGAAAAACAATAAACCTTAAAAAACAATATTTATGAATTATGTTCTGTTTGTATCGTAGCCATGGTGCAGGAGTTAGCGCGTTAATCTGGAAGACGGTTAATCTTGGCGCAAGAGAAAGACTTCCAGACTCACTCGTCGCTCCGTAATTGTATCCTTGTGTCATGTTAAACTATAGGTTAGGACGAGAGAGAGAGAGAGAGAGAGAGAGAGAGAGAGAGAGAGAGAGTGTGTGTGTGTAAGAAAAATCTGGAAGCCTACGAAAGCTAAATGATGATTGGGGAAATGCAGAATGAAAGAAGAAAGAAGAAGAACGAATTTGAGGAGTTATGAGTGAAACAAGGAAGGGGTGGAGCTTTCTAGAGAGAAAGTGAGAAAATATCACCGTGCCAGTCGATGTAAATAAAAACGAAAAAGCGTTTTTATTGAACATATATAGATAGATAGATATGGAGAGGAATTGATTGATTGACTTATGGAGATTTAACGGGGAAATTTCTTCGAAGATGTAATAATGGGGCATTAAGAAAACGCATGTTTTCTTTGGGGTTGTTTTTTTGCGTGGAGAGTTTTTATGTGGGCATGTTTTACACTTCAGTTTAAAGAGGGATTTCAATCGATTGATGGAAAGAAAGAAAGAAAGAAAGAGGACAGATAGATAGATAGATAGATAGATAGATAGATAGATAGATAGTGAGAGAGAGGATAGTTTTTAGGGAGGCGCGGTCTAAAACCAAATAACATTGGCGGTGACAAGCGGAGTATTGCAGTTCGCGGGAAAGTGAGTACAAACGGTTTGAAATATATATATATATATATATATATATATATATATATATATATATATATATATATATATGTATGTGTGTGTGTTTGTGCGCGTGTGCGTGTGTGTGTGTGTTTGAGTGTGAACTAAGACAAAAGGAAAACTTATGTTGGACAAAAGTAAAACTTATCTTTGCCTTTTGCCTTTTTCTTTTGCAGATATATATTTTATCTGAAATTTTATCCCCCCTCTCTCCCCCCTCTCTTTCTCTCTCTCACACACACACACACACGCACACACAAACACACACACACGTTTCTTTTTTTAATCTCATTTTAATCACACAGACTGATATGGTGAGAGAATGAGTGAAAAAAGCAAAAATATCGAGAGAGAGAGAAAGAGAGAGAGAGGGAGAGAGAGAGAAAGTGAAAGAGAGGGGGAGTGTGTGTGTGTGTGTGAAAAGAAGAGACAAAGAGAAAAAAGGAGCTGATGGCAAAGGGTTGGTGTTGAAAAAAAAAAAAAAAAGACTGAAGCGTCGGTGAGGAGTGCGTTGTTTTTTTTTTGGGGGGGGGAGCGCAGGGGGAGGAGAAAGATAAAGAGATCGGTAAAGAAGGAGGAGGAGGGGGGAAAAACGGCTGACGTCACATGTCAAATATTATGGTCTGGCTGCCCTGTTGTAGAGTTAGAGTTGTTTTGCGCCGTAGGTTAAAACAGTGCTCGGCTCAGCTGGCACTTGTGTACCTACAATGGACTTACCAATCACGGGGGACAGAGTTTTCCAAGCCGATTATATACAAAGGAAACGAATTCGAAGAGTAAGTCGAAATATATTTACCCGGCAACTAGCTTCTTTTAAGTGTTTTTTTTTTTTTGTTTTTTTTTTCCAAGAAAAAAAGAAAAAAGAAGAAAAAAAAAAGAAAAGATTTTCTCTACGCTTACATTTGAATTTCACGTAATTGAAAAGAACAACAACAAAAAATGGTATTTCACTAGATTTCATCACGACAACGATGACACACACTCACGCACACACAAACACACACACGCTCATACATACATAACAATAACAACAAAAGACAATATAATCAATAAAGTCATATATTATTATTTTCCACTCATTTCAAGGCCTAAGTGCCACTCAAGGTAGAGGATTACTAAATAGGGATGTTGTAAGAGCGTATAGTCGGAGAGAAAAGGGTTGCATATTGTGGGGGTAGATAACGGTTGACCCTCAACTTGAAGAGGTTAAGTTTGCAATGATCAGGGATATAGATATATAAATATATAGTTGTGTTATAAAGTTACCAGCTATTTTATTTTATTTTTTTATTATTATTCTGAGGGTGGGGGAACAGCAAAAACTGAACGCACACCTGAAAGTGAAAAAAAGGTTGTTTTTTTTTTTATTTGTTGCTGGGAGTTGGAAAAAAACGTTGGTAAACAACTTCAAAAACAAACAAAAAAAGAATAAGAAACAAACGCAATATAAGTTGTGAATAATTTAATTGCCTTAAACAAAATAAACAAACTATTTTAAACGTTTGTTTCGGTTTTGTTGTTGTTTTTTTTTGTGTTTATTAATTTATTTTATTTGCTTGATATCGTCTGCGCTTAAAGCGCTTGCGAACTTGCTCGAACATATTCAAAACAAACACTTCGATTCAGGCATGCATATCTATCTATCTATCTATCTATCTATCTATCTATCTATCTATCTATCTATCTATCTATCTATCTATCTGTCTATCTATCTATCTCATTTTGTTTACTATCTATCTATCTATCTATCTATCTATCTATCTATCTATCTCAGTCTGTTCATATCTATCTATCTATCTATCTATCTATCTATCTATCTATCTATCTATCTATCTATCTATCTATCTATCTCATTTTGTTTACTATCTATCTATCTATCTATCTATCTATCTATCTATCTATCTATCTATCTATCTATCTATCTATCTATCGCAGTCTGTTTATTATCTACCAATCTGTCCGTCTATTCCTTATATATCTATCTATCTATTTATCTATGCTTGCTCCTTCCTTCCTTCCTTCCTTCCTATCTATCTATCTATCTATCTATCTATCTATCTATCTATCTATCTATCTATCTATCTATGCTTGCTCCTTCCTTCCTATCTATCTATCTATCTATCTATCTATCTATCTATCTATCTATCTATCTATCTCAGTCTTTTCATATCTATCTATCTATCTATCTATCTATCTATCTATCTATCTATCTATCTATCTATCTATCTGTAAATGGCATATATAAATACAGTGTCTATGTACTTTTGTAGGAAGACATTTGTAAAAAAAACGAATATACAAACTTATCTCGACATCAAGTTATATTTAAACTGAAAATATATATTTTTTTAAATATTAAAAGAACCTCAATTTACACTTTACATATTTTAATTTTTGATCGTGAAATTCATTTTCCGTAAAATTAAAAGTGAATGAAGTCAATAGTAATTTTCTAAATTACTGAAATGGAATATAACTTTTTTTATTTTTATTTTATATTTTATTTTATTTTATTATCGATTCGCGTGTAGTGTAACGGTCATTGTCTCAGAAAGAGATATCGCCTGTCCGGTTTCGAATTCCGGCCAAGTTGTGGTCAGTTTTGATCAAATATTCTTGGGAGAGGTACGAATCCATCTTTTCTTCCCCCCAGATATGGGTTAAATAGCTGACTGGTATCTCTTGCCTTTTAGTTGTAACAAGTTAAGGGGATGGAAAGCTCTGGATGCCAAACAAACCTGAAGAGGGATGGTCTCCGTCAGGTTATCTTGTCCTAGACATATCACTTCTGTAGCTGTAATACGTGTGATCCTAGTCCTTAGCCAACTCGTGTTGTAGGCTTTTTGAAATTGAGAATTTTATTGTAAGTTTTAAAAGTTACATTAAATTTATATTTCATAATTGTTTAATTTCTCCCTTGAAATAAGATAATGTATTCATTTTAATTCTTTTTTTTTAATTTGTATTCTTTTTAATTGCTAATGTTTATTTTTCTAGAGTTTTCCGTTTTTAGATTCATTCAATACTGCTGGATTTTTCGGACAACCGATTTCTATATTAGGACTAAGATAAAATGAAAGTAATTCACAAATTGTCGGAATAACATTTGCGATATGAAATCGGATTATGCGCAATTTAAAGTAAACTATTTTTTAAGAACATACATTCTGAATCCTTCTTGTTCAATTCACACCTGTTCATTTTGTTCATTACCCTAACGTCGAAAGGTGTCAATTCAGTATTAAATTGCAAGTTACAAACGTTATCACTCTAAAAAGAATTACCTCTACCACATACACACACACACACACACACACACACACACACACACACACACACACACACACACACACACACACACACATATTACAAAGTTGCCCCTTGTTGAAAGAGGAAAAAAAGAAAGCCTCCCTGTTTTGTAGTTACGTTTTTCAAATGGATAGGAGAGAGGAGGAGAGAGTTGTTTTTGTTTTGTTTTTTTTTTATCGTGGAAAGAAAAAAACATTTAACGTGCAGGCAATACACTCACTCAACATAGCGTATAAAAGATTCGTTTGGCGGTGTACGAAGATTGTGTTTACAAGCATTGGTCGTTCGCGCACCTGTACTAGCGTTAGTTACCGTATCAATACAAACTATTATTTTCCGTATAATCACGTCGTGCAAATGTATTAATTTCTCTGTAAAGACTTTCTCTTTCTTATTCTGTGAAAGCGAAAACGTATTTTTTCTTTTGTTCTATAAGTTACACAACATAATTAACGGTAAACATTCTACTCATAAAAACAAAAACAAAAACAAAAACAAATCCCAAAATTGTTTTTTAGACAAGGAAAAGTGTACTTTCTTTTCTTAGCATCAGTCTAAATTTTATCAAATTTATTTAACAGCAATTAATTAATTTCTAACACAGTCCCAATAATCTATCTACGCAATTACTGAAATGGACATTTTAGTGTTTGTCCAAATGTTTATCGATTATCTTCCGTCTCTACACAATTATGGGACGTAGATATTATTTTCATTTTTCAATATGTTACCATGCATATACTTATTGTAAGAGTTTGTGTATATAAACATCAAACAACTTAATATTTGAATGCATCTAGGGGGTGGGTGGGGAAGTTAATGCGTACTTACCAATACACACGTAATTTGTAAACAAACAATATAAGAAAATAAAACGGTGTCCATCTATGTGACATACATATTATTTTTATTTATTTACGGGGCTATATTTGTATTTGAGCAGGTACCTGCCGTAGAGTAACGTTTTTCGAGTCAATCTTATAAACTATTTCCAGCAAAGTGTGATCAGATCTTACTGGGGTCCTATTTTTACACTGTCGCGTAATAAACTAAGAATTCACTACGGGCAGTAATAATAATACGCATTTTACATAGGGCTCTGTGCAGGGTATGAGCTGCGCTTGTAAAAACAGGGAAAAATGTGGTTAAAAGCACAGCTTGCCCTCTACGAAGGACTCTATTTTCTTTTTCTTTTACACAAATGTACAGACGGAAAATGTCATAATGCCATTTTGGACTTGATGCCACTGGTTGAGATCCGAGAGCTGTGGGTTTTTTAACAGAAATCAAACGAAACAATAATAGCAATAATAATAATAATAATAATAATAATAATAATAATAATAATAATTGTGGGAGAGCGAAGACTAGCTCATTATGCTAGCAGGACCATGACTAGTGTGTTCCTGATTCGGTACTCTATAATTTTGGCCGTGTGCCAGACAAAACTAAATAAATACCGACTTTACACTATACCCGATATCAGTGATAAACCATATGAATTGGTATGACAGGCTTATGCTAGCCTTGCTATGTATACGTGTTTATATTACCTGAAGATATAAATACTTACGAAGTTTGGCATGGGTCCATATAGGGCAAAAGAGGTTAAACAAGATTGTGTTGCGCCAATATTGGGAAGGGTTTATCGGCTTTGAATGTCAACATCTGTCTGTCCACACACGAACTAAATAGATGCATTTTTAAGAAGATTGTTTTGCGTCTATCTTTCAAGATAGTTTTTGCTTCCGATAAAAATCAGTATCTATCTATCTATCTATCTATCTATCTATAAGTCTATTCATTATCTATCTATCTATCTATCTATCTATCTATCTATCTATCTATCTATCTATCTATCTATCTATCTATCTATCAGCCTGTTCATTATCTATCTATCTATCGCTATCTATGCATCTATCTATCTATGACTATCTCTCTCTCTCTCTCTCTCTCTCTCTCTAATCACATATATACAGAAATGCATACAACGAAAGAAAGCTGAATGCAAAAAACGTGTATATATATATATATATATATATATATATATATATATATATATATATATATATGTGTGTGTGTTTGTGTGTGTGTGTGCGCGCGTGTGTGTTCCCATTGTGTGTGCCCGTTTTTGTTTATTTACGTCGGCTAACAACGACGATATATTTTTAAAGTCGTTCCTTTCTCTCGTCTGTCCATCTCTCTGCAAAAATGATGATTTGTCTGGTAAAAACGCGACCATTGATCGGCAATCTACACGAACAATTATTTCGTGTCCTTTCTTTAGGGACATCTTAATCAGTTTCTACAATGGAGATGATCATATACGCGTCTTCTCCTCGCACGTAGGAATTGTAAAGCCTACACAGGCGTTTTCCTTCTCGTTTCCACAGTGGTGTTTCTCTCTTCCTCAAAGATATCTCTTTTCGCTTTTTGTTATTACATTGATGCAATGGAGAAAGATTAACGTGAAAGACTTCAGTGACATTTCGGACTTTGGAAGCCCATCTGTCAGATGAAATTTTGCAAGGATAGGAGAGTGGCTTTTATTTAGGTTGATGGTATTGTCAACTTCAATCTGTTCATTATCTATCTATCTATCTATCTATCTATCTATCTATCTATCTATCTATCTATCTATCTATCTATCTATCTATCTATCTATAAGCCTGTTCATTATCTATCTATCTATCTATCTATATATATATATATATATATATATATATATATATATATATATATATATACATATATATATATATGGCTGTTCATTATATGTATCTCTGTCTGTCTCTCTCTCTATCTATCTATCTATCTATCTATCTATCTATCTATGTATCAGCCTGTTCATTATCTATCTATCTATCTATCTATCTATCTATCTATCTATCTATCTATCTAAGCCTGATCATTATCTATCTATCTATTTATGTACTTTGTATGTATGTATGCATATATATATGTATGTATGTATGTATGTATGTATGTATGTATGTATGTATCTATCTATCTATCTATCTATCTAAGCCTGTTCATTATCTATCTATCTATCTACCTATCTCTCTCTCTCTCTCTATATATATATATATATATATATATACATATATATATATACATATATATATATATATATGTGTGTCTAATCCCACTATTCCTATCACTAATGGAGCGTGAGTGTGTTAATGTTAGCCTGTATCATCCTCATTGTTTATCCCTGCATATGTTTATGAAACTCGCCCCCCCCTCCAGCGACAGAGATGAGGTTCCCCTGAAGAATGTTGGCCATAACATATGCACATAACATGTGCAGCAGGAAGGTGTTTGAAAAGGAAGTGCACTTCAAAATATTAAAAAAAAGCACAGCTGATATTCTGGAGATTCATAACGAAAAAAAAATGACTTCACGAACTCAACCCTCACAAGATACATCGAAAGGCAGAAAATCGTTTAACAGTAACTGAATCTGGTTTTAATTGTGCAAATATCAGAAGCACCAGTTAACCCGAAAGAGGAGTTATAAAAGAGACGCTGTGGAGAGACATGATCGCCAACGTTTTGAAGTGAGGCTCTGAGAGAGAGAGAGAGAGAGAGAGAGAATGAGAGGAAGGTTTTCATGTTTCTTACACGGGTAGGTGTAGATATAGAAAACGAGACCGCTTTAATAAGTCATCAACTGTCTGACAAGTTTTCTAAATATTTTTGTCATTGACTGATGCAGAAGAGCCATTTACTTATTCTAAACATTATCTTAAAATAAAAAAGAAAGAGTGTCGACAGCCTGTAGGGTTTTCTTTTTCATGTATTAAGGAACATTGCTTGTGACGAAGAAAACGTCCTTTAATCACCAAACAAGCTTTATGAGTTTCGTTAAACACGATGCAATTTATATCTTGGCGGGCTGGCGAAACAGAAAGAAGAAAAGGAAGATTTCTTGAAATTCGTGCTTATCATTAAACAAATCTCATTTAACAACTTAAATAAATGCCCCCTCTCTCTCTGTGAATAAATTATTTTATAGAGACCCTTAAAAATTAAAAATAATTTGGCGATTAGTCATTACTGTTTACTGCCTTTCCGAGAATAGGCATGTGATCGCATATATGACGCGTTTTTTTATGTCATTCTTGTTGCGACTGTGGAGCATCATGATAAAGTTCTGCTGGCCTCGACATACGTTGAATTCTACCGATTTTACGCATGTTGATAGGTGTTAATGAATTTGTATATATATATATATATATATATATATATATATATATATATATATATATATATATATATATATGATCGCTTAAGGCATGAAAAGTACTGTCCCCATCCAATGTTTATGTCTGTCTCGGCCACGACTTTTCATCATTTATGTGTGCGATCATGGAGCTCCACGATTTCTTTTTATTGTAATGTCGCTATATGGAAAGTTTGACAGAACTTCCCTGATAAATATTTCAAATTTTAAGCACTATAAAACATATTCTTTCATATATATATATATATATATATATATATATATATATATATATATATATGTGTGTGTGTGTGTGTGTGTGTGTTTGTGTGTGTATATATATATATATATATATATATATATATATGTGTGTGTGTGTGTGTATATATATATATATATATTCTTTTTTTATGTTGATCATGGTTAACACCTTTCTTTCTTTGTCGTCTTCGCTTCTCTCTCTCTCTCTTTCTTTCTCGTTTTTAATTACTTACTTTCTCTCTTTCGCGTTTTTAATTTCTTTCTTTATTCTTTCTTTTTTTCCTTCTCGTTTTTAATTTCTTTCTGCGTAGTTTTCATTTCTTTCGTTCTTTCTTTCTTTCGTTCTTTCTTTCTTTCGTTCTTTCTTTCTTTCGTTCTTTCGTTCTTTCTTTCTTTCGTTCTTTCGTTCTTTCTTTCTTTCTTTCTTTCTTTCTCGTTTTTAATTTGTTCCTTTCGTTCTTTTCTCTCTCTTTGTTGTTTTCTGCTGTTTTAAATTTCTTCCTTTCTCTTTTGCTTTGATTTTCTTTCTTTCTTTCTTACTTTCTTTCGTTTTTAATTTCTTTATTTATGGTCGTCTTCACTTTCATTACCATTTCTTTTTTCTTTAGTTTTTCTCTCCTCCAAATTGTGTGTGTGTGTGTGTGTGTGTGCGTGTGTGTGTGTGTGTACGCAGGTCCATCAATATGTTTATAACATAATGAATATTTATTTGACATAACACATACTTCCTTTTCAACATAATCACTTTACGTGTCAATGCACTTCGTTCGTTCAATATTAATCACGTTGGTCGAACATAATGATGTGACAAATTCAAACTGACT
This sequence comes from Acanthosepion esculentum, assembly GCA_964036315.1. Lineage (NCBI taxonomy): Eukaryota > Metazoa > Mollusca > Cephalopoda > Sepiida > Sepiidae > Acanthosepion > Acanthosepion esculentum. The sequence continues at coordinate 6,800,505 of OZ038500.1, read as the reverse complement.
ACACATCTATTGATCTGCCGTGGTCAGGGTTTTTTGATAATTACATTTGAACATTAAAGGTGTACAGGGCGAGGAAAATGTTGGGCCCCGTGGTTTTTACTTATATTAAACGAGGCGATTTCTCAGTCTTTAGTCAGTGAGAGACTCTTTTCTGGACCAGCTGTTTTTAGAAACAAACACTCGACGACGCCCACGATTTCTCGGTGGTAATTTGTACACATGTACAAGAGTACGCGGACAGCCAGTTGTGCAGAACGATGCTCAAAGGCGTGTATATAGTAAAAAGAAGTTCAGATCTATCTATCTATCTATCTATCTATCTATCTATCTATCTATCTATCTATCTATCTATTGGATCAAAGTTAAATAGAACTATCGATTGGATCAAAGTTAAATAGACCTATCTATCTATCTATCTATCTATCTATCTCAGTTTCTTCGTATCTATCTATCTATCTATCTATCTATCTATCTATCTATCTATTGGATCAAAGTTAAATAGATCTATCTATCTATCTATCTATCTATTGGATCAAAGTTAAATAGATCTATCTGTCTATCTATCTATCTATCTATCTATCTATCTATCTATCTATCTATCTCACTATATTAATATCTATCTATCTATTGGATCAAAGTTAAATAGGTCTATCTATCTATCTATTTATCTATCTATCTGCACTTCCGTATCAGTGCCTGGTTGAGTTTGCGCGCGTGTAGGTACTCACTTATATATGCAAGTAGTGTAAATTGTTACTTTTAGTTAACTCTGCCTGTTATTTTTTTCTGTTACTAAATATTCGCCCAGTACAATAGGCTAGCGCCACTCAATGTAGATATTTATTGCCTGAGGTTGCACGTCAGAGAAAGAACTAAGTGAAGATTATGAGTGCACATAGCATAGATGACGGTTGGCACTAAATATGTTTCTAGTGGTCGGGCGCGCACCCCACCCTGACGTTCAGTCGCGATTCTCGGCATGAAGTTGCCGGAGTAGCACTTCTTATTTATCAATGGAATACGAAGGGAATGAGAGTGATTCCGTCCCGTATGGGTGGCATGGTGGGTCCTAGCTGTGAAGGTCTGCACTGGTGGAAGGAATGTAGCTCGTCTGGACATTTGTCATGGAAATAGCGATAGAGCAGAGAGAGGCTTAGCTGTGAAGGTCTGAACTGGTGGAACTAAGGAATGTACCTGCTCTGAACATTTGCCATGGAATTAGCGATAGTGTAGAGAGAGGCTTATCTGTGAAGGTCTGCACTAGTGTGATTAATGAATGTTGCTCGTCTGAACATTTGCCATACAAATAGTGATAAAGTAGAGAGATACTTGAAGCGTTTCGTCTTTGAGAAAGGGTATGTTACTCCTTATAATGCAATTCTTGGTGGACTTGCTGAGCTCAAAAGCTGTTGCCAATAAGCTCTCTTCTCGATCTGTGCTAACGGGAAATGTGTTACGCCTAAATTGGTCTTCTTTACTGTAAATCTCTTCTATATTCTCTATGTAACTGTCTCAATATTTGACAAGAATAATCACACCTGTTTTACACCTTTAAATGAGAAAGTGTGTGTATAAGCTCTTTACTCAGAGTTTATTCAATATAATGATAAGAGATCTCAAGGTAGCCACACGTTTAGATGATTTTTTTTTTTTTTTTTTTTTTTAAGCTTATCACCCCAAGCAAGGCTGGAAGCCAATAGCACGCAAGGGGTTACAGAAGGTTTTGAGGAAGAGCAGATAGGAGTGGTAAAGGAGAGGATGTGGAGAAAGATAGTGGATCGATCAAGGCAAGGGGGCTACAGAAGATTTGGAGCGAGAGCAGATAGGAATGAAAGGGGAAAGGATGTGGAGAAGGGAAGTGGATAGATCAAGGCAACTGGAGATGTCGATTGACGTTACACTTAAATAGTTGGAGATTATATTTGTCAGGGAAACAGGAATAAGGAATGGAGTTCCACAGGCGAGATGTGCGAGACATGAAGCTATTGGAGTTGAAGAGACGCCTACATCTAACAGTTTCAACGGTAAAGGGGTGGGAACGGGATGCCAGCCTTGTAGGACGTTTAAATTCATGAAGCCTAGGAACCAGCGAAAGCAGCTCATCGGAGCAATTACCGTGAAAGTATTTGTAAAAAAGACAGAGCGAGGCAACGTCGCGTCTGTGAGAGAGCGACTGCAGACGAGATGACAGATCAGGGACAATTACACTGCATATCCGTCTCTGGATCTTATCAAGAACCCTGAGGCAAACAGCAGGGGCTCCAGACCGTATATGGCAGCAATACTCCATGCAAGGGCGAATGGTTGATTTATAGATTTGGAGGATCGATTCCGGGGAGAAAAATTTCCTGGCTCGGCACAGGGAGCCAACAAAGTTGTAAATAGGTGCAGCAGCTTTTTGGCCTTTTACTGGGTTTTGCTCATTATGGAAGAAATGCAGGTGCAAATAATCTTCCGTCCATTCTATTTTGACAAACATGGTGATATGCAGGTAATAGGGACGCTTTTCTGAAAGTTATCTGGCGATGGAACAGAGATCAGGGAGAAGAGGAGTCATGCCTTTCCTGAAGGCATTTGCGTAAAATGAATACAATTGAAATGCAATCTCTGTCTCAGTTAATAACTCTAATCATGTCTCGAAACTTTTTCCTTCTGTTTCTTTCTTTCCGTCCTTATACCATCTCGTCATCTTTTTTTCTCTTTCTTTGCTTCCTTTGTCCTTTCTTTCTTTCTTTCTTTCTTTCTTTCTTTCTTTCTTTCTTTCTTTCGTTCTTTCTTTCTTTCTTTCTTTCTTTCTTTCTTTCTTTCTTTCACTTCTGATTCTTTCAGTCTTTCCCATCATTCTTTCTACTTTCTTTTTCTTTCTTTCTTTTCTTTTATTCTCATACTCTTCCAGTCTTTTTTTCCTCTCATTCTTTCTTCTTTCTTTCCCTTCTTCCTCTTTTTCTTCATTTCTCTGTCCATTTTTCCCCCGTCATTTTTTCTTACTTGCTTCCTACTTTCATTTCTTTCTTTTCTATATCTACGTCTATATATCTACGTCTATATCTCTATATATCTACGTTTATATCTCTATATATCTACGTCTTTATATCTACATCTATATCTCTATATATCTATGTCTATATATCTATATATCTACGTCTATATATCTACGTCTATATACCCCTGTTTCTATGTTTCTTCGGTGTATGTTCTGCCCTATTTCTACATTCCCGTCCCTAATATATAAAATGTCGGACACTATAAATGTCTTCACAAATAAGCAATTAATTTTCTCGTGATGAACCAAATTCTAAATCTAGTGTTTACATCTTGTACTTTACAAGATCACCGTCTTAGTATCAGAGGCACGTGTTTCCTTCAGTCAACCCACACAAAAAGAAGTATATGTAATGTGCGCGTGTGCTCGTGTGGGTGTGTGCGCGTGCAAAAGTATCAGTGAATACAGGGGTGTATATGTTTAAATGTACTTCTATATGCGTGTGTGCCTGTGTATATGTTGATCTGTGAGTAACTCCGTACATTCATGACGCAATAAGCGTTTATTTTGCACAACAAATAGATGTAATATATACTTTATACTTGACATACACACACGCACACACACACACACACACATATATATATATATAATATATATATATATATATATATTTATAAGTACTCGACTCTCCCGTCGAATTCAACGTATGATAGTCAATATATATATATATATATATATATATATATATATATATATGTATTATTATTTATATATTATATGCGCATTACTTCTTAGAAAGCGCTCAATATCAGAGATAGAGCTAACATAACATCAGTCCAACCAAATACACACACACACACACACACACACACACACACACACACACACACACACACACACATATATATATATATATATTTGTGATCGTAATGGGATGTGAAAACGTGATGCGCAAATAAAAACAAACACTTGGATGAGGGTTGATGTAAAGGGAAAGCAGTATTTAGGAAATTTAAATTTTCATCGGAAACCAAAAAAATTGACGAAGATGTTAGAAATGAAACAATTGACTGTTGTTGGTCTTCAACCAAACTTAGATAGATAGATAGATAGATAGATAATGAGGAAATTGATATAGATAGATAACGAAGAAATTGAGATAGCTAGATAGCTAGATAGATAGATAGATAATGACGAAATTGAGATAGATAGATAGATAGATAGATAGATAGATAGATAGATAGATAGATAGATAGATAGATATTGAAGAAATTGAGATAGATAAATAGATAATGAAGAAATTGAGATAGATAGATAGATAGATATTAACAGACGTGGATAGATAGATATATATATATAGATAGATAGATAATGAAGAAATTTAGATAGATAGATAGATAGATAGATAGATAGATAGATAGATGGATGCATGGATGGATAGATAATGAAGAAATTTAGATATATATATATAGATAGATAGATGGATGGATAGATAATGAAGAAATTTAGATATATATATATATATATAGATAGATGGATGGATAGATAATGAAGAAATTTGAGATAGATAGATAGATAGATGGATAGATAGATAGATAGATAATGAAGAAATTGAGATAGATAGATAATGAAGAAATTGAGATAGATAGATAATGAAGAAATTGAGATAGATAGATAGATAGATAGATAGATAATGAAGAAATTTAGATAGATAGATAGATAATGAAGAAATTGAGATAGATAGATAGATAGATAGATAGATAGATAGATAATGAAGAAATTTAGATAGATAGATGGACAGATAGATGGATGGAAAACGAAGAAATTGATAGATAGATAGATAGATCTCTGCCTCAAGGAGTCCTGTTTTCCTGACTGCTGGAAGTCCTCAACCATTGTTCCTGTCTTTAAGAACTCTGGTGACCCCTCCGACCCTTCCAATTACCGTCCTATCAGTCTCCTACCCCTCTTCAGCAAAGACTTCGAGGCCATTATCAACACCGAAGTGATTAATCATCTGATATCCCATGATCTGCTCTCAGACAAGCAGTATGGTTTCCGCTTTCCCCGATCTACTGCCGATGTGCTTACGGCCATCACTGAATTTGTCTACGAAGCTATCCATAATAACGGTGAAGCTCGTGCCATGGCCCTTGACATCTCCAAAGCGTTTGATAGAGTTTGGCATGCCGGCCTTCGCAAGCTCCAGGGTTATGGTATCACAGGTCGATTGTTTGACCTAATACAATCATTCCTGTCAAACCGAGAATTGAAGGTCGTTCTCAGTGGATTCATCTCCAGCTCCTATCCCACTAACGCAGGTGTTCCTCGAGGCTCCATCCTAGGCCCTACTCTGTTCCTCATATTTATAAACGACCTTCCTGACGCCATAGACTCCCAAGTCGGCATCTACGCTGACGACACCACTTTACTCCTGCCTCAAACACAAATCTAGTGATGCTGACAAAGTTAACCTGGCAGCTCAAATTGAAAAGGACCTCCAATCGGTTGTGAACTGGGGCGAGAAATGGATGGTTAACTTTAACGCCTCTAAAACAAAACTGCTCTCTATTAACCACCACAAGGATCCATCCCTGCATCCCATTAGAATGTCTGAAGACCAACTTCTCGAGAGCCTCTCTCTGCGGCTGCTCGGTCTCACGCTGTCCGCTGATCTGATCTGAGAGGGAACAAATACATCGAGTCAGTTGCATCATCCACCGCAAGGAAAGTCGGTTCCCTGTGCCGAGCCAGGAAATTTTTCTCCTCGGAATCGATCCTCCAAGTCTATAAATCGACCATTCGCCCTTGCATGGAGTATTGCTGCGATATATGGTCTGGGGCCCCTGCTGTTTGCCTCAGGGTTCTTGATAAGATCCAGAGACGGATATGCAATGTGATTGGCCCTGATCTGTCATCTCGTCTGCAGTCGCTCTCTCACAGACGCGACGTTGCCTCGCTCTGTCTTTTTTACAAATACTTTCACGGTAATTGCTCCGATGAGCTGCTTTCGCTTGCCCCTAGGCCTCGTGAATTTAAACGTCCTACGAGGCTGGCATCCCGTTCCCACCCTTACACCGTTGAAACTGTTACATGTAGACGTCTCTTCTACTCCAATAGCTTCATGTCTCGCACATCTCGCCTATGGAACTCCCTTCCCTATTACTGTTTCCCTGACAAATACAATCTCCAACGGTTTAAGTGTAGCGTCAATCGACATCTCCAGTTGCCTTGATCTATCCACTTCCCTTCTCCACATCCTTTCACCTTTCATTCCTATCTGCTCTCGCTCCAAATCTTCTGTAACCCCCTTGCCTTGATCGACCTACTGTCTTTCTCTTTCTCCACATCCTCTCCTTTACCACTCCTAACTGCTCTTCCTCCAACCCTTCTATAACCGCTTGCGTGATAGTGGCCTCCAGTCTTGCTTGTGGTGATACGCTTAAAAAAGAAAAGAAAAGAAGATAGATTGATGGATAATGAAGTAATTGATAGATAGATAGATAGCTAATGAAGAAATATAGATAGATAGATAGATAGATAGATAGATAGATAGATAGATATGAAGAGAACTAGATGCATAGATACATCAAGGAAGCCTTTGACATGTCTTCTCCAAATGCTGAAAAGCTACGGTATTTCCGGGTACGTTTTTAACTGATCTAATCATTCCTATCAAATCGTGAAATGAAGGTTATCTTGAACGGCCACTCATCTACAACCTTTTGTACAGTCGCATGTGTCCTCCAGGGCTCCATCCTTGGTCCTATGGTGTTTTTAATCTCCGTTAAGGACCTTCCCGTTGACATCAGCTACTTGGCATCTACGCTGGCGACGCTACCATTTACTCCTGTCTCAATAGTAAGTCTGGTCAGTCAGACAAGGTCAAAATGACAGCCGATGGACAAAACGATCTCAAGACCGTTGTTAACTGGGGCAAAAGATGGCTTGTTATTTTTAACGCCTCCAAAATTAAAATTCTCTCCATTATTGTTTCGCTAGAACAATTACGACTGAATAGCGAGTTCGATCCACACTGAGTACCCCATACTTTCGGCCTTGTGCCACATCTGAGCTACGCTTGGAAAATCACGATGGGCCCCTCGACGTGGTGTAATGGTTAGAAAGCTTGTCTTGCTAGATCAATTACGACTGAGTAGTGAGTTCTTTCCTCACTGGGTGCCCCATACTTTCGGCCTTGTGCCACATTTAAGCCGGGTTTAGAAAATCACTAAGCTTCGGTGACCCTGCTGTTTACCTGGATCTCCTTGATAAAATCCAAAGAAGAATCAGCAATATTATAAGTACTGATCCGACAGCTCGGTATGAGTCACTTGCCCACCGTCGTAAGGTTTTCCTCTCTGTGCCTTTTTTTTTTTTTATAAATACTTTCATGGTAATTGTTCGGATGAACTCTTCGCTATGGTACCTAGACATTTTGAATTTAAGCGCAGTATTAGACTGACATCAAGATCTCATCAGTTTACAAGTTGAGCTGGTTAGATGTAACCATAAATTCTATGCTAACAGTTTATTTTCTAGCACTTCTTGTTTGTGGACCCAGCTTCCGGCTACATTGTTTCCATCCAAAATTAACTAGCAAAAATTGAAATGCCATGTCAAACTTTCCTTCTGGTGAGTGCTTTCTTTTTCTGTTCATTACGAATGTTCCTGTTCGTAATTCCTTTACAGGCTGTAACAGCTTGCGTGATCGTGGTCTTAAGGCCATGTTTGCAGTGATAACGATTAAAAAAATATGAAGATAGATATCTAGGTATACAGACAGATAAGAAGATAGATATAAACAGAGATAGATATGAAAAGACTAAGATAGATAGATAGATATATAGATATATATATATGAACAGACTGAGAGAGAAAGAGAGAGAGAGAGATTGATAGACAGATGAACAGACTGAGATAGATAGATAAATAGACAGATAGACATGAACAGAGTGAGATAGATAGATAGATAGATAGACAGATAGATATGAATAGAATGAGATAGATAGATAGATAGACAGATAGATATGAACAGAGTGAGATAGATACATATAAATCGCCTGAGATAAATATAAACAGAGATAGATATATAGATAGATAGATAAAGAGAGAGAGCGAGAGAGAGAGAGAGAGAGAGAGAGGGAGATTAACAGGCTTAGATAGATATAAATAGCCTTAGATAGATAGATAGATACATATGAAAAGACTTAGACAGATAAACAGATAGCGATATAGATATAAACAATCTGTTTTATACATATATATATATATATATATATAGATAGATAGATAGAGAAAGATATATTTAAATTATATATATATATATTTAAATTATATATATATATATATATATATATATATATATGTGTGTGTGTGTGTGTGTGTATAGATAGATAGATATAAACATACCCAGTTAAATAGACGAAACCATACACAGATAGAAAGATGTAAACAGACCCAGATAGACACGTAGATAGATAGATAGATAGATAGATAGATAGATAGATAGATAGATAGATAGATAGATAGATATAAATAGTCTGACATCGATCGGTAGATAGATATGAACAGAGCGCGATTGATAATTACATCGATTGATAGATTTTCAAATAAATCAATCCTTCCCGTTTCTTTCGTGGTATTTTATTCATCTGGCTTGTGATCCCGTTACCAAGAGACGAAGAACTTCACTGTTATCAATTCTTGTGACTCTCTTTGAGGCAAGAGCGTTTGTTTTCCTCATTAATTTACCTGAACCCTTCTGGCCAGTAGTGCGTGTCTGTGTGTTTACTTTTCTGCGCAGGGAGTGAGATGCCGTGTGTCATTTTTTCTTAACTAGCCCCTGTATCTCCGCTGATGCCTGCATCGCAGTCGCGTATGTTTTTGTTGACGTGTGACTTTCTTGCTGTGTAAAGGACAACGTTTGCCTCAATCCTGCCCACGATTCATTTTCACAAAACGTGTACACTGATTTTTGTGAATGGGATAGACAGAAGAAATAGCGAACGGAAAACACACACACACACGCACACAGACACACAGACACACAACACTTGCTTCACACACAAATACACACACACTCACACACAAATACAGACAAACACATACACAATCACACATACTCTCACACACAAACGCACACACACAAACGCACACACACAAACATGTACGCACACTCAAACACACAAACACACATATACACACACACACTCACAAACACACACACTCAAACACACACACACTCACACACACAATCACACACACTCACACAATCACATACACTCACACACACAATGACATACACTCGCACACACAAACACACACTCACACACAAACGCACACAAATACTCACACGCACAAACACACACATATACACTCACACACACAATCACACATACACTCACACACAAACACACACACACTCACACAATCACATACACTGACACACACAAACGCACACACACTCACACACAAACGCACACAAACACTCACGCACTCTCAAACACACAAACACTCACATACACACACACTCACAAGCACACACAAACACACACACACTCACACACACACACACACACACACATACAGAAGAATGGAGCCATGGAAAATAAAATATATTATATATTTAAAAACTTCACATTATACCCCAAAATGTTTGCAGTTTCATTCTTCTCTTTAAAATACACACTTTTCTCTCGTTGGAACATCTAGAACCTCTCCCTTATATATATATATATATATATATATATATATATATATATATATATATATATATATACATTAAATCCGACATATTCTCAATTTATTTGTTTAAAGGTTATTTTTAATGGCTACTCATATTTGAGAAGATGCTTTGTTTTCATTTATTTCTTAAGCAGTATATCTATTTATCTCTATCTGTTCATGATCAAGAGGTCAAAGCACATCAGATCTAATGATGGTTTCTACTGGGGGGGGCGCACAGGTTCGAATTCTGTCGGGGAGCGCATATTTTTCTAACTAGATCTCACAAATATACAGGCACGTAGATGGAAATAAATAGATCAGCTGTTTCATTCACAGCCATATTAAATCTCTCGCTCTCTCTGTGTCTCTCTGTGTCTCTCTCTCTCTCTGTGTCTCTCTGTGTCACTCTCTCTCTCTCTCTC
>OZ038500.1:6617868-6785368 GCA_964036315.1 Acanthosepion esculentum | reverse complement strand
TATCTATCTATCTCAGTCTGTTCATATCTATCTATCTATCTATCTATCTATCTATCTCAGTCTGTTCCTATCTATCTATCATATTATATTTTATTATCTATCTATCTATCTATCTATCTCTGTTCATTATCTATCTATCTATCTATCTATCTATCTATTTATCTCTGTTCATATCTATCTATCTATCTATCTATCTATCTATCTATCTATCTCTGTTCATATCTATCTATCTATCTCTATCTATCTATCTATCTATCTATCTATCTATCTATCTCAGTATATCATCTATATATATAATATATCTATTTGTTCTATCTATCTATCTATCTCTGTTCATATCTATCTATCTATCTATCTATCTATCTCTGTTCATATCTATCTATCTATCTATCTATCTATCATCTATCTATCTATCATGACATTTAGTATCTTCTCTTTTACTCTCCATATCTGTCTTTTCCTTTCTTTCTTTCTCTATCAGTTTTATTCTCCATTTGTTTCGTCCTTCCTTCATCGATTTTTTTCAGTTTCTTCATTTTTTTTTACTTTCTTTCTTCTATTTGCCATTCTTCCTTCCTTCAGTCCATTATTTCCTTCATTTCTTCTGTTGTCTTCTTTCTTTCTTTCTTTTCTCTCTTTCTTTCTCTCTCTCTTTCTTTCTTTCTTTCTTATAGTTTCCTTTTATGTTTCTTTCCTTCCTTCCTTTTCTTTCTTTCTTTCTTTCTTTCTTTCTTTCTTTCTTTCTTTCTTTCTTCACTCCCATCGTTCTCTTTCTTAACTCCTTCCTTAATTCTATTATTTGCTTTTTCTCCTTTCCTTCCTTTTCCCCCTCTATGCCTGTATATATGCATACAGACTACGTATTTCGTTTAAGCGCATCATTCTGGCCGAGTCCCGTGACTCCTGATCGGCCTGCATCGCCTGTTCGTTAATGTCCGATGTTCCTTTTGTTTGACGAACTGAAAGAGAAATTTATGAACCTGATGGCCCTTTTTTTTATCTGTCAAATAAATAAAACAAAATAAATAAAAGTAAATAAAAACTAAAACCAAATAAACAACTGTATAAACACAAACGTGGCCCTTAAACGATACTTTCACAACAGCTGCTTCAATGTGTCCGCGTTAAATATCTTCTTAAACGGCGTCTGTTCGTGGATTTAAACGTATGTACGAAGGGCAGCTGTATTGGCATCCGTCAATACACACACACACACACACATATATACATATATATATATATATATATGAGGGTGTATATTTTTTATATGGATTATTTATATGTAAAGATTTATGTGTGGGTGTATAGGGAGGGATTAAAATATATGATAATGTATTCTTCAATACGTCTTTCCCGAATGAGCTGCCCCCACCCCACACTCGCTCGCTCGCATATATGGGGGCGCTAAAATATGACTGATAACTAGTTTAAATATGACTAAAATACATGCATACACACACACACATATGTATGTATGTATATATATATATATATATATATATATATATACACATATATATGTGTGTGTGTGTATATATATATATATATATATATATATATATATATATATATATATATATATATCATCAGTTATAATTACAAACGAAAAATTAAATAGAATTCTAACAGTTTAAATTATACACGGTTATTATTCAAGGTGATATGATTATGTTCATTTTCAAAGCGTTCCTATTTTTAAAGTTATCTTCTAATAGACATTACACATATTCTTTGTATAGCAGTCACACACACACACACACACACACACACACACACACACACACACACACACACACGCACACGCACGGGCGCACACACGTCACTTTATAGAACCATATACACAAACGTCATTTGATCTAAGATTGTTATCGGAGTTTCCGGCCTATCTCTTGCCTTGTTTTTTCCGAGAAGTAGGTTCATTGATAAACTCGATTAAATTTTCTTATCGAACAGAGAAGAAATATATATATATATATATATGTATATATATATATATATATATATATATATATGTATGTATATATATATATATATATATATATATATATATATATATATATATGTATATATATATATATATATGAACACAAAAATTTAATTTACCTTTATGTTTTAATACATTTCTCCCGTGCTTTGTAATGATTTTCTAAGTGTAGCTTAGATGTGGCACAAGGCCGAAAGTATGGGGCACCCAGTCAGGAACCCAGTGATCTTCATGTCCTGGGTAGGACGAGAAACTACATCCGGCAGCAAGGCCTCCGATCGGGAGATTTTGAAGAGTGTGGAACCCCCTATCAATTGCTGTTGTTCCCAGCTCCACCCTGACTCGGGGTAGTAGCACCTGTTAGGAACCGAACTATGGTTAAATTGTGAACCCCTAAACTGGGGTCAAAAACACTGCGAAAGTCGAAACGTACATTTTTATAGTAAAAGTACCAGCAATATTTTCATAGTAAAAAATTACCAACAATACATTTTTATAAATTAAATTACAAACGCTTCCAAGAAAATAAAATTTCGGTATTAAAAAAGTCCATAAGCAGTTGATATGCCGCCAAACAAACATATTTTTCTTTCGTCAGAGCCCACAAAAACACGGCTGGTACAAGTTATCATTCTTTTTTGTCATAATTAAAAAAACAAAAATTAATTTAAAAAAGAATAATTAAACAAACAAAAAACAATTCATTGAAACTTAATCTGCATCTCCATAGTAACCGATAGATGTAATTAAATTAAAAAAAGGGGTACATGTCGCAAAATGGCGGTTTAATCACCCAAAGAACATATTTTTCTGTTTATTTCTTAATGTTTATTATTGCGCATGCAATATGACGTTAGGAGCAGCAATATTACAGATTATCTTTGTCAAAAATCCAATGCTTTTAATTTCAGGTGTTGTCATGTGATTATACTTCTCATTTTACCACAAACAAATATTTCGGGTTTTGTTTTACCTATCTTTGTTTTGAAACGACATTCTCCCCGCCACCGCCACTTTTCTCCATTTTTCCCGCCCTTGTGACTATTCTAGATTCTTCTTTCTACTGCTACATTCCTCTTTATCGTCCCTGTTTTTATTCGTCTCTTCTTGCCTTTCCTTGTGGTCTGCGCTATATGAAGACAACATTTCGTAGTATTTCTCTTTTTCGTGCTGGGGAGGCTGTCATTGCTGTTGTTAATAATTGACGCTTTAGTTTTGTATCATTCTATTTTTATCTCTGATATTCACCTGCCTTCAATCCTAGTGGGTTATAGTTGTGGGTTAAGGTTTTAAAACACATTCATTGAGAAAAGAAGTCAGTGGAAAAAAATAGGGCTCCTTGTACTTTAGGCTCCTGCTAGATGTCATGTAGGACGTTTATTTCTCTCTCTTTGTCTCTCTCTCTCTCCCTTCCTTCTTTCCCTCTTCCTTCCTTCCTTCCTTCGTTTTTTCTTTCCTTCCTTCCTTCATTCCTTTTTTATTTCCTTGCTTCCTTCCTTTTTGCTTCCTTCCTTCGTTCCATCCTTCTTTCCTTCCTTCCTTCCTATTTCCTTCCTTCCTTCGTTTTTTCTTTCCTTCCTTCCTTCATTCCTATTTGCTTCCTTCCTTCCTTCCTTCGTTCCTTTTTTCTTTCCTTGCTTTCTTCCTTCAACTCTTCCTTCCTTCCCCTCTTCCTTCCTTCCTTCCTTCCTTCCTTTGTTCTTTCCTTTCTTCCTTCCTTCCTTTTTGCTTCGTTCGTTCGTTCTTTCCTTCATTCCTTCCTTCCTTCCTTCCCCTCTTCCTTCCTTCCCCTCTTCCTTCCTTCTTTCCCCTCTTCGTTCCTTCGTTCCTTCCTTCGTTCCTTCCTTCCTTCGTTCCTTTCTTCCTTCGTTCTTTCCTTCCTTTTCTCTTTCCTTGTTCCTTCCTTCCTTCGTTCCTTCCTTACTTCCTTCGTTCCTTTCTTCCTTACTTCCTTCCTTTTCTCTTTCCTTGTTCCTTTCTTCCTTCCTTCCTTCCTTCCTTTTCTCTTTCCTTGTTCCTTTCTTCCTTCCTTCCTTGCTTTTCTCTTTCCTTGTTCCTTTCTTCCTTCCTTCCTTCCTTCCTTTTCTCTTTCCTTCCTTCCTTCCTTTTCTCTTTCCTTCCTTCCTTCCTTCCTTCCTTCCTTCCTTCCTTCCTTCCTTCCTTCCCCTCTTCCTTCCTTCTTTCCCCTCTTCCTTCCTTCGTTCCTTCCTTTTTTCCTTCCTTCCTTCCTTCCTTTTCTCTTTCCTTCCTTCCTTCCTTTTCTCTTTCCTTCCTTCCTTCCTTCCTTCCCCTCTTCCTTCCTTCTTTCCCCTCTTCCTTCCTTCGTTCCTTCCTTTTTTCCTTCCTTCCTTCCTTCCTTTTCTCTTTCCTTCCTTCCTTTTCTCTTTCCTTTCTTCCTTCCTTCCCCTCTTCCTTCCTTCTTTCCCCTCTTCCTTCCTTCGTTCCTTCCTTTTCTCTTTCCTTCCTTCCTTCCTTCCTTTTCTCTTTCCTTCCTTCCTTTTCTCTTTCCTTTATTCCTTCCTTCCCCTCTTCCTTCCTTCTTTCCCCTCTTCCTTCCTTCGTTCCTTCCTTTTCTCTTTCCTTCCTTCCTTCCCTCCTTCCTTCCTTCCCTCCTTCCTTCCTTCCTCTTCTATTTACACCTTTTCTTGCCCATCCCTGACTGCATTCTTCTGTGCCGTGTCCCTTTAGAACATAGTCGATCATGGCACTCCACATCTTCCTGTCCCTTGTACTTCTTTGGGAGAGATAATAAATAAGATAAAACATATTTAATCTTTTTCTAATTTCCCTCACACCCTGTTCTACCATCTATTTATTCAAGCCCATCAAGCATGTCACGCGTTGCTTTCCCTTGTCCCTCTTTCCTTCTATCCGTCCTGTGAGTATCAGATTTTCCAAACCCTCCTTCCTCATTACAGGCCACAGAAAGTTCAATTAACTCTTCCTGAAGTGAAGTATAAGTTTCCATTTTGTTTTCATTCTTTCATCGCTGCCCGCCTGTTCGGTCCATCGCATCCTCAGCATCTTTCTGTAGAACCAGATTTCTGTTGCTTCAAGTCCCTTCTTCATCTTTGAAGAGATTGTCGAGCCTTCGTTGCCATACAGGAGGACAGATATCACGTAACAGTTCAGTTCCCTTTTCTTTGTTTCTAACGAAGATATTCTCTCTTAATACTTTGCTTAGCTTTAGCGTCACAGTATTTCTAATTCGTTTCAGTAATTAGAAATTGCTGACAAAAAAGAAAAAGAAAAAGAAAAACAGCCATACAGGAACAAACCAATCAACACGCCTAACAATACTGGCACTTCAAGATGGAGTAAATACTTCAGTTTGATTGTATAACTAGCAAAACTATATAAAGAAATGAAACTTGTTTAATCTATTTATTCTCTTTTTCTTTTGTTTCAATGTTTTACATGTTCCTTTCACACAAACTTAGCATTTTGGTCACTGCCTCTTACTCACTCACGCATGGCCCGATTATCCTTTAGGCAAGAATAGTCTGCAGCCCACAGCCTAGGATCGGATTATCTTTTAGGCTAGTATAGCATGCAGCCTAGAACACAGGTCCGGATTATCCTTTAGTCTAGTATAGACTTCAGCCTAGAACACAAGGCCGGATTATCCTTTAGTCTAGTATAGTCTTCTGCGTAGAACACAGGTCCGGATTATCCTTTAGTCTAGTATAGTCTTCTGCCTAGAACACAAGGCTGGATTATCCTTTAGTCTAGTATATTCTTCTGTGTAGAACACAAGGCTGGATTATCCTTTAGTCTAGTATAGTCTTCTGCCTAGAACACAAGGCTGGATTATCCTTTAGGCTAGTATAGTCTTCTGCCTAGAACACAAGGCTGGATTATCCTTTAGGCTAGTATAGTCTTCTGCCTAGAACACAAGGCTGGATTATCCTTTAGTCTAGTATAGTCTTCTGCCTAGAACACAAGGCTGGATTATCCTTTAGTCTAGTATAGTCTTCTGCCTAGAACACAAGGCTGGATTATCCTTTAGGCTAGTATAGTCTTCTGCCTAGAACACAAGGCTGGATTATCCTTTAGGCTAGTATAGTCTTCTGCCTAGAAAACAAGGCTGGATTATCCTTTAGTCTAGTATAGTCTTCTGCCTAGAACACAAGGCTGGATTATCCTTTAGGCTAGTATAGTCTTCTGCCTAGAACACAAGGCTGGATTATCCTTTAGTCTAGTATAGTCTTCTGCGTAGAACACAAGGCTGGATTATCCTTTAGTCTAGTATAGTCTTCTGCCTAGAACACAAGGCTGGATTATCCTTTAGTCTAGTATAGTCTTCTGCCTAGAACACAAGGGTGGATTATCCTTTAGTCTAGTATAGTCTTCTGCGTAGAACACAAGGCTGGATTATCCTTTAGTCTAGTATAGTCTTCTGCCTAGAACACAAGGCTGGATTATCCTTTAGTCTAGTATAGTCTTCTGCCTAGAACACAAGGCTGGATTATCCTTTAGGCTAGTATAGTCTTCTGCCTAGAACACAAGGCTGGATTATCCTTTAGTCTAGTATAGTCTTCTGCGTAGAACACAAGGCTGGATTATCCTTTAGGCTAGTATAGTCTTCTGCCTAGAACACAAGGCTGGATTATCCTTTAGGCTAGTATAGTCTTCTGCCTAGAAAACAAGGCTGGATTATCCTTTAGTCTAGTATAGTCTTCTGCCTAGAACACTAGGCTGGATTATCCTTTAGTCTAGTATAGTCTTCTGCCTAGAACACAAGTCTGGATTATCCTTTAGTCTAGTATAGTCTTCTGCGTAGAACACAAGGCTGGATTATCCTTTAGTCTAGTATAGTCTTCTGCCTAGAACACAAGGCTGGATTATCCTTTAGTCTAGTATAGTCTTCTGCCTAGAACACAAGGCTGGATTATCCTTTAGTCTAGTATAGTCTTCTGCCTAGAACACAAGGCTGGATTATCCTTTAGTCTAGTATAGTCTTCTGCCTAGAACACAAGGCTGGATTATCATTTAGTCTAGTATAGTCTTCTGCCTAGAACACAAGGCTGGATTATCCTTTAGGCTAGTATAGTCTTCTGCCTAGAACACAAGGCTGGATTATCCTTTAGTCTAGTATAGTCTTCTGCGTAGAACACAAGGCTGGATTATCCTTTAGGCTAGTATAGTCTTCTGCCTAGAACACAAGGCTGGATTATCCTTTAGTCTAGTATAGTCTTCTGCGTAGAACACAAGGCTGGATTATCCTTTAGGCTAGTATAGTCTTCTGCCTAGAACACAAGGCTGGATTATCCTTTAGGCTAGTATAGTCTTCTGCCTAGAACACAAGGCTGGATTATCCTTTAGTCTAGTATAGTCTTCTGCGTAGAACACAAGGCTGGATTATCCTTTAGTCTAGTATAGTCTTCTGCCTAGAACACAAGGCTGGATTATCCTTTAGGCTAGTATAGTCTTCTGCCTAGAACACAAGGCTTGATTATCCTTTAGTCTAGTATAGTCTTCTACGTAGAACACAAGGCTGGATTATCCTTTAGGCTAGTATAGTCTTCTGCCTAGAACACAAGGCTGGATTATCCTTTAGTCTAGTATAGTCTTCTGCCTAGAACACAAGGCTGGATTATCCTTTAGGCTAGTATAGATTCTGCCTAGAACACAAGGCTGCATTATCCTTTAGGCTAGTATAGTCTTCTGCCTAGAACACATGGCTGGATTATCCTTTAGTCTAGTATAGTCTTCAGCCTAGAACACAAGGTCGGATTATCTTTTAGGCTAGTATAGTCTTCTGCCTAGAACACAAGGCTGGATTATCCTTTAGGCTAGTATAGACTTCTGCCTAGAACACAAGGCTGGATTATCCTTTAGGCTAGTATAGTCTTCTGCCTAGAACACAAGGCTGGATTACCCTTTAGGCTAGTATACTCTTCTGCGCAGAACACAAGGCCGGATTATCCTTTAGTCTAGTATAGTCTTCAGCCTAGAACACAAGGCTGGATTATCCTTTAGGCTAGTATAGTCTTCTGCCTAGAACACAAGGCTGGATTATCCTTTAGTCTAGTATAGTCTTCAGCCTAGAACACAAGGTCGGATTATCTTTTAGGCTAGTATAGTCTTCTGGCTAGAACACAAGGCTGGATTATCCTTAAGCTAGTATAGACTTCTGCCTAGAACACAAGGCTGGATTATCCTTTAGGCTAGTATAGTCTTCTGCCTAGAACACAAGGCTGGATTACCCTTTAGTCTAGTATAGTCTTCAGCCTAGAACACAAGGCCGGATTATCTTTTAGGCTAGTATAGTCTTCTGCCTAGAACACAAGGCTGGATTATCCTTTAGGCTAGTATAGTCTTCAGCCTAGAACACAAGGTCGGATTATCTTTTAGGCTAGTATAGTCTTCTGTCTAGAACACAAGGCTGGATTACCCTTTAGGCTAGTATAGTCTTCTGCCTAGAACACAAGGCTGGATTATCCTTTAGTCTAGTATAGTCTTCAGCCTAGAACACAAGGCCGGATTATCCTTTAGTCTAGTATAGTCTTCAGCCTAGAACACAAGGTCGGATTATCTTTTAGGCTAGTATAGTCTTCTGGCTAGAACACAAGGCTGGATTATCCTTTAGGCTAGTATAGTCTTCAGCCTAGAACACAAGGTCTGATTATCTTTTAGGCTAGTATAGTCTTCTGGCTAGAACACAAGGCTGGATTACCCTTTAGGCTAGTATACTCTTCTGCGCAGAACACAAGGCCGGATTATCCTTTAGTCTAGTATAGTCTTCAGCCTAGAACACAAGGCCGGATTATCTTTTAGGCTAGTATAGTCTTCTGCCTAGAACACAAGGCTGGATTATCCTTTAGGCTAGTATAGTCTTCAGCCTAGAACACAAGGTCGGATTATCTTTTAGGCTAGTATAGTCTTCTGGCTAGAACACAAGGCTGGATTACCCTTTAGGCTAGTATACTCTTCTGCGCAGAACACAAGGCCGGATTATCCTTTAGTCTAGTATAGTCTTCAGCCTAGAACACAAGGCCGGATTATCTTTTAGGCTAGTATAGTCTTCTGCCTAGAACACAAGGCTGGATTATCCTTTAGGCTAGTATAGTCTTCAGCCTAGAACACAAGGTCGGATTATCTTTTAGGCTAGTATAGTCTTCTGTCTAGAACACAAGGCTGGATTACCCTTTAGGCTAGTATAGTCTTCTGCCTAGAACACAAGGCTGGATTATCCTTTAGTCTAGTATAGTCTTCAGCCTAGAACACAAGGCCGGATTATCTTTTAGGCTAGTATAGTCTTCTGCCTAGAACACAAGGCTGGATTATCCTTTAGGCTAGTATAGTCTTCTGCGTAGAACACAAGGCTGGATTATCCTTTAGGCTAGTATAGTCTTCTGCCTAGAACACAAGGCTGGATTACCCTTTAGTCTAGTATAGTCTTCAGCCTAGAACACAAGGCCGGATTATCCTTTAGGCTAGTATAGTCTATAACCTAGGGACCTTGAAACTTTTATAAAGAAATGATTTTAATTTTTTAGATGTTATAACTTCTAAATAGTTTCATGAACTGAAATGATATCAGTAAGAAAAACTCATATTTATTTGCCTCTGTCGGAAACAAAGCAAGGAAAAGAAATTTTAGTTTGTGTCAATGTGTTTCGAGTAGATGACATATTTGATTTTAGTTCAGAATATTTAAATCTTGGAAATTTTATGAAGCAATTATTTTATTTTTTCTAAATCTTATAGCTTCGAAATAGTTTCATAAACTGAAATACTATCAATATTACCAATTCCTTTTATATATTTTATTGATATAATGCTAGTTATAAAAATCGATTTTTGTTTTTTGTTTTTTTTTACACCGGTTGTACTGAAATATGTGCTAATGTGGTGTGCCATAAATATTAAAATAGTGCTATTTATTAAATTATTGTTTTGCAAACAAAAACTAGCTATTCGAATTTATATAAAGATTTCGCAATAACTATACTTCAAGCGATTTAAATGTCGCTAATTTATATCACGAGTTAAAAATATTCAAATCGGGTGCATCAGAGGTATACCCCATAATTTCATTAGCTTAGGGGCCCCAAAATATCAAAACCGGCCCTGCTCCTACGAAAGCTTTTATTTGATATATGAGTGACTCTATTACCAGTATGCTCGCAAAGACTGTATGTTTATTTTTATTTTTGAAATAAAACAGTCATTTTAAAATATGAAAGCCAGTATTAAAATACATGTTACGCACAACAAAAAACTGTCATTTAAAAACAAAATGTTTTGGCTTTTTGTGTATACGTATTTCGGTAAAGGTGGATAAGATGGAGAGAAGATAATAGGAGATTGTGACGGGGGTGAGGAAACTTACATATATGTTCAAAATTTTAATTAAAATTAAATTCTTGTATCTATACAAATATTTTTCTTCTTCATTGAATAAATAATTTTAGTCGAGTTTATCAATAAATCTTCCTCTCGTAAAACAAGGCGAGAGATACGGAGGAACTCCGATAACAATCTAAGATCAAATTACGTTAGTATATATGGCTCTATAAAGTGACGTGTGTGTGCTTGAAACAAAAGATATTTAGGCATCAATACAGGGTTTAAACATTATTTTTATTATGCAAAACGGACGCGGAATGCCTGTGAAACATCTATTTTTTAAAATTTTTTGAGTGGGTGTGCTTCAGCTGGCGAATAGGTCGTTTGATGCCAAGGGGAACATTGCAAAGGAATATACCTGAACGGCGTTTAAAATTAACTATATTTATAGAGAAAAGGTTGCTCTCAATATCGGGGAAAGTCCAATTGTATCAATAGTATCCCAAGAAGGGAAGATTACGAGGCAAAGTGGAAAATCTATAAACTACGCGTTACGCCGAAAGAACGCCTGCAGCGTTCGGCTTCTTCAGAATAGAATAAAACAAAGAGAAAACTGTACGTAAAGAGGGGATATGTTGGGATCTCTGAGGATAAGACATCGCCTTAAATAAAATTAGCTTATCACAACCGATGACCCAAAAATCAGAAAGTATCTGGCTGTTTCGTTTCCTCTTTGGGACTACCCATACGGATTACCAAGTTTTTTGTAAGTTAAATACACACACACACACACACACACACACATATATATATGTGTATGTGTGCGTGTGTGTGTGCGTGTGTGTGTGCGCGCGTGTGTGTGTGTGTGTGAGTGTATATATATATATATATATATATATATATATATATATATATATATATATGTAAAATATATTAGGCTTGGATAGATAGATAGATAGATAGACAGAAATATAATGAACAGGCATATATATATATATATATATATATATATATATATATATATATATATAGATAGATAGATATGGAGAGGCTGAGAGATTGTAGTCAGATAGATGAATAAATAGACAGACAGATACCGATACATAGATAACTACATATATAGATACCAAAATGAAATGAACATAATATATATATATATATATATATATATATATATATATATATATATATATATATAGAGAGAGAGAGAGAGAGAGAGAGATCGCTAGATTGATGGATAGAGACATAGTTATGAAAAGACTGAGATATAGATAGTCTGAAATTGATCGGTCGATAGATAGATAGATAGACTGAGATCGAACGATAGATACATGGATAGGTATGAATAGACTGAGATAGAGAGAGATAAACTTATGAACAGACTGTGATCGATAGAGACATAGATATGAACAGACTGTGATAGATAGATAGATAGACAGACTGAAACCGATCGATCAATCAATAGATAGGTAGATAGATATGAATAGACTGAGATCGATCGATAGATAGACAGATAGATAGATGAACAGACTGAAATAGATATGAACAGAACAGACTGAAATATATATATATATATATATATATATATATATATATATATATATATATATATATATATATATATATATATATATATATATATATATATAGAGAGAGAGAGAGAGAGAGATTTTGATTTTAGCATCAACACATACTGGACATCCAACGACCAGCATTGTTTATATTTGAATCATGTATCTGACCTTGACAATTGGTAAATCCGTTTTTCTATTCCTTCTTTTGCTATTCGTTCCGTCTGTCCATCTCTCTTTGACAAAACAAACATTCTTCCATTTTCCGTAGGCATTTCGTTTTTAATTTGGACAATGTGACGTAAGTTTTTATTTTGTATGAAATCTCCGCTTATTTTCTTTTAATTTCAATTTTTTATTTTTTGCCTTGTGCGTCCCACCCACAAAGAAAAGAAAAAAAAATAATAAAATGAAAAGAATTATGTCCTCATTTTTTTGTCACACCTTTATTTTATAGTAATCGAAAGTTGGCGATGTCGTTAAATGAAGTCAGTTGATTTTAACGATGACCTCACAAGGTCACATGATATTTACAACTCATTTAATTTTTGTTTTTGTTTTTGATTTTAATATTGAATCTTGCTTTGTTTATCAAATATAAATAACGCGAAAACTTTATTAAATTTTATTTCATTATAACTTTAAGGATATTTTGATCAAGATATTTTGTGTTTAATTAAAGATTTTTAAAAATAAAGTTTATTCGAGTTCAGGATATAAATGGAGGCGTTTTAGTTCCAATTGTCGAGAAGATATCTGCATACTGAGCACTTTTTCTTTTTCAATTCTTTCGCTCTGTCTGTCTGTCTCTGTCTCTCCCCATGTATTACCGGGGTTGATAAGACAGATGACCGATATCTTCGTCTACTGAAATAAGCTTATTCTCCATATGAGGTGATTTTGGATTTTATTGTTTATTAATTATTTGCTCTGTAGTAATAAATACATTGAGCTCTTTTTGTGAATCAGATTTAATACATTATATTACTAGGATCCATCTGGATTATATACCAACGGATTTATTACCTTTACTATATATATATATATATATATATATATATATATATATATATATATATATATATATATATATAACATAATGAGAAGCCACGTATACTTTCTTGATATGTACATTAAAAAAAATGAATGTTTTTTTTGTGAAAGTATTTATTTATATTTATATATATATATATATATATATATATATATATATATATATATATATATATATATATATATATATATATATGATATTTCAGATCGCCCCGATTTTGCGTCTGAAATTAATTAAATAACTGTCGTCAGAAGTTTGTTTTCAAGTAGCGTCCGTCGCGAGACCCGGACGTCACGTGAGGTGGAATGCAACTGTGTTTGAATATTTCTAACGTAAATCTAACAATAATATTTTAGATGTTGTTTAAAAAGTTTTTTTAACTATATCTAGAGAATTCTTTTAACTATTGAAATATTTATACAGATTGAAAATTCCCATGTCTTTGTTTAACCCTAGTTTATATGTCTCTCTCTCTCTCTCTCTATATATATATATATATATATATATATATATATGTATACATACATACAAACATATATATATATGTATACATACATACATACATATAATATATATATATATATGTATACATATATATATATATATATATATATATATATATATATATATATATATATATATATATATATATAGCATAATGAGAAGCCACGTATACTTTCGTGATATGTATATAATATGGGGAAAACAACTAAATAAATACTTTCACAAAAAAACATTCAATCTTTTTTTCTTTTAATTTGCAACTTTTCAGTTGTTTTCTCCATATTATATATATATATATATGTATCCCGGTAAAATGATAACAAATGGAGTATAATTCCAGTGTCCGTAACATAATTTATAAGAGGGATCATTAAAGGATAGAGCTAAATATGATTTATTTTAGGACATTTACGATCATCTTTCAACACCACAGATCTCTCTCTCTTTCTCTCTCTCTCTCTCTCTCTCTCTCTCTATATATATATATATATATATATATATATATATAAAAGTGAACATTCACTTTTATAATTACATACGATCTATCTCTGATATTGATCCCTTTATTCCATAATATAGCACGCCTTAAAACTATATTTCTTCATATATATATATATATATATATATATATATATATATATATATATATATGTATGTATATTTAAAATTCAACACCATCACTTGATAAGACACAAGAAGTTTTGAAACAAAACCGCTATTTTTTAGTAACTTTATAACATTGTTATGTTACAATTTTCAAATAAGTTATATATATATATATATATATATATATATATATATATATATCGCTTCTCTTTTTCTCTGTCTTTCTTATTTTCTCTCTCCACGCCTCTCACTCCTCTTTCTTTGCCTGTCACTTACATTTCTTTGTTTCCCATTTCTCCTTCTTTCACCTTGACTCTCACTTTTCTTTCTTTCTTTCTTCCGTTCGTTCTTTCTTTCTTTCTTTCTTTCTTTCTTTTTGTCTCTCATTTTTCTTTCTTTCCTACTTTCTTATTGTTTCTTTCTTTCTTTCCTTCAACTTTTCTTTCTCACTGTCTCTCATATTTAATTTGTCTTTCTTTTTCTTTTTTAACATTATCAGGTTGCAATTAAATTTTGAATTTATTTTTTCTCTTAAAAAAAAAGTTTTCATTCACTTACACAAATTTGGGAAGCCGTTTTGGCCAAAGTTTACCAATCTATGTTGGCCTTAATCATGAACGAAGCATTTTTTAAATTGATTGTCGACTCTCAGTGCAGAAACAGGGTTTGTTCATTTAGTTTCATCCTAACAGATTTTTACTTACATTTTACGATCAATAAGTCTCGGTATTTCTAATATTGATCGGGTTAAATGAAAAGGCCCAATTCTAGTGACTAAATCGCATGCATACCCGAGTGCATCAGCTTTTCCGTTGCAACTTCAGACGTGAGTCAGAAAAGATATTACGAACGATTGCGTCAGATTTCAGTAAACAGATTGTAATATGACAGGAGTTTTCATAGATCCACAGATGTTGTATTAGTCATAACAATATTCTTCTTCCAGAATCTTAATGACGTTAGGTATATATAAAAAAAACTGTGATAGAATTTTTTTTCATTATTTGTACTTCAAACATTTGTATATATTTTATTGTTATTACCAAATTCACCACAAGTAAGCTGGAAAAGCCATTGAGGCACAAGGAGTTACACGGTGTGGAAGAATTAGAAAACAGAAACATTACTAAGGACTGATATTGCATATGACTTCAGTACTCTTTTCTTTGTTTCTGATGCTTCAAGTCTCTTCTTTATCTGTGAGGAGATTGTGTAGCATTCACTGCCATATAGGAGGGCTGATATTACATAACAGTTCAGTACTCTTTTCTTTGTTTCTGTTGCTTCAAGTCTCTTCTTTATCTGTGAAGAGATTGTCCAACATTCACTGCCATAGTGGAGGACTGATATTACATAACAGTTCAAAACTCATTTTTTGTTTCTGTTGCTTGAAGTCTCTTCTTCATCTTTGAGAAGATTGTCCTGCATTCTTTTCTTTTCTACTAATGATCTTTTTTCTTTATTACTTTGCTTAACCTTCGGAAGATTATCTTTCGGTATCCGTATGCGCCTTCGCATTTCATAATTTTTGTTCTTTGTTAAAAGACTTTCCAAATTGATTTGGGTAAATGAAATTTGTAAGTTGCCCGTTGGGCTATTCCTTTTACTGTCAACTACGCATTCTGTGCGTTTTACAATTGATGTTCAGTCATTTCTTCTCGCTTTCCTTCACTACATTCTCTGGCAGTTTTTGTAGTTTCCTTTTTGTGCCTGCTATGAACGCTGATAAAACAAAGAAGGGGCCATTGTTGTCTGAAACTTTGCAAAGAACCCTTTTAAAAGAAAACATTGGTCGGTCAAACAGAATGACACTTGCTTGAACAAGAATTTTGATCCAATTAATTGACGGTGTTTTTTTTTCTTCAGATAAGAATACTGATAACATTTTACAACTTCCAGCAGAGCTTGGTAGTTTTTTTTTCTTTTTTGCTTTTTACAATGATGTTTACCCTGTAAAAATCCCGGGAGCCACTCAAGGTAGAGAGTTACTGCGTAAGAGGTACTATTCATGCAGATATGAAGGAAGGTAACGGTTGGCGGTGTATAGTATATACGAGATCCGTATGAGATCTGGGTTGAGTTTAAAGCCCAATAGGCGCTCAAGGCACGGGGTCTCTTCTAACTCAGCTTATTCATTGCAGAAACTCTTAAGTATAAGACCGTAAAATTCGAACAAGCATACTATTATTTAAGAAGTGGTGTCGAGCATTTTAGTTTTTTCAGAATCCAAATATCTGTGTCTCTGAAAACGTGAAATAAAAAGAAGAGTGTGTATAGTAATTTTTGCAGTATTTCAAAAAAATGTATTTTTTAATCAATTGTATATATTTTGACCTTATATGTTAATAGCAACCGTTTCCTTATAAGGAATCATTCGCCATTTATTGACCGTCGGTACAAATTAAAAAAATCTTTCTATTAAAAGAATAGATTCCTCAAGTCCACTAAACGTTATCGTTCTTTCCAGTATTGATAGAGGTTTCCTTCCTAACCTTTTGTTTGAAGTAGTGTGGAATGTCAACATCTTAATTATGTCATTATTTTCTCTTCTCATGCCCAGTAGCTGTTATCACTCTTTCCAGTATTGATAGAGGTTTCCTTCCTAACCTTTTGTTTGAAGTAGTGTGGAATGTCAACATCTTAATTATGTCATTATTTTCTCTTCTCATGCCCAGTAGCTGTTATCACTCTTTCCAGTATTGATAGAGGTTTCCTTCCTAACCTTTTGTTTGAAGTAGTGTGGAATGTCAACATCTTGATTATGTCATTATTTTATCTTCGAGTTAGCTAGCCATTTTGATTGTTGCCGTTGTTGAAAGTTCTCAAGTAATGTAGTTTCTTTTATTAAGCACAGTTCTTTGTGATTATGTTGAAAAAATTTAATGAGTTTCGGAGAAGCTTTTCGCCAAGATCTACAGTTTTCATTCGCTCGACGCCATTTTTCATTATCGATCTTATAAAGCGATTGTATATAGCTGACTGCTTAGATATTTCTCAACTGCTGTCATACATGACATCCACACGAGAGTCTCGATATGGTGATATAAGTATGGCATATTTCGGGAATCTAAGCTCGACCGGAATTCTTCCAGTCCTGCCAGGGATCAATTTCTGCTGTCTTTTCAGTTTTATCGCTTCATAATTGACAACTCGTAATTTTTCAATATCTGTCTATGTTTCTGAAATGAGGTTTTTGTAACTATATCGTTCGAACTGTTGCCTTCATCTTTATTGTCATACTCACGACGTTTCGGACGTTGTACGCTTCGGCCTTCTTCAGGTGATATACTTTGGAATTTCGAACCGGATCCTTTATTTAGTCCACGGCAGTAGATTGTTCTAGTTCCACGTGCCATGCCTCTTCTGGATATCTCCGTTTCAGCCAATTCCCAATTCCATTCTCCAAAATTTTGTTCCCTCTGCTGTAGTCAGGTATTGAAATCACAAATCTTTGGGTCAAGTGACTTTTTGGATTACTTTAACCAGCGTTTTTATTCACTGGGCCATGTGTCATTGAGTGAGTGAATTTTGGGGACTTATAACCCTAATGTCTCAGTAACAATTTTTTTTTACTAGAACTCATATTGCAGTCTCTGTTATTGTTATGTTTCTCTAGCTCTTTGAATTGCTGGTTCCCATATTGGATTCATGTCTATATTTGGTCGGCTCATGAGATTTTTGTGGCCCCGCATATGCACTGATCCTTAAGTTTTCGTATTTTCCAGTCATGTTCTCTGTCTATTATATCAACTTCATCCTGCAACATATGTCACCGGAAGAAGACCTGGGCATACCCCGGCCGAAACGTTGTGAATATTGCAGTAAAGATTAGGACAACAATCCGAACAATGTAAATAGTGTAAGTAGTCATAATCTCTCAATTCTGGACTTTATTTCAAGGGGCAACTCAATACCCTAAAAGTCCTTAAACAAATACGGGGTTGAAAATAATACCACAAAATTGTCGATACATGTACTTGCCATTATAATATCTGAAGCACTGCTAGTATTAATATTAATGATAATAATAGCGATATGATAGGGACGTTTAGTACGTATATTGGTAGATATGTAGCGCATGCAACTTCCCATAGAGAAATAATGTGAACATACGCCACCAGAATGATGAGGAATTTCAATATTCAGACTAATAGGGAAATCCAGGTAAATCTACGAAACATAATTTTGGTAAATGTAGGTGAAAACACCTGTCTTCTGATTGGTGCTACCGCCACCGCATGTTTAAAAACGTTAGAGAAATTACATACAAGGACCTCGAGATAAAAACTAATAGAATGTAACATCGCAAGACAACATTTTTCTTTGTGCTGCGTCCATTCAGGCTGTGGGCGATTGTTGCTCTCCACATCTTCCCGCCCTTCATAGTTCTTAACAGTTTTTATGTTTTTTGCTATCTCCTCTAGTCCTTTTCTGCCAACCGTTTACACAATCTCGTTAAGTAGTTTATTCTTTGCTTTCCTCTCTGCCTTACCTTGGCTACCTGCGCTTTGGGAAACGAATATCTGCAACAAAAACGTGTTAGCCTTAAAATACAAGAATTTCAAAAATTCATGTACACGTTTAGTTTTCACATTTTGCATAAATTTCTTTCCATACAGTAATCTCAATTAAATAACCTTTTATTATCGAGTTCGCTCCAGGGAAGGTAGTAAAGCCACTAAGAGGTTACTGGGCGTGGAAGTGTTAGAAAACAGAAACATTACTAAGAAGCGAGCAAAATAAAAGAATAATCAGGAAAACAATAGATTGTGATTGACATTGCATTTATTTTTTTTCAAGATTAAAGTTGAGTAGAAAGCATGCAGGCGGAAGGGAGTTCCCCAAGCGAGAAGTACGAGAAAAGAAACTGCTAACATAGAACTTACGGACATATCTAGTCAATTTGACTGTAAATTGGTAAGACCTTGTTGCCATTTTAGTACTTCTCTTAAGTTCATAAAGTCGAGGTACCATAAGGAAGACCTCATGGGAATAACTACCGTTAGAAAAGACATGGGGAAACAACATTGCGGCGGTGGGAAAGTGACAGTAGCCGAGATGCCATGCCGGTACTAATAATAACGCTGATTCTTCTTTGGGAACAAAAAATAATAATGCTGTCTCTTGAAGTCTCTGGTTGAGACATGGGCGGCAAATCATGCTACCCAAACTAAGAAAAACACAATAATAATAATAATAATAATAATAATAATAATAAAAATAATAGAAGCCAAATGGACTTTCAAATGGGTGTAGAAATAAAAAGTAAAGCAAAATACACCGGCTGAAGCTGCAAAATACTTAAAAAAGAAAGCAAAAGCAAATACAACCGACCAGGTACAGAAACAATGGCAAGATAAACCGCTTCATGTCCAATACTCTGCCCGTACCAAACAAGGTGACGTAGACAAACCCCGTACCCATCAGTGGTTATGTAGTGCAGGGTTAAAACCTGAAACGTAAGTTTTTATTTTTGCTGCACAGGACTAATACTTGTTTACTAGAAATTACCAAGCACACATACTAAAATATTGTGTTAGCCCAGAATGCAGATTCTCTGATAAATATCCAGAAACAATTGACCATCTTGTATCAGCTTACACGGTATTGGCACCCACTGTATATAAAACCCGACATGACAGAGTGGGCAAATATCTGCAGTGGAAAATCTGCAAGAAGGAAACTGAAAGAAATTCGTATGAACACCACCCAGATCCAGTTACGGAGGTAGGACCTGTTACAATTTTATGGGACTACACAATACACTCTGACAGAACAATCAAAGCCAACCGCCAAGACATTAGAGACCGCAAAAAATGCCTTCTTATTGATATGGCAGTCCCTGCAGATTGCAATCTATCTTTGAAGATATTCGAAAGGCTGTCAAAATACAAGGACCTTGAAATAGAAATCTCATGACACATGGGAACATCAACAATCCCGGTTGCAGTTGGAGCCCTCGGATTGGTTGGAAAAGATTCCGGTAAACTCATTGAAGGTATTCCTGGAAGCCCATACCTTAAAGAAATACGAAAAATTGTTCTCGCGAGTGCAACCCACACCTTACGAATGGCTTTATCCATGTAAAATATGCCTTTTTTTAATTGATAAGTGGAAAATGTCATGATACCATTTCTGTGTTGATCCCAAATGTAGATTCTGTGATAAATATCCAGAAACAATTGAACATCTTGTGTCAGGTTGCACGGTGTTGGCTCCCACTGAATATAAAACTCGGCACGATAGAGTGGGCCAATATCTCCAATGGAAAATATGACAATTTTACGGGAAGGAAACTGCAAGTAACTGCTATGAAAATCACCGAGACCCGATTACAGCGATAGGACCTGTAACAATTTTATGGGATTTTTCAAGACATACAGACAGAGTAATCAAAGCTAATATCGTGATCAAAGACAGCAATAACAGAATCTGCTTTCGTATTGGAATGGCAGTCCCTGCAGATTGTAATATACCTTTGAAGCTCTTCAAAAACTATCAAAATACAAGTATATTGAAATAGAAATCTCATAAATGTGGTACATGAGATCATCAATAATTCCAGTTGTAGATGCAGTCCTGGGATTGATTGGGAAAGGTTTCGATAGACTTATTGAACGGATTCCTGGAAGCCCATGCCTTAAAGAAATACAAAAAATTGTACTCACAAGTACAGCTCACAGATTACGAAGAGCTTTATGTAAAATACGTGTGATATTAGTTTTTTTTTTACAAAAATATTTAGTGGAAAATGTCATGAAGCCATTTTTGAACTTAGGTCTTTGGTTGGGACCCAAACAAATGAGTATACAACAGAAATTAAAGGCAATAATAATAATAATAATAATAATAATAATAATAATAATAATAATAATAATAATAATAAAGATAGAACAATGAAAGCTATTCTTCCTGGCATACAGATTAGAATCCGCAAAGACAAAATGGATCTTTATTGATACGGCAGTCCTTGCAGACTGCAATGTGTCTTTGAAGATCTTCAAAATTCAAGGACCTTGAAATGGAAATCTCAAACACGTGGCACATAAGGACATCAACAATCGCTGTTTTAATTGAAGTCTTCGGATTGATTTGAAAAGATTCCAATAGACTCATTGAACGGATTCCTGGAAGCCCATGCCTTAAAGAAATACAAAAAATTGTACTCACAAGTACAACCCATACCTTACGAAGGCCTTTATTGATATAAAATATATGCGATTTTTTTTTCAAAACTGCCCAGTGGAAAATGTCATGATGCCATTTCTGACCTTAGCTCTCTGGTCGGGACCCGGAAAGAAATGAGTACACGCCAGAAATCAAAGGAAATAAAACAATAATAATAATAATAACAATAAAACAATCGTTGAGGAAGAAATGAGAACATGCATCCCCCTCGTTGCTAGTGACCATAATATCAACGTCACAGAAATCGTCAAGCTTAAGAAATACGCCGACCTCTTGACTGACTTTGCCCGAAGGTGGTGCGTACAGGCGAATATTGTGCCAGTTATCACAGTGTCGTCTGTACCACCAAATATAAACTCCTACATACAGAAAATCGGACTAAAGTCGAGTATCCTATCGCTTCAGAAGGCACTGCATTTTTTCTGCAAAAAGGTGCCATCTGTTCGAGGTTTTATGACTTGATGGAAAACGCATATAACAACGAATTTTAACATTCTTTTTTTATCCCTGTGCCATCCTTTAAATAGTTTTCACGTCTCAGGGAACCACAGCATAAAAATATACCATGATTAATATCTATCATTTTTTGATTTTTATCGTAGCCAACGCGGTAAACATAATATACGGCCACTCGTCTTGTATTTGGGTGAGTCACTTAACAATACATGAATCCTCCTCGTACAGGTAATGACTACTAAACACTGAAGGAAGTTTCACACTGACGGCATACAGACATCGCTAAATACATTCCCTATGCTTATTATAAATACGGCCACTCGTCTTGTATTTGGGTGAGTCACTCAACAATACATGACTCCTCCTCGTACAGGTAATGACTACTAAACACTGAAGGAAGTTTCACACTGACGGCATACAGACATCGCTAAATACATTCCGTAAGCTTATTATAATTTTAAATAATATCACAGGTCGAAGCATGTATTATAATAACCAAAGATTTTCTAATAATATGCCGTACATCTATCGTAAAAATTACGAATATAAAATTAAAAAAAAAAATATTTATCAGTGCTCCTCACGGAACCCCTTTCAACGTATTGCGGAACCCGAGGGTTCCGGGGATCAACAAATGAGATCCAGAAAATGCATGAAACGTGGATCTATAACAATCTAACCCGATGAGCGAGAGTACGGTTCGAAATTGCAACGTATTGCGGAACCCGAGTGTTCCGGGTAACACAAACTGAAATCCAGAAAAGGCATGGAACGTGGAACTATAACAATCTACCCGATGGGAAAGGGTTTCACTGGAAATTCCTACGTATTTCTGAACCCGAGAGTTCCGGGGAACACCAACTGAGATACAGAAATGCATGGAACGTGGAACTATAACATTCTACCCGATGGGAGAGAGTACGGTTCGAAATTGCAACATATTGCGAAGTCCGGGGGTTCCGGGGAACCCCAACTGAGATCCAGATAATGCATGGAACGTGGAACTATAAGAGATGAGAGTACCGTTGGAATTTCCAACGTATTTTGGAACCCGAGTGTTCCGGGGAACACCAACTGAGATCCAGAAAAGGCATGGAACGTGGAACTGCAACAATCTACCCAATGGGCGAGAATTCGACTCGAAATTCCAACGTATTGCCGAACCCGAATGTTGCGTGGAACACCAACTGAAATCCAGAAAAGGCATGGAACGTGGAACTATAACCATCTACCGGATGGGCGAGGGTTTCTCGAAATTCTAACCTATTACGTAACCCGAGGTTTCAGGGGAACCCCAACTGAGATCCCGAAAATGCATGGGACGTGGAACTATAACAATCTACCCGATGGGCGAGAGTACGGTTCGATATTCGAACGTATTGCGGACCCGAGCTTTTTTGTTTTGGTCGTTTTTTTTAATGGTATATCAACACTTCAATGGAATATTTCATGCCGACAATAATTTTTAGGATAGGTGCGTATGTATAGAATATGTATTTTTTTTAAGAATTCAGTTTGTCGATCAGCTTTCATTGACGTATTTTTTAAAGAGGGTTTAATTTGTTTTTTTTTCACAAAAATGTATTGTTGGTATTATTTTTTATTTTTCAAAAATGTATTTTTTAATGTATTTCTTTTTATAATTTTTTTTTCAAAAATGTAGTTCTGGAAATACTTTTAAAAAATTATATTGCTAATATTTTTACTATTAAAATCTCATTTTTATACTTTCATAGTGTTTGTTTTGATCCCAGTTTAGGGATTAACTATTTACCAGTAGCTGGGTCCCTAACAGGTGCTGCCACCCCGGATGAGGATGGAACTGGGAACACCAGCAATTAAGAGGTGGTTCCACGCTTCTCAAAACCTCCTGGTCAGAGGCTTGGCTGTTGAACATAGTTTATCCAGGACGCGGATGTAGTTTATTGCCTTACCCGAGACACTGTAGTTCTGGGGGACACCGCTGGAGAAACACTGACATGTAATGTAAGAGCTCGGTTGTAAACGAGAAGAATGTAAACAAACATAATGTTAATACTCTGATGCCAGGCCAGACATGTCTTTGATATATTTTTCAGTTAACTGTTTGCAGGTATTAGCATCTACAAAAAATCAGATAAATTTCGTTATTTACTTTTTTTTCGTATTTTTCCAATCAAACATGATCCCAATGCACATGTTAGTAATTCGTGTGTCCATTCCACGAAGTCGTTCCTTGCAGATTGGCCACAGATTTTCGATTGGATTTAAATTAGGAGAGTTTCGGGGCCAGTCTATAGTACTTTAATTTGCTCACTGGTAAGGCTTGCCTGTGTGTTTGCGCAGCGTTACAATTTTCGTTCGCTTCCTTGGAGTAACGTCCATCGCAGATAATGGCCATAGGACAACTAATCGACAGTCGAGAAAATACTATCAGGGCGTGATGAAAAGCTGATGCTATCACAGAGAGCGTATTATTTTTCAAGGCCAAACAAATTTCATCATACACCCCGAAAATAGATTCATACTACTGCGCACCACTGGAAATGACCTAATCTGAGGAAAAAATAAAAATTTTAGTGGGTCTAAAACTGACCCTATGGTGAAAGAAAGGAAACTAAAGCGGTTGTTTCAAATTTGTATTGCCTGCCGGTGTTGTTTCGGTAGGGTTGCATGGGTGAATTTATGATGTTGAAAGATCCGAAACTTGTCATGATCCCAAGACATAACATCATTGATGAGGCGATCTTGCGCACCTGTCGGGGTGTAATTATATATATATATATATATATATATATATATACAAATAAAAATAAAGAACAGTTAGATTAAAAATCCAGAATTATTTGGCATTTATGTTTGGAAAAAGTAGAGTTTAATATAATAATATTATTATTTGAAATATTTTTGAAATATTATATTGCGACACAGAAATTACCCTGTTTCGGAACTAAAATGTTTGTTCCATTTTCAAGGGATGTTGCATAACTTCAGGAAAATTTACTTTTGTAAGCAAAGTAGTATTATATTGAGGAGTTTAAAAGGGAGGAGTAATCATATTACAAACGTTTTTTTTATTTATTAAGGACGTACTTCTATTTTTGACGGTTCTAAATACAGATCTTTATTTTTAAGAAACTAAATAATATAAAACTTTTCTTTTATACGTAGAGGACATGGGTCATTTAATAACCTACATGTTCTCGTTTTTTTAATATTTTACATATTACTGTGGGTGTTTTTTTTTTTTTTTTAAATGCCAAAAATATTTGGAGAAGTGTGTTTAGTTACGATACCCATTGTTGTTGAAAGAAGTAAGATGTTGGTACCATCTTTTTTAAAATTATTTATTTGTGCTCCTAATATAACATTTTTTAATACTTGGATTTTCAATAGAAGAAATAGTACATTGGTAAACTATAGATTATGTATGATATTTATTTTGCAAAGGATATTTTATGAGATTTCTATAGTTATATAATTTTTCATTAACATTATTGATTTTAGTTCAGGAATCACTATTATTTAGGTTTAATTATTTATTTAAAATTTTATTATTATTTTTTTTTTATAATTTTTTCTAAATTTTCAGTACAGCTATAACCTAATTTTAGTGTATTTTTTTTATTGAAAATCGTGTTAAGAGGATTATTTTTAGGAAATGTTTTTCAATCAAGTCAAGAAACTTTGGGCCTAATTTACAACTAACCATTTGGTTAAAAGGGGGTGTGTACCAAATGATTTTTCTATTTATACTTTTCTTGTTATTTTATTATCTTTATTATATTTAATATCAGAGCATTTATATCCAGTTTTCTTTAAAGCTTCATTATAAAAATGACTATGTTTGTAAAATATCTCTTCATTTGCTGAATATGTTTCTCTATGGATGAGGGTATATGTTTTATTATGGATGTGGGGGATTTGACTTAGGGTGGATATATAAAGGATTGGTATTTAGTTTCTTATATGGTTGGTATATATTTTTCATTAGTTCTAAAGTTACACAGGGGCAGTTAACTTTATAATTTTGTATTAATAGTAACTTTTAAATTTAGGCACTTAAATTCTTTATGTGTCAGTTTTCTATTCTTTCCAATTTTGAAGTTAGTAGACTTCCTTACTTATGCAAGATTCACGTGAACTTGATGCAATTGCCACATTGCCGTCAATTGTAGCCCATTAAGCGTTCTATCAAGTGTGTAGCATCTGTAATTTTCATTGAGTACACCTTCTCCTTTAGCAGACCACAGAAAAAAATTTCAATTCTTTCTTCTTTCGACAAGAACATGTTTAATCTGTGGAGGTAAAAAATATAGTTAATGAGATTTCCTGTGTGTCCAGACTTTAGATACACCGTGTACGATGTCATACATCTTTCATTTCCTTTTTAACTGTCTCTTCTTTCGCAAATTTATCTCTGAAATTTAAATTTATGATAACCACCCTAGACCCCGACAGGTAAGAAGTGTCTTTTCTCAAAGCAGTGCAAAGAGCCAGCGAGTCTTATTTTTCACATAAACGTTTATAATGTTTTTATTGCTAACCCCCAGGACGTGTCCCTAAAGTCTGGACACCCTAAGCAAAAATGCATATTTTCAAGAAATGAAATTTTCAACACCATTTTATTGAATTGGAATCTTAACAAATAACATCTTCAATATGATTGCAATCATTTGTGATGCACTTTGCAAGATCTTGTGAATGTCATGCAAGAACACCATTGTCATGAATTTTAGCACATTCACTCTTTAAGCGTTCAATCAAGTGCGTTGCATCTGTGATTTTCATTGAATACATCTTCTTTAACGTAACCCTAGAAAAAAAAAAAAAGTCAGTTTTTTCTACTTTCGACAAAATCATGTTTAATCTATGGAGGTAAAAAAAGAAAAAAGAAAAAATCTAGTCCAGACTTTACGGCCACTGTGTACGATGACCTACATCTTTCATTTCCTTTTTAACTGTCTCTTCTTTTGCAAATTGATCTATTTTCAGCATTTAGGACAACCAACCCCCACCCATTTAAATGCTAATGATTCCTTCCCACGTCAATGTTATTCTTTTACATAAGTAAATAATTAACATTTTTCCACTGTTAATCCTTTGGGATGAAACACGATCGTTTAGTACGACCCAAAACCGGATGTTTGTAAGTGGAATGTCGTATTAGAAATGTTAGCTCTTACCGAAGTTCTAACACGAATCAAAGGAACTTTAAAAGTTAATTTTCTCAAAGCAGTGCAAAGAGCCAGCGAGTCTTATTTTTCCACATAAATGTTTATAATGTTTTCCATTATTTGTGAGGCAAATGTTGATGCACTTTGCAAGATACATGTGAATTCGATGCAATAACATCAAATTATCGCCAATTTTAGCACATTCACTCTGTATACGTTCAATCAAGTGTGTTGCATCTGCAATTTTCATTGAGTACACCTTCTGCTTTAACATACTCCAGAAAAAAGAAGTCAATTCTTTCTTCTTTCAAAAAAAAAAAAACATGATTAATCTGTGGAGGTAAAAAATATAGTTAATGAGATTTCCTTTGTCCAGACTTTAGGGGTACAGGGTAGTTACGTTTTTCTTCTATCCCTAGACATCAGACTGGGATCAAAGTAAAGTATCTGTTCTCCTCGTCTTTAATAGTAATATCACCGTTTACTTACATTTATGAGATTTATAAAATCTTTCTATTAGAACAATTTTTCACGAAAATAGGTTTCTCTAGTGTCCCCTAACAGTTATGGTACATTCTCGTATTGATGGGGGAGGGATTTCGTTTATAATGTTTTCTGTGGAAGGTTATCATCCTGATTATGTCATTGTCTTCGAGTTGCATATTCTATCCAGTTTAGTCGTCATTGCTGGTGAAAGTCCTTAACTTATATGTCTTCTCTTATTTGGTAAGGGTTTTTATTTGTGATTCTCTAACACAAATTCCCAAGGTTTCGAAGAAACATGGTCCTCGTTAAGACTTTAATATTTGTGTAACCACAGTATTTTGTAGACGTTCGCGTAAATTGTCCATCGGTGGCATTTTGGTTATTTTATCACCAAGACTCTCAAGTCCAGCAAAAACTAGCAAACATTTTGACCGATATTGACTAAGCAGATGACCTAGCTATTATGGCCGACATCATTACCAATGCCACAGTTATTCTACATCATCTAGAACAACGTTGGACTCTATGCCAATACCGCTAAGACTGAAATCATAGACTTCAACAAGCAAGTTTCAATACAGGATAATCAATAAAATCCGTTGAATCTTTAATATACTTAGGACGCGAAAAAAAAAAAAGAATTCGGCTGAAAAGAAGGCAAAAAATATTCCACCTTAAATAAATGGATTGTGTCTGGAAACCTGATCTACCAGACAACCTCTAGCAGAGATTCATTCGAGCCACAGTAATGGCGGTTTTAATGTATGCTGCTCGGACGTTAACTAAAACGCTGGAATCTATACTTGATGGAACCCACACACGGATACCGAGAGCTATACTTCACATCTTTTGGAGACAACATCTAATTAAATCACATCTCTATGGATCAATCACTGATATTGCTACGATCTGACTCGAACTCAGAATGTGCTTTGCGGGACTTGCGATTGATCTGCTTTGCACATCTAGCCATGGTACAAGACGGGATGGTCGCCCAGCAATCACCTCCGTTGACCAAATATGTTATGACACAGAATGTCATCCTAATGACCTTCCGAAACAGAGCCGTGACGGTTGACGTGATAAACTCATGAATAGCTTGACCGAATAAAAATAATGTAATCATTGTTTGGTAAACCTGAGGTTTGACAGCACTCAAACCCAAAGACAAATCAAAAATAGTTTTCGATCAGGTAGAATAGTTGGGCACGGTCGATTACTCTCACACCATTCAACTGGTTTCGAACCGCTGTTCATTCAGATAATATCAAACAACTCTTAAAGAATCAGAAATGACGCCATCTTGTTTATATACAACAGTGATAATAATCTTACCTACAAACAAGAAATTTGAGATTCATGTCGAGATGAATTGAAATTTGTAGCAACAGCTTCGACAGAATAAAAGTTCGATAAATTGTAGATATTGTTCAACCCACACAGACATTAAGCTTACACAAGTTCCTTTCTTAAACATAGTACAAGCTCACTTGGACCTTTATCTGGCCAAATTCAACAATTGCGTCGATTTAATGCAATGCTACAGATAATGTATTTTCACAAATGTTTAAGGAACAGTTTCGAAAATACTGATGAACAATTTAATAAATAATAGTGAAGCCGTTATGTTGAATATCTTACACCTGATACCGCTACAATTCTTCTGAAACATCCATTCCCGTGTTTGACGGCGTCAAATAAACACAAACACATCAGATGCTCTCTATATTCAGCAAGTTTTAAGGCTATATCATGTCGAAACATCGATTCCAGTAAGATCACTGAAGTTAAGCAACGTCGATCCTGCTCAGTACAGATGGCTGACCGCTTGGAAATATCACTTGCTGTAAACTTGTTTGTGTGGATGGTGCAATACAGAACAGTTCGGAATTGTTAATCGGAGAGCCAAGATCGAATTCTTGTCGTGTTCCTTATGTAATAACTTACGGTCCAAAGGAAAACCAGCACTCACAACCGAAATTGTATGAAAAAAGTTTACAGCGGGTTACGGCGAAATAATCATGTTTAATTGGAAATTCCATTCACTGTTAAATGATGAAACTTCATTGGCCAAGACATTGGAACTTCTTATCTGATGCTGTTCAAATGAAATATATAATAATGATTGCTTAAATAAACAAAGTTTCGATTGATTTGATTTGTTTTACGGTATATCAACCTCAATGCATTATTTAATGCCGACAAGATTTTTATTGCTAGAAAATTTGGTTCAGTTTACCATGTCAGAATAATCTTGGTCTCCAGATTCTATTTTCCATATTTATAAGTCTACCTTCGAATATTGCTGACACATATGGTCTGGTACTCCAGCTCTATATTTAGAGATTCTTGATAAAATCGAAGAAGATTCTGCAACGTTCTTAGTCCTTACATGGCATCTCGGCTTCAGTCACTTTCCCGTCGCGCTTACGGTCATATCACGTTGAAGAATTTGTTCTCGTACCGAAGTTAAGCAACGTCGAACTTGGTCAGTACCGAGATAGGTGACTGCTTGGAAATATCACTTGCTGTCAGCTTGTTTGTGTGCATGGTGCAATACATAAGGTTTCGGGGTTTTGTTAATCGGCGAGCCAAGATCGAATTCTAGTGGAGTTCGTTATGTAATTACTTACGCGCAAATACGCTATTGTTTAAATAGTAGGTCTTATATCAGAAAATCATTATTATCTAAAATGAAAACATTACAATGTAAAAATATTTTCTGATTTTAAATAACCAAAAGGTTGATAAGCCGTAAAAAATCAATTAATCAGTCCATTTTTTTAAGCATTTAACCCCAAACAAGGCGAGGGTGCCACTAGCATGGAAGTGATTACAGAGAGTTAGCGTAAAAGAGGAGTGTTTGACGAAAGGATATAGAGAAGGACGGGTATAGGGATCAAGGCATCAGAAGATGTCGATTGGCATTACATTTGAATATTTGAAGATTATAACTATCAGGGAATCAAGTAGGAAGAAGAGAGTTCCATTGTGGGAAATGCGAGAGAGGAAGCTGTTGGAGTAGAAGAGGCGGTTATGTAAGCATTTCACCCCAAGCAAGGAGAGGGTGCAATTATCATGCAAGGGGTTACAGAGAGTGAGAGCAAGAGTAAAGAGAGGCTGTTTTGAGGAAAGGATAAAGAGAAAGACGGGGATCAGGATCATGGTATCAGAAGATGTCGATTGGCATTACATTTGAATATTTGAAGATTATAGCTATCAGGGAAGCAAGTAGAAGGAAGGGTGTTCCAGTGTCAGAAAGTGCGTGAGAAGAAGCAGTCGGAGTAAAATAGGCTGTTTCATTTAACTGTTTCGCCCTGTGAAAGGGTGAAACCGAGATACCAACCTAGTAGCACGCCTAAATTCATGCAGTTGGGGTAGCAGTGAAAGTAGCTCGTCAGAGCAGTTGCCATGCAAATATTTGTGGAAAAAAGCGAGTCAGCAAAGTATATTCAGCGGAAAAAGATTTCATCTTGTTTAAGCACGTCATATTTAAACCAAGATCCCAGTACATTGCGACGCACTAAAAATGCTAATTTATCTATAGAAGAAAACCTTGCTGTATTTAAAAAGCAAGTTAGCAATGGAGCTGAACATAAAGCACAAAACCATAGCAAAGAAAATATTGATTATAGCAATAAAACAGAACATTACCAGTTCTTCTTTGCGATAATTCATTTGACAATGTAGGTAATAATAATAATCAAACCATATAATAATTATCAATGTGTATTTATATATTTCCTGTCCCATCTGTAGTGGGAAGGGAGGTAAATCAACTTAAGTAAATTTACGAGTGATTACTT
Organism: Acanthosepion esculentum; assembly: GCA_964036315.1. Classification (NCBI taxonomy): domain Eukaryota; kingdom Metazoa; phylum Mollusca; class Cephalopoda; order Sepiida; family Sepiidae; genus Acanthosepion; species Acanthosepion esculentum. Next base: position 6,754,262 of record OZ038500.1, on the reverse strand, counting down.
ACCTTGGTCGTTTTATAAATCTATACAAATAAAATATTTATCTGCATTTAGATAAAATTATTTCCCGAGGAAAATGAACAGTTTAATTAATCAGTTCCTTTTCACCTCGGTTTCTTAGATTGAAGTCTTATTTGTTCAAGCCTTTCACGTGAGGTACTCAGATACCTTTATCTATTAAGTGGTCGTCTTGCTTCAACTTGGTCTTGAAATAGGCTTTGTTACTGCCGCCTTTGTCGTTCGGTTGCTAATCTTTTTTCTTTCGAGATTTCACTGTTATATTAAATACATAAAATATTTATCCTGAAAAGATATTTAGCAAAAAACGGTTTATATAATAGCTGGAACAATCAATGAATCACAGATACCATTGAACGCGTAAAAAATATAAAGGAAACGGATGAATTAAACGGTTCATCGTCCTCTATTTTAGCTGTGAATTCTTTATCGAATCTCAATACGTTGATTCAAGGCTTACACTAATGATAACAATAATGTATGTATAGCTGGGGATACTCGTCTGCTAGGGCGACTAGTCAATCCCTTATTTTGATTATAATGCCAAAATTTAATTTCCTTGGGAAATTTAATTTCCTTGGAAAATTAAATTTCCTTGGGAAAATGATAAAAATATGATATCGGTTAATTTGCTTATAATGCCAAAATTTAATTTCCTTGGGAAATTTAATTTCTTTGGGAAATTTAATTTCCTTGGGAAAATGATAAAAATATGATATCGGTTAATTTGTTTATAATTCCAAAATTTAATTTCCCTGGGAAATTTAATTTCCTCGGGAAATTTAATTTCCTTGGTAAAATAATAAAAATATGATACCGGTAATTTTGTTTATAATGCCCAAATTTAATTACTTTGGGAAATTTAATTTCCTTGGGAAATTTAATTTCCTTGGGAAAGTGATAAAAATATGAAATCGGTTATTTTGTTTATAATGCCAAAAGTTAATTTCCTTGGGAAATTTAATTTCCTTAGGAAAATTAATTTCCTTGGGAAAATGATAAAAATATGATATTGGTTATTTTGTTTATAATGCTAAATTTTAATTTCCTTCGGATATTTAATTTCCTTGAGAAAAGTATAAATATATGATATCGGTTATTTTGTTTATAATGCTAAAATTTAATTTCCTTGGGAAATTTAATTTCCTTGAAGAATTTAATTTCCTTGGCAAACTGATAAAAATATGATATCGGATATTTTGTTTTCCCAATGTAAATAATGCTCAGCTTTTTTGCATATACATGTCTGTGGGCATAATTATTAGCGGCGGCGATATGTGTGTTTTATGTTGTAGCATTGTTGAAGTTGATGGGCACGTGGCCGAGTAGTCAGAACGTTCGTCTTCCGACCATGAGACCTGTTATCGGACTGGAGAGATCGACTCCAGCGTGCAGCACTTTTGGAAAGTGCCTTAACACGATACCACGGGTTGACCGAAGCCTTGTGAGTGAAATTGGGTAGACGGGCTACTTGGGGGCCGTCGATAGCTGTGCTAGCATGAAATTACAAGTCATCGTGACCGAGGGTTTCAGTGTGTTAGTGTTGTTCAGGTTGTTGATCATTCTAGATAACACGCTCTCTCTCAGAAACTGTAACATAGTTGCAGTATAAACAACATGTTGGCTTTTTGGGTGTTGAACAAACACAAATGTACCTGAGCAAAGCGTCTGCAATAGGGATTGGCTAGCTGCTCCAGTAGACGGGCATCCTCAAATACGAGTGGTCAGCTACTTTTATTATTATGTATATATGTATATGTGTACGTGTAATGATCGTATTGGCTGATTACCTATTTTTTTTCTTTTTTTCTCGTGCTAACCCCCAGTGTATGTCCATGGGTTGACCCAAGACTTGTGAGTGAAAATGAGTAGACCTAACCCTTGGGGGTCGTCGGTAGCTGTGCAAGAAATCACATGTCACCGTGACCGTGGACTTGTTCAAAATGTTGATCACGCTATATAACGCCCTCTTTCCCAGAAACTGTAACTAAGGTCTGCTCAGCATAGTTGCAGTATAAACCACAGGTGTGGGTGTTGAATAAACACAAAAGTGCCTGAGCAAGTTTCTGCAATAGGGATTGGCGAGCCTAGAGGACGGGTATCTATCTACGAGTGGCCAGCTATACATACATACATACATACATACATACGTTGCTGAAGTTATATTTTGGAATACAGTTTGATTTCTTTAAGAAATTCTAGGATATTCTATGGATTAATGTCAAGAAAGAGTTCTTCCTAGTTGGTCATTTAATGTTGAAATTTAATTTTCTTGGCTGCTTTCAAGTAATAAAAACATGATATATGTTATTCTGCTTTCACAACTGAGTACATGGTAGATGATACTCAGCTTTTGTGCATATACATGCTTGTGGAGACATAATTACTAGAGGTGGTGATATAGATGTTTTATGTTGTAGTTTTGTTGAAGAAATCGTAGGATATTATATAGATTAATGTCCTGAAAGGGTTATTTCATATTGCTGGTTATTTTTTATATATAAAAATCTATTTAAGATATTTTTACTATAAAAATGTATGTCTATATTTTCATAAGGCTTTATTTTTGGTTGGGTGAGAATCCCGATTTACCCATAGCTGGAACCCTAACAGTTGATACTGCCCAGGGTCAGATTAGACCTGGGAACAACAACCATTAACATGTGTTGCATGCTTCTCAAATGTCCAATCACCCGAACAGAAGTCTTGCTACCGGATGTAGTTTATTGTCATACCCAGGAATAAGACAACGTAGTAATAAAAAGCGAAAAGAAAGGGTGAAATATTAACTGTAAGAAGACTGACTACATAGTTATCACCAAAAGTGACAGTCCAAGTTGTTATATATATATATATGATGAAAAATATGTAAAAGACAAAACAAAATACGAATATGCAAGTTTATTGTTTTAATGTTGTTTTAGTGTCGACGGCAGACGTTTCGGTCTAGTAGACCATCTTCAGGACATAGTTATTAGAAACATACTTAGGATTAAACGATATTCACGTCGACATGAAAGGACGATAGACACAAGACTAATCAGAAACAGAACAACTGAAATTCTAAAGTCAACGTTCCTTTTTTGTTTTTGTTTTGTCTTTTCCATAGTTTTCATCATACCGTCGCATGTAAATCCACATATTTGCTTACATAGATACATACATATATATATATATATATGTATATATATATATATATATATATATATGTGTATACATATGTATATATATATGTATATATATACATATATATATATACATATATATACATATATATATATATACATATATATACATATATATATATGTATATGTATATATATACATATATATGTATATATATACATATATATATATATTTATTTATATACATATATATGTATATATATATATGTATATATATATATGTATATATATATATACATATATATATATACATATATATATATATATATACATATATATATACATATATATGTATATAAATACATACATATATATATATATATATATATATATATATATATATATATATATATATATATATATATATATATATATATATATATATATATATATATAACTCTTCTGTTGTTTTCAACTTATAAGTGTCCCGCAGCTTAGTTCTTAGAACCAAACAGCCAGACTGACTTTTAAGTTGTTTGAATATCGGTGCCTTTTATATTTTTGATATAATTTGTTTTCGTTTACCTTTTTAGGTGCCCTCTGTGTAACCATGACTTTGACGTTTTTTTTGTCTATCTGCCTTTTAAAATCTCCGTAGATGTTTTTAATCTGGATTTTATTAAACGAAATGCTTATCTATCTATCTATCTATCTATCTATCTATCTATCTATCTATATATATATATATATATATATATATATATATAATGAAGATATCAAAACTAAGCGATTTAATTGTGTAGTGTAATAGAAGTCGATGGGTAATGTGACATTAAAGGCATCTAAGAATAGCGAAAAATGCTTTTGATTTTTTAAATCATTTGACACAAGCAAGGCAATAATACCGCTAGTACGGATGGGGGTTAATGAGAGTGAAAGTGAAAGTGAAAGTGAAAGAAAAGACTCGATATAGGGGGATTAAGGAAAGAACAAAAGATAAGTGCGATTCAAAGCAACAGAAGATGGCGATTGACATTGCACTTACGTCTTTGAAGATTGAAGTCATCGGAGAAGAAAGTAAGCGTTAGCGAGCTCCACAGGTGGGAAGTGTGAGAAAAGAAACTGTTGGAGTAGAAGTGTCAGTTGCAATTAACTATTTCAACAATAAACGGGTGGGACCAAGATGCCAATCTAGCAGCACGCTTAAATTCACGCTTAAATTCATGTAGTCGGGGGCAAAAAGCAAGTGCCATGAAAATAAGGCATAGGAAACTATCATTCGAAACATGCCAAACCGAACTTGCATAACCAGAAAAGCTACTGAAATTACTCTTAGAAAAAATAGTACAAGGAAAGCCAGAAGAAAGGACTATCTATTAACTATAAGAAAACAGAACGTATAGTTGTCAACAAAACAAATAACCTAAGGGGTGTTAAACCAAACATTCACGCAAGATAATTTTTGTGTCACACGTACTTTCCATCGCAAATTTGGAAAGCATCGGACAAAACCAAGAAGTTATGGCCGAAAAAACAGGCTTTTTAAAAAATGTTTTCGTGGTTTTTCGTTATACGCGGGGAAGCGAACAGGACTAAAACCACATCATATTACTTCTTGCATGATAGCAACGTTTTTGCGGCATGTTTAAAGAAACGTTTTTGTTTTGAGTAATATGAAAAAAAAAGAAGATTTTTGTCAGTTTTTTGCAATTTTTTGTGTGAAGCCAATGTCGCAGGAAAACTATCAAGCACTCTACATAAACCTCGTAACGTGAACTATGTTTTGCGTTAAGTGCACAGAACATCAGCTCATCCAGTAAAAATGTTGCTCGCGTTAAAATTTGCCTTGGTTTTTGCAAAAAGTTGTACCCACCTTCAGTTTCATCGGTTTTTCTGCCAATCCCAGGGGCAGGGAGATTGAAAAATTGGTCTTGACCCACCGTGATAAATTATCAACATATGTGTACAATTTCATCGAAATAGGCCTAGACGTGCATAAATGGCTTGCACACACACACACACACACATCATCTGTTTTATAGATAAACTTTGTAAATACCATTACTTATAGTTAGCATTTCTATAAATATTTTAATGGTAATTGTTCCGATGAGCCTTTCTCTTTGGTCTGCTTCCGGTACGTATCCGCCTTGCACGCATGCGTAACTCAGACAGCCCGATAAACGTCTTGCGACAAACAGAACTCTGAAGGCAAAGTCCTGTTCATCTGCAGATTTTTTGAAAGTCAAAAGAGTGAAACTAGAAAAGAAATAAGTACAAACTTCAGACTAGTTTAATCTGAATAACAAATACATAAAAAGGTTTTTAAAAAAGCCAAAGAAGAGTATATGACAACGGCAGCCTGGAGTTGTATAGAGCAGTGACATCATTCGTATAAATGGAGGGTAGAGAATAGTTATGTTAAAAAACAGACATGGATAACCTTTTTCGAACAGTGGGCTACATGAGGTACAGTACATGATAAGGCGACCCACACTTCTAAAATAATTAATTTTAAAAAAATTAAAGATTCCGCTGCCATTTTCCCAATGAAATCACCTGCCTTAGAAATGGGGAAAAGTTGATTAATTTTCTTTGGAGAAATTATTTTTTACAATTAAAAAAAAATTGATGTCTTATTATATTTTCTCTGACGACAGCATGATTAACACACATTTCTGCACGTGATTTGTATCTAATTTATTCGTTTGAGCAGATTAAATATTTATCATTGACGTTTCCTGTTTCTGCAACAAAAGTGGTTACAGGTATAATCTTCCTTAGTGAAAATTGCCAATGGTTTTAAATGCTGACAACGTTACCTTCAAGGAAATGTTATAAAACTCAAGAAACGTTGTACTTAATCATTGTTTATGTGTGTGGTTATGGATGAGAGTATGTGAGTGAACAAGTGAGTACGAAAGGAAAAAAACAACATTTTAATAACTGTTATTTTCCTCATGAAAAACAATCGGGCCGCGTGTGGGCCACGGGTCACAGTTTGCCCGTGACTGTTCTCAACTATTAGGTGATCCCATAAGTTCTGTGCGAATTTTAACTTTTTGTTAAAACGAACGAAATTTAAAGAGTATTTAATAATGTCTAATGGAGCTGAACATTATTTTTATGTTTAGATGCATTTAAACTGATCAAATTTTATTTCAGAGAACAATAAAATTAAATTTTGTTCGATTAAAACCCTTCTAACATGGAAGTACCCAAGAATCATTTGAGGCACATAATGCTTTATGAGTTCAAGAAAGGAAACTCAGCAGCCGAAGCGGCTAGAAACATTCACTCAGTTTATGAAGAGGAATGTGTGAATGAAAGAACTTGCAGAAGATGGTTTGCAAAATTCAGAGGTGGAGATTTCACCCTTGAAGATGAAGATCGAACCGGACTTCCAGTTGAGTTTGATGAAAAGCTTCTTGAAGCAGCCCTTGAAGAAAATCCTGCTTTTTCAGTTGAGGAATTGTCAGTGGTTCTCAGTTCAAATCATGCAACTGTTCATCGTCATCTTCAACAACTTGGAAAAGTTCCTAAACTTGGAAAATGGGTGCCTCATGAATTGTCTGAAAACAACCTCAAATCCCGAGTTGACATGTGCTCTTCTCTCCATTCTCGTCAACTTGTTTCACATTTTTTTGGATAGACTTGTGACTGGCGACGAAAAATGGATCTTTTATCGAAATGTTAAGCATCATAGACAGTGGCTTGGTAAAGGGGAAGGATCCCCGCCACAGCCGAGAAGGGAACTTCATAGGCAAAAGGTTCTTCTTTCAATCTGGTGGGATTACCAAGGAATAATCCACTTTGAATTTTTACCACCTAATACAACAATTAATGCTCAAATATACTGTCAGCAATTAGAGCGTTTGAACCAAGCTTTGGGGAAAAGACCTGCTCTAGCGAATCGAAAACGGGTGATGTTTCATCAGGACAATGCGCGACCACACACGGCAAGAATCACGTCACAAAAGATCGAAGAACTTGGTTGGGAGAAAATTCCTCATCCACCTTATTCTCCTGACCTTGCTCCTTCAGACTACCATTTGTTTCGTAGCTTACAGAATCATTTGGAAGAAACAGCTTTTGTAACACAGGAAGAGGTTGAAACTGATATTTGTGAGTTCTTCGAATCAAAGCCAAAAGAATTTTTACAGTAATGGAATTAGTAAGCTTGTTAATAGATGGAAGGAATCATAGATAATCAGGGAAAATACATTGTTGATTGAATCTATAATTAAATGTAACATTTGGTCACTTGTTTCAAAATTCAAAATTCGGACACAACTTATGGGATGACCTGATAATAGAGAGTTAACAATTGTTTAAGTCTCAATGTCGACAAAAGATAGAATAATTAAATGAACAGAAGAAGTGTTGATTTGAAATTGTTAGAACTTTATGAACATTAAAGATACCGAAGACATTTTCACAGCCAAAGAGCATGCGCATAAGAATCTACTTTAAAAATTGGTGACAGTCGATTTGTTTTCTTTGAAGAAAAGATTCCTTCTATAATGAAGAAAATCTGAAGTCTTCGTCTAATATTTTCATTGATGACAGAATGATTAACAGAAACTGCTGTGTTTGATTTGTTTCTAGTTTATTAATTTGACGATGCAAAAACATTTTTAAAAGAAATATATTTATACTCAAGAGCAAAATAATTATCATTAATGTTTCTAAAGCAAAAGGTGTTTACACGTATGATCTTCCTTAGTGAAAATCGTCAATGGTTTAAAATGTTGAGAAGTTTCAACGAAATTTTTGCAAAATTCAAGAAACATTGTACTTAATCATTGTTTATAGATGGGGTTATGCATGAGAGTATGTGAGTGAACAAGTGAGAATGAAAAGAAACAAAGAAACATTTTAAGAATCATTAAATCAGGCCGGCCATTCCGAAAGCCAATCGGGCCGCATGGGGCCCGCGGGCTGCAGTTTACCCATGACTCTTCTAAAATCTGCAGTGATAATTTCTCAGAAAGAAAGAAAGTTACGGCTTGAGAACAAAGTGCAAACAGTCAACACGCGGAGAAAAGGGCTCCATATGCAGAAATATAGCAGGAAAATAAATGTATACAGAGGTCACTACCTTAAACAAATACTTAAATAATGATATCATACGAAAAGAGATCAATGCCGAGAGAAAACGTTATAAAAGTTATGTACCGGCGATGCTTTCGTAGTGGGTAGAATTTAGAGAGTAAGAAAGGAGGTTCCTACTTTCTTACTCTCTAAATCCGCTCCCCTTGAACCTGTGCTTTTTTTGTGGTTATGTAACTGACTTTGGCTAAACAGGAAGTGATTAAAAAGATTACTAATATAAAATGTACCTAAATTAAAAACGGGTAAATAAAAGATTATAAATTATTTACTGCGGTAACAAAACAACGAGATTGGCAGTTAGATCTCATCATTTTACAGTTGAGATTGCTATTTCTATGATAACAATGTATTTTCTCACACTCTTCACTTGTTCAACCCTTTTGTGCCTGCTTGCTTTCCAATCAACTTTGATGTTCAGAAATTTCAATGCACGTCATTCGTTATAATATGTCTTCTTGATTGCTGTACTTTTATTGCCCTCCAACCTTAATAATGTTTTTTTTCTCAGATTCTTTCACTCTCCGTAATTCCTTCTATCTTAGTGGCTTTATCGCCTTGCTTGTGATGAAAAGATAAAAAAAATGCTTCAGGGATGGATCAGAAGTTTCATTTCGTGCTGTTAGGAGGGCCCGATTCGCTCATCGGCGTCCACCACCAATACTCCTCTGTGACTCCTACTCACGACACTTCAAGAGTAGGCAGGGCCTTCACAGCCGTCATCGCCGATCAGAGGAGAGAAAAGGGAAACATGGAGATAGGATGACGTTCCCGATTCTCGGATGCAAGCTGTCGCCGCCGACGATATAAATAGATATAAATAATTTTATTTATATTTAAAATTATTTACTTACTTATTTATCTGTTTATTTACGCTGTAGGTAATTAAACTAATTCATATGGAAACGTTACGTTTAGTATACTCAAACTTGTTTACCATTCTGTCTAACTGTATTTAACACTTCCGGTCATGCGCAAATGCTACTACATACTTTGCATTACAAATTTCATTTACGAGAGTTCATTTGCCGACTTCCTTTCACCTAAGATATTTTGGAAATAAATAAGTAAATAAATAAACATATGAAATTAATTATCAAACAATTAAAATTAATCAATAAATAAACAAATATATAAACAAATAAAACTGATAAATAAACAAATAAATAAAGAAAATAAAGAAAATGACAAAACTAAAACATAAATAAATACCGAATTTGAATTTAAGTAAATTCTGTGACATTCACTGAAATACTTCATCCATTTTTTAATCTATTTTTAGTTAGGTGCTTTTTTGCACCCCAATCTAGGCGATAATGCCCCTAAGACGCAAGTGGCTCCTGGGAGTGAGAGCTAATGAGAAAACCTTCAAAGGAACCGTAAACCCAATTCTAACGAGGAAATAAGGGAGAAACCTCTACTTCTGTTCAAAAGACCGGAGAGGAATTTGAAGCGGATGATAGGCTTACATTAATTCGTGGTTATGTTTCTAACAGAAATTCAAATGAATTCAGATTATTATGTTTATTGATATTTTTTTAATACCGCATTCATCTCCTCCATTCCTCTGTGACTCCTGCTCATGATTCTTCAAGAGGAGACTAGGCCTTCACAGCCATCTCCTTCACCGCCATCAGAGGAGAGAGAAAGGGAATAAAGAAAGATGATGACCCATCCCGATGATCAAATGCGAGCTGGGTCTGTCGACAAATGGCAATGCTATATAGAGTTTTTGATCTTAGAAAAACACAAATGGCTTCTTTGCTGGCTTAAACAAATAGAAAATTGTGTGTATATATATATATATATATATATATATATATATATATATATATGTGTGTGTGTGTGTGTGTATGTATGTCATTCGCAGACAATTCTGTTTCGCTGTATCACAGCTCCTCGGTGCGACTAGACAGACGAATGCCTCAAGGCCGGATTGAAACTCAACCGATTTGGCGCCAGTCAGAGCTTCTACCACTGAGCCATCTTCACTCGACAGATCGAGTCAGCCAAATCTAGCGTATTATTTTTACAAACGTAAACAAACGCCAAGCAGCCAAAGTGCTCAATTCATTTTACTGAAGAGCTTCGCATTTACGCAGTTGACCGTTGTTTTTAGATTTAGCTTATCTTTCAACAGTGCTCAATTGAAAATACATTTTCAAGAGGTAAATTATCAAGAGCTAAATTATATATATATATATATATATATACTATTTACATTATTCGGACTATTGTCCTCATATTGGTGTCATATTTATCACAACGTTTCGGCCGTTGTACGTTTCGGCCTTCTTCAGGTGTTTGGAATGTCGAACTGAACCCTTTATTTCGCTCGTTGGGGTAGACTATTCTAGTTCCGCGTGTCATGTCTAATGGATGTCAGTTATCAGTTATCTCCTGTTAATTCCCCTCTCCAAGTTCTCCACCGCCTTAACCAGGTATTGAACTCACACAAGGACACATGGCATAGTGGATAAAGGCGTTAGTTAGATCCAGTGACATGACCCAAAGAGTGTGAGTTCAATACCTGGTTAATACTCTGCTGCGAGAAAAAGACAGTTGAAAATTTTAGCATACATAATAAGCAAGGGATGTTTGCTAAATCTAACATTAAATGCAAGAGAAACAGAGGGAAACAGTAACATGATTACGACAGAAAGAAGTAAATTAGTTATACAATGTGTCGCAAAAATTTGACATAATTTTAAAAGCAATTATCTTGAAAACTACTCAGTCTAGCTCAATGAAATTGAAGAGTTTAGGTGTTGAACATCAAAAGTTTATTATGGGACCGATTTTATAAGTGTTCAATATGTCATGGCACATATCAAGTCGGTAGTTAAGCTCTTGCCAAACACGTTGTAGCATGTCTCCAGTAGCATTACTCAGTGCGAAAGTGATTCTCTGCTTGAGTTTATCAATGCTAGCAGGAAATGAGGGGGCAGAAACCAGTCCCTTCACATATCCCCATAAAAAGAAATCACACGGGGACAGGTTCAGTGACCGCGACGGCTATTCCATGAGAGCACTGCTTTAATCGAAACCACGCCCTATCCATCTCCCTGGCAGATCCTCATTGACATAAGCATGTACTTTCTTCTTCCATTAAATATAAAATCTGGATCTCTTTCTTTACATTCTGTGAATATTTGAGGTTATTTCAACAAGAATTGCCAAAATTATTGGCCTGTCAAATGATGTCAAATTTTTGGGGACACCCTGTATTATAACAAAAGACCATTTATATTTTATCGTTGAAGTCAACAGAAGGACTTCGTACTGGGTCTCCAACAAATTTCCATCGAAGCAATAATTTTTTTCTCAATACATATTGTCCACTTTTTTAGTGTTAAATCTATTTATTAACCTACATTTAGCTCTGTGGAGCGAAGTTCGAAACCGGTTAGCTACCCCGTTTTTCAGTTTTACATTTTATTTATTATCATCATGAGTGGTAATAAAAATAATTTTTGTCTTTTCATAGCAGTCAAAAAGACAACAAATTATGGAAAGCCATGATCGACCACCTTCTGAAATGACATAGCATTGTAAAGAAAGAAGGTATATTTTATCGCGATAAAAACTGGTTTGATCAGTTGACGAAAGACTGATGAGACTCTTATCTGGTCAACTAGTCTTTGATTAATGAAGAAGAAACTTCTTTGAAAAGGACTATCATTTACAGATACATCTACCATTGGTGGAAAAGAGAAATCCGAAACAAGTTGTTATGGCGCTGATACAAGCCGCCAAGACAGTTCTATCGACTGCCAAACCCTCCACTGTAGTCCTTATGTAACAGCAAGCCTCTTCCACATAAGCCTCAGAAACCACTGAAAGATACTGAACAGAGGCAGGACTATCTGACCATCTACGAAACAATGGTCTAGTGCAACTTTTCTCAACAGGTTGCGCCGGGGTGCACCAATACACCCGGAAATGTAGACAGGTGCTCTCCAAGTTAGCAGAATAGTAATTAATGATTTATTTTTATATAAAAAATCTTTTTTTTTAAAAGGATACCAATCAATTTATTGTCTTAAAAATACATATTTCAAGAGACTTTATTGCTCTATTTTCAAATTTCATGACTTATTCTTATTTAACTTCAAAGTGGGTCTCATAGTTTTAGTTCTTTTACAAGCCCACCCTGGAGCTACGAAACACTGTTCAAGTGGATTGTAGCATTGATTCGAAAATTTGGTGACATAGCAATTGTGAGTTCAATCCCCGAAACAAGCAGCGCGTACGTGAACTCGATGGTATCAGTGAGCAATAACTGAGCAATAATCAAAATAAGAATGAGACAGGTTATCTTTAGACATGGTCAAGAAGTCTACACTCGTAGATTAAATAAAGGGTTCAGTTAAGAATTGGTGACATCCTAATGGTGAGTTCAATCCCTGGGTCAGGCAGTGTCTACTTGCACTTAGTGGAAAAAGGTCGAGCAATAACTGAGCAGTACTAACAAATAAAGAACTAGACGAGAAATCCCGAAACATGGGCAGTAGGACCTTCGTAGATTAAATAAAGAGTTCAGTTTGGAATTCCCTTGAGGCGACTCAGATCGATATACACCTGAGGAAGGCTGGAGAACACAACGACCGAAGTGTTTTGATAACAACAACAAAGATGAAGACAATGATATTTTTTCTCCACAGAATTTTTTATTTTTTTATATTTTGGACCATTTTCTTGTTTTACAATCAAAGCAAAAGTATACAACCACGTGCAAATTGAAACAACCGCTTTTGGTTCCTTTCTTTCACCATACAGTAAGTGACACTGGAGTAATCGATTTCTATTTTTTCCTCAGATTAGGCCATTTGCAGTGGTGTGCAGTAATATGAATCTGTTTTGGGGTGTATGATGCAATTAGTTTGGCCTTAACAAATATTGCGTTATCTGCGATCGCATCAGATTCTTATATCGCCCAGACACTATTGTCTCGACTGTCGATTAGTTGTTCTACGGCCATTGTCTGTGATGGACGTTACTCCAAGGAAGCGTACAAAAATTTTAACGCTGCACGAACACATTAGCAATCCTTACCAGTGAGCAAATCAAAGTACTATAGATTGGCCCGGAAATTTTCCTGATTTAAATCTAATCGAGAATCTGTGGTTAATCTGCATGTAACAACTTCGTGGAAAGGACATACGAAGTATTAATATGTACACATGGTCATGTTTCATTGGAAAAATACGAAAAAAGTAAATAATAACGGAATTATACGTTATTTTTTCATTTAAGTTGCGTAAGGGTATATATATAGCGAGGAGTTTCGGCTTTTGCAAATCATTATCAAATATATTTTATTTTTTTGGTACTTTATTATTTGTACATTTTCAACTAATACATGTCTAACATCCACTCGATGTATGGCTTATCAACCATTTGAAGGTTATTTAAAGTCAGAAGATATTTTGAGATTGTAAGAACTCTTTTTCAAGATAATCATGTATTACTATTTAACCCATAGATGAGGGAAAAGAACTGAATTCATACTTTCCCCAAAGATATTAGTGCGTAAGTAAATATAACGAAGCCAATGGAGATTGGAACCACGCTCTATGGTTGACAATTCTAGGTAAGAGGGGGGTTATCGAGAATCAAATGTATTGTTGCTAATATTCTTTTTATTCATAAATGTATTACTGATATGTTTATTATAAAAATCTATTTTTATGCTTTCATATTAAATAGGTATTAAAACCTATTTTTACACTTTCATGGTGTTTGACTCCAGTTCGGGGGTTCTTATATGCCCATAGCTGGGACCCTACCAGGTGCAATGAAACTGGCTCAGGGTATACATTGGAACAACAACAATTAAGAGAATGATCTACGCTCCTCAGAACCTTCCGAACAGACGCCTTGCTTCCGGATGTAGTTTTACCCTGAACCCTTCTATAGAACACTTTTCGCAATATTTCTTTCATTTTTTGTAACCCTCGTTTACACCTAGGTACTTATAAGCTCTGTCTTGCTTTAAATCTTTGATTGTTGCCCCACGGTTTAAATTAATAGAGTAGGTTTGTTGTAGTGATACTCGTAAAGTTGTGGCTTTAGCACAGTTATCCAAATCGAATTTCATTGCAATGTCCTCATAAAATGTTACTTTTTCTCAGGTGACCTTCCAGCACAGTCATTCTTAGTATACAAATTTAAGTCATTCATGTACAATAGGCGGCTTACTTTCTTTTGTGATATAACCATTTTGCGTCGTGTTAAGTTGGTTGGTTAATATTATTAGGAATATGCAAAATAGTAACGGGTACAATGAGTCATCTTGAAATATTCCTCAGTTGATGTTTATTTCACCAGACTTATAGACTCCATTCATTTGATTAATTTGAAATGTTTTTTTCCATATCGACATACCTTGTTTGATGAAATTGATGACGACTGGTAATACCTTGTATATATTTAAAGACTTTCAGATCCAGGAATGGGGTACAATTTTGAATGCCTTACGGCAATCTATCCAGGCACTACTGTCATTTTTCTTTGTGTTGAAGCAGTTTTCCAAGACTATCCTATTAATAAATCATCCGTATTTACATCTCTGCTCGCACGCTTTTTGTTCAAGAGGCAATATGTCATTTTTTTCTAAGATTGAATATGTCTGTTTTGTCAGAATAGATGTGAAGAGTTTGTAAGTAGTTGGAAGACATGTAATTGGCCTATAGTTTTTTGGGACAATTGTGTCACCATTCTTGGATAGAAAGAAGGTAATTCCTTTTAGTAGTATCATTGACCATTTCTTTAGCACATTTATCCAACCGAATTCCATTCCAATGTCATCACTGAAATATTTTACTGTTTTCAGAAGACCTTCCAGCTCACTCTCATTCCTAGCAGACAAGGTTAAGTCATCCATGTAAAATAGATGAGTTATTTTCTTTTGAGATATCTTATAGTCATATTCTGTAATTGGTCTTTACATGCGTAAGAGCCCCATTTTCACTCTTTTTGTTCAGGAGGTAGTATGTCATTTTATTCTAAGAAGGAATATGTCTATTTTGCTAGAATAGATGTCATGTGTTTGTCAGTAATGAGAAGACATGTAATTGGTCTATAGTTTTTTGGGACATTTGTGTCAGCATTTTGGTTACCCATGCAGGAATTTTAGTAGGATCATTGACCATTTCTTTAAGTTCTTTGGTTTGTTTTTGAGTGCTGTGTTTAGATAACAGAACCATAAGTTAGGAATTTTATCGATTCCTAGAGATTTCCATTTGTGTCTTTTTTTTAGTGAACATTCAACATCCTCTTTTGTGATTCCCGCCCATATTTATTCTGGTTTATTTTTTCATCCGTTCTACCTCTTGCATACTCCAATCTGCTTCTTTGTCATGTTCTTTACAGCAAGCCCATATTTTTTCTCAGAACTGTATAACCTCTTCCATTGTTGTGGGATTGTCACTTGAATTTTTTTTTTGCCTGTTATCCGTAAAATTTCCTCACATCGCCTTGAAAGGTTTGGTTTCGTCTATAGAATCTTCATCTTTTTTCATAGCGTCTGATTCTTTGATCTTTCAACTGTATTGTTTGCTTTATTTTTTCTTTAGCTGAAAGGATTTCATTTTCATTCCTATTTTTGTCTTTTCTTTTGACTCTTCAACCTTTTCTAGCCCTTACATTTGTTCCTTTTGTCAGTTCATCGACAATTGATAATTCACTTCTAAGTTGTTCAATTTCTTTTTGTATTATTCTTTTGCTAGTTGGATCTTCATGTCCGTGAAACTGCCTTTTTTTAACTTTTAATGGTTAATGTTTTAGTTGCTGCTATGACTTCTATGTGGGTCTACTTCATCCAGAATTAATTTGAGTGCTACATTGTAGAGTTTAATAGCTTTGAGGTTCTGCTTTGTTGGGTTTCATTTTGGGAGTTGTTCTTGTTCCTCCATTTCAATATTTTTTGTCTGACTTATATGTCTCATAATTTCTTCTTTTGCATCTTGTATAACATTCTTATGTTCCGTAAAATAATTCGGTTCAATGTGTTTCGGATTCGTTTTATGATCATGCCTTTCTAACTCTCCTAAAAGTTTAGTATTATCTTCACAGTGATTGGTGCGTATCTCAGTTTCTTCATTATGAACTGTGGTTTGTCTGATGTTAGTACTTTTTCTTTCCATTTCTGGTTCCCCTTCATGTTCTGTTGATTCACCGATTCTGGTTGCAATTCTTTTTATTTCTGTCATTTCAACATCTGTCAATTGGTTATTTCTCACAATGTACCTTCTTGCATTGGCTAATTTATTTTCGCCAATGTACTTTCTAATACCTTGTCCAACCTTTTCTCGCCAAATTTCATATATTTGGCGAGTGATGTTTTTTCTGAGGTTTGTGTAACGCTTCACAGAATGCAGTCATATGAGTTTGTACTCATCACGAGACAATTTTACCTTTTCTTTCTTCAAATAAATGGTTATGGATCTAGTTGGAGAATTCGCAGGAATTCATTTGGATTATCCCGATTGTAGAGACCTGAAAATTAATTATGTGTGTAAAAGTTTGTTCCTATGGCAGATTTTTCAACCTTGAAGGTCGGGCTCCCTGTTTATCCTTGGAAGAGTCATACTGGACTTTTTAGTCTGACTTTTAGTTCTCATATTGTTCCCACAAATGACGCACGGGTCCAGAAGTCCACCCAAAGACGCCCGGCACATTGGGTAACGGTCTTTTACAGACAGGGTTCCGATGCCTGTAGGGGATAGTCCGCCACCTCATAACGCAGCAGTCGTTCACTCCTCGGCACGATTAACACCTTGAGTTACGGGTTGCTGATCTGATGTTTCTTTCTGTTATTTAAAAAAAAACACAAATTGACAATTAGTTTTAACTTAGTATAAGTCGCAACGACCACGACCAGATGAAAGGACAGGTGAACATATATTGGGGGTTAGCACGAACAAAATAAGAAAAAATAGGTAATCCACCAATACGATCCTTACTCATCCGCGTACACGTATACATTTGTTGATTGCGACGTCTGAGGTCCATTACTCGTCATTCCTGTAAGCGACTTGCACTTCTTGGAACAGATTTGGAACCCACGAGCATTGGCGTTGGTTCAGACGACAAACACGGTGTTGTCATCATTGTGAACTTTCATGGGACGCTTAGGACCACCAGCTAATTGGCAAATTCTAGAGCAGTGGGAGCATGGAAAGGTTTTCATCCTGGGGCTCAATGCACGGCATTGAATGGACAACAAGCGAAGTTGGATCGCCTTTCACGCGATTTCATATGATTAAAAAAAGCCTTGCCTTTAATAGCAAGGTCTAATCACAAGCCTCACAGTTTCACATCTCTCCACAATTAGCCAGCAGAGGTTCCCGTTTTCTGCATGTTCTCTTGAGCTTAATCCAGTCTGCTCTGGCTGCTTCAGAGAGTTCAGCCCCCGTGAAAATCACAGCCTTCCACTGGCCACGATCAGAATTTAGGGTCTCCCAATCATCAAATCGAACACCAAAATACACTAAAATCTGCTTGAAACTATCACGAAACCATTTTTTTACCACTCTTACATGAAAGGGCAGGTGAACATACACTGGGGGTTAGCACGAGAAAAAAAAATCGAAAAATATAGGTAATCAGCCAATACGATTCTTACACGTACACATATACATATATACATAATAATAAAAATAGCTGGCCACTATTATTAGAGGATACCCATCTACTAGGGCGTGTAGCCAATCCCTATTGCAGACGCTCGCTCAGGCACATTTGTGTTTGTTTAATATCTACAGAGCCAACCTGTGGTTTATACTGCAATTATGTTACTGTTTCTGGGAGAGAACGTGTTATCTAGAATAATCAACAACAGGAACAACACCAGCACCCTCAAACCCTCAGTCACGATGACATGTAACTTCGTGCTAGCACAGCTATCGACGAGTGTTCGTCTACCTAATTTCAGTCACAAGGCTTGGGTCAACCCGTGGTATGGTTTTAAGGCTGTTTTCAAAGGTGCCTTACATTGGGATCGTCCCACCTCCATACCAAAGATCATCAGGAAATCTCCCTCCTGACAAATCGACCATGGTGAGATTCAAACCCGGGTCTCATAGTCAGAAAGCGGACGTTCCAACCACTCAGGCACATGGCCATCAACTTCAACATAAAACACACATATCACCGGTAGTTATGGGCACACAAACATGTATAGGCACGAAAGCTGAGAATCATCTACCAGAGAAGTATGGTTTCTATGAAATAGACCATGGTAAGATTCGAACCCGTGTCCATGGTCAGAAAGCGAACGTCGTAACCACGCGCCTGCCTATATATATATATATATATATATATATATATATATATATATATATATATATATATATATATATATATATATATATATATATATATATATATATATATATATATATATACATATATACATATATATATATATATACATATATATATATATATACATATATACATATATATATATACATATATATATATATATATATATATATATATATATATATATATATATATATATATATATATATATATATATATAATTGTTAAACAACTACGAAACTTTAAAGTAAACATTAAGTGGAAAATTGTTTTTATTACAAATTTTATTAATACCTTCGATATGGAACGGTCTACCACACAGCCTATTTGCCTTCAATGCTTTTATCAGAAAACTTGTGTGAAGCTTGGATAGTAATTATACATTCTTATTGATCAAAGGTGAGTCCAATAGTGTTATAAAAATCTCTGAGAATTCCAGTAAGATATCTTGAATCATTTCTAAGTTACAACGGTTGAAAGCTTAATGTAACATTTGGACAATTTTGCTGTTACACGACTTGGACAATTTTGCTGTTACAGATAAATATGAATAGACTGAGATAGATAGATAGATAGAGAGAGAGAGAGAGCTAGATATGAGCAGACTGAGATAAATAAATATATAGATATGAACATAGATAGATAGATAGATATTAATAGACTGGACAAGATAGATAGATAGATAGATAGATAGATAGATAGATAGATAGATAGATATGAACATAGACAGATAGATAGATAGATAGATAGATAGATAGATAGATAGATAGATATGAACAGACTGAGATAGATGAAATAGATAGATATGAACATAGATAGATAGATAGATAGATAGATAGATAATGAATAGACTGGAAAAGATAGATAAATAGATAGATAAATAGATATGAACATAGATAGATAGATAGATATATAGATAGATAGGCAGATAGATAGATAGACATGAACAGACTGAGATAGATAAATAGATAGATATGAACATAGATAGATAGATAGATAGATAGATAGATAGATAGATAGATAGATAGATATGAATAGACTGGACAAGATAGATAAATATATATATATATATATATATATATATATATATATATATATATATATATATATATATATATATATATAGATAGATAAAAATGAACATAGATAGATAGATAGATAGATAGATATGAACAGACTTAGATAAATAGATAGATATGAACGTAGATAGATAGATAGATAGATAGATAGATAGATAGATAGATAGATAGATAGATAGATAGATAGATAGATAATGAATAGACTGGAAAAGATAGATAAATAGATAGATAAATAGATATGAACATAGATAGATAGATAGATAGATAGATAGATAGATAGAAAGAAAATGACTAGCAACTGGATAGAAAAGAACAAATAGACCAAGAAAGAGATTCATTGTGCACCTGGGGAAAAGGCTATTTTGAAACGTGCAGAAATATTGCCAACGCTACCATATGTTCCGCGTAGTTTGCCTTGGATAGCAGGGAAACAGATGACGCGTAGAGGGTTAGTCTTTCATAAAGAAGGACAGAGAGCGTAGTAGCAAAAAGGGTGTGAAATGCAGGTGGGCGGGAAAGCATGAAAGGGAAGTCGCAGAACACTTTCGCGGGCGAATGAATGGCGGGAAAAGAGGAGAGCATTTATTAATGAAATGATGCAAGACGCAGATGCCAAAAATGGCGAAGGCTGAAATGACTGGAATAACAATTAGGATAGAGATAATTATTTTTAATGATGACAAGAATAATTAATATCGGGAAGCAAGTATCAACTGGAAAGCGAATGTAAATCTTTTAATTTATTGTTCGAAAAATATCGGAAAGAATTTCGTTTTCTACAGGGGTTAACTATTATGATTATAATTGCTGGAGGATTTCGATGACTTACTGTCACTTAAAGTCTTTTTGAAAGATGGTGGCTACTGGTGTAAAATCTCAGTGAGTATGAAGAAGGAGGAGAAGAAGAACTGAAGAAGAAGAAGAAAGAAGTGAAAAAGAAAAAGAAGAAAAAACTGAACTAGAAGTAGAAGTAGAAGTAGAAGAACTGAAGAAGAAAAAGAAAAAGACTGAAGAAGAGGAAAGAAAAAAGAAAGAAAGATAGATAGAAAGACCTGAAGAAGAAGAAGAAGAAGAAGAAGAAATAACTGAAGAAGAAGAAGAAAGTAATAAAGAAAGAAAGAACGAAAGAAAGAACTGAAGAAGAAGAAGAAGAAGAAAGAAAGAAAGAAAAAAAGAAAGAAAGAAAGAAAGAAAGGAAGATAGAAAGAAAGAACGAAAGAAAGGCATTTTGGAAGTTTTGCCAAACATTTCTACACCGATCAGTGCCCATAAGGAAATCAAATGTTATTTTTCTTTCTTTCTTTCTTTCTTTCTTACTTTCTTTTATTCGTTTTCGTCCTCTTTCCCCCTTTTCTTTATCCTTCTTCTTTTTTCTTTCTTTTTTTCTGTCTTTCTTTTCTCCTCTTTCTTTCCTTCTTTCTTTATTCTTGCTTCATAATTCCTTGTTTCTTTCACGACAAATGTCTTTTTTCTTTTCCAATCATAATTCTTTCTTTCTTTCTTTCTTTCTTCTATTCGTTTTCGACCTCTTGCCTTCTTTTCTTCTTCCTTCTTTCTTTCTTTGCATTTTCTTCTTTCTTTTCCTCACTTTTGTCTTCTTTTTTGCATTTTCTTCTACTTTTTCTTTTTATCCGTTCTTTCTTTTCTCTTCTTTCTTTCTTTCTTTCTTTCTTTGTATTTTCTTCTTTCTTTTCTTCATTTTTGTCTTCTTTTTCCTTTTTAATTCTACCTTGTTTCTTTCTAACCGTTCTTTCTTTTCTCCTCTTTCTTTCTTTCTTTCTTTCTTTCTTTTGTCGTTGTTGTTGTTGCTCTTCTTCTTCGAATTCCAATTTACACTCACTGATTTTACTCACCTATAACTAGTGGCTTTTACTTGGGATCAAGTGGCAACAAGTCTCCTTAACACACCAGATCCCTTCACAGTATTATAGTTGTTTTCAAGTAAATAAAGCTTCCATAAGGAAATCAAATGTTATTTTTCCAATTATTTTTGAAAATTTGTCAAATGAAATTCCTTTTGTCGTCTCTTCAGCATATTTAACCTTTTCTCCCTCCTCATCCCGCTTGTTATTCTAAGTCTATGAAAATTCCTTTGTCCGCATTGCTTCAATGCAATTCAATGTGCTTTGGTGGAGATAAGTAGGGACTCATTTTGAAATCTCTTGATTGCATATGTATTCGTTTGTCTTATTTACATGAAATACAATTAACCGTACGTCATCAACACTGAACTAGTTCAATCATTGTTTTTAATTCCCACCTGAGCAATATCACCTGGATCGTTTGAATAATTAATTATATTTACAACAGGTAGCGATCGACTGGTAATATTTTTTTTATGTTACATCAGATCTAGCCTACGTATCACTAGTATTTAAAAATCGATGATTAAAAAAAATATGGCATCCAATTTCTTAGTGTTTGTTTTCTCGCGTTATCGCTGTCTTAATTATGAGAAAAAGAAATTAGCATTTAATTTCTGAAAATCTTTTATTTTAATTAATCTCTCCGCTGCTGTGGACGTAAATTTACGGCTGGGGTAAAGATGTTTAAATTACATTGTCTCCTGTTGACGTGTATATGCGTTTTCAAGATACTGTAGCATGTCCGTCCCTGGCGTTCGCGTATTAACTAAATAGTTAAGTGTTATTTGCATATATAGCATTGTACAATAGGACATTTTTTTTTTTACATATCCTTAATATATTGTGTTCGAGGCTGATTGATGGTCAGTTGATATTGTTTAGCGGCATATCAACACATCTATGGGTTATTTAATACCAAAATCTAAATATTTTGAACGCAATTTTATGGCTTCAACTAAATACATTTTGAACACAATTATATGCTCTAACTACAGATATAATGTATTGTTGATCCTTTTGATATAAATATATATTGCTGTTTTTTTTTATATATAAAAATGTATTACTGGTATTTTTACTATACAAACCTATTTTTATACTTTCATAGTGCTTTTGTTTTATTTTGGGGTTCACTATTTGCCCATAGCTGGGGCTCTAACAGGTGCCACCACTCCGGGTCAGGGTGGATCTAGGAACAACTGTAATTAATAGATAGTTTCACGCTTCTCAAAACCTACAATCTTCCGATCAGAGGCTTTGCTGCCGGATGTTGTTTATCGTCATGGAGGTGACGTTTAGCTTTGTGTAAAGTGTTAATTATACGCCGTTCTTTGCCTCTGAATAAAAACAGTGTTTTCTGTTTTACACAGTTTGTTCTTTTTTCTTTTTAATTTTTTTCTCAATATATTTAAGTGTGCCTATAGCCGCGTATGTCGGTGCACTAGCACATTCCATTCATATCTATCTATCTATCTATCTATCTATCTATCTATCTATCTATCTATCTATCTATCTATCTATGTTTCTGTCTGTCTGTCTGTCTGTCTATCTATCTATCCATCTATGTGTGCGCGTTTGTGTGTGTATATGTGTGTATTTGAGTGTGCTATAATTCTTCTTCCTATATATATACATACATACATATATATATATATATATATATATATATATATATATATATATATATCTTAGCCTGTTTCTATCTACCTATCTATCTATCTATCTATCTCACTCTCTCTATATATATGTATGTATCTATGTGTGCGCGCGTGTGTGTATGTGTGTGTCTCTGTGTGTGGTTGAGTGTGCTATAATTTATATATTCTTTTCTCGCTGTCTCTCCCTATATATATATATATATATATATATATATATATATATATATATATATATATATATATATATATATATATATCTTAGTCTGTTTCCATCTCTCTATCTAGCTAGCTAGCTAGTTTGTTGTATTAATCTGTTCATATCTATCTATCTATCTATCTTAGCATGTTTCTATCTATCTATCTATAGCATGTTTTATCTATCTATCTATCTATCTATCTATCTCTATATATATATCTTAGCATGTTTCTATCTATCTATCTATAGCATGTTTGTATCTATCTATCTATCTATCTATCTATTTGTGTGTGTGTGTTTGTGTGTGTGGTTGAGTGTGCTATAATTTATATCTTCTTCTTCTTCTTCTTCTTCTTCTTCTTCTTCTTCTTCTTCTTCTTCTTCTTCTTCTTCTTCTTCTAGATTCGCGGTTGTTTTTGTTCAGGACGATTTGTTAAATTTCCCATCGCGTCCCTCCGTCCGTCCAACAGAAGCGTTGATAACTGCGCAGTTAAAGTTTATAACCGTTTCTCATGTCAACTGATCGGCGATTTCTGTCGATGTGCCTCTGTTCGTGCGCTGACGTCAAAGGATTGATACTGAAAAGTGGCGGGTACGATTTACTCGCATGCGCCGAGTGGGGCCTTGTGTTTGTGTGTGCGCAGCTGATAAACTTGGAGATCTGATACAGCTGTGTCGCAGTAACCAGCGAAAACAAAGTGCTTGTTGTCGTCCACTTGAACAAGACTGGATCTATGCTTAGACCATCAATATGGGACTAAAATAGTCACCATCCGACGTTAAGGTTGTTAGTATTGCTAACGTATTTGATGACATAAAAGATCCGAGGTCATATTAGACGCCTCCTCATTTCACTAAGGCATATTTAAGGCAAAAAAAACATTTTTTAGCCGTCCTGGGTAAGACGATAAACTACATCCAACAGCAAGGCATCTGATCAGGCTTTGAGGAGAGTTGAAAACATTTCTTAATTGCGATAGCATCTGATAGGGCCCCAGCTATGAACAAATAGTTGACCCCCCAAACTGTGGTCAAAACACTAAGAAACTGTAAAAATAGGTTTTAATACCAGAAATACTTTGTAAAAGGTTATTACCAATAATAAATTTTTGAAGAAAAATTATTACCAGCAATACATTTCTGAAAAAATATTACCAGCAATACCATTTTGAGAAAAATTATCAGCTATATATTTTTAAAAAATTACCAGCGATATTTATGAAAAAAAATATTACCAGCGATAAAATCTTGTTGGCATTAAATAACCCATTGAGGTGTTGATATGCTGTAAACCAAACCAAACCAAACCAAACCAAACAGTTTTTAGAGCATTTAAGGTTTTTAGTGTATTTAAAACTAACGACGACTTCGAGCGATAGAAGCGTGTTGGCCTCTTCGAAATTCGTGGACTAGCGCTACAGAATCATAATCAAATACCAAATAACAGAAGCTGACTTCCAACAGCAGCAACAACTAAAATGGGTAGCAGATATAACTCGAGGGTAGAATAATGACATGATCATGATGTTGAAATTTCATTTAACCCAAAGAAAAGGCATGAAAGAAAACGCCCCTAAATACTGGAAAGGTTATTGTTAGTGGACTTTCCGGAAACATTTTTGTAAGAGAAAGTTGTTAGGAATTTCAAATGACAGCAACACTGTCTGCTCGGCCATTGTTTTCTTCTTTTTTTTTGTTAATCCTT
Source organism: Acanthosepion esculentum (assembly GCA_964036315.1). Taxonomy (NCBI): domain Eukaryota; kingdom Metazoa; phylum Mollusca; class Cephalopoda; order Sepiida; family Sepiidae; genus Acanthosepion; species Acanthosepion esculentum. The sequence continues at coordinate 6,729,177 of OZ038500.1, read as the reverse complement.
TCACCCCAAGTAAGGCAATAAATTCACTAAGACGCAAGGGGTTAACAACTGTTAGAGAATATGAAAAAAATTTAAAAAAATACTAAGGAGTGAGAACAATCAAAGAAGGTGAATTAAGAAGACAGAAGATATCGATTGACACTGCATTTAAAATTTTGAAGGTCAAAGTTGACTGGAAAGCAAGAAGCCAAAAGAAAGTTCCACAATTGAAGAGAGTGAGAAAAGAATCTGTTAGCATAGACCTTACGGTTACATCTAACAATCTCAACATTAAAATGATTAGACCCAACCCCCATTCTAGATGTTCTGTTACCTCAGTAAAAAAAAACTCTAATGTTTTATTTATCCCTTGTTCACCCCCTTGCTAATTTAGGGTACATATTAGATTAGTCACCTTGAGAAGTGCGATAGAAGAAACTGTTAGCATAGAACTTACGGTTACGTCTACCCATTTCAACTGTAAAACGATGAGACCTAGCTACCAATCTAGTACTGCGCTTAAATCCTTCATGGGACCAAAGAAGAAAGCGTATCAGAACAATTACCATGAAAATATTTATATGAAATGCAAAGAGAGGCTACGTTACGCCGATGGGAAAGGAACTGAAGCCGAGATGCCAGGGCAGTCGGATAACATTGTAGATTCTTTGGATTATTTCGAGTATCTCTAAAGACATAGCAGAAAAGCACTAGACTGCATGTTACAGCAATATTCAATGCATGGATGAATTGTAGATTTATGAATGTGCAAGTTGTATTCTAGAGATACCAAAATGTCTACCAAGGCAGAGTGAAGCAATTTTTATAGCAGCAGACCTTAATATAATCGTTCTAATTCATGTAAATTTTGATTATTGGCCCATTAACAGTTTGTTTCAGGCGGTGCGATGTTTCAAAATGGGTGTTCGTTTCCCTTGACGATTTACATTCTTTTTTAGCGTATTTTTAAAAGGAATGCTTCAGAGTGCCAACAATTCAAAATAATTTTATTTTATTTGTTTCTTAATCCATTCCTGTTCTTGAAGTCCCTGACTTTTAGTTTCTCTTCCATATATGGATTCCGTTTTCTTCTGGTTTTCTTTAACCCTTTCTGCCTCAAACTCACGCTCGACCTCCAGTGAAACATGCGACCCATCGCTAAAGATGCAGGCAAAATAGCCGCGGCTCACTGTACCGATCCAGTAATTACCTGACTCATCCTCCTATCCACTACGTTTGCAAGAGCCAGATCAGGCCCAATACGGAGTACTGTTGTTATATTTGGGCGAGAGTTGCCCAGACCTTACTCTCCAGTTTCGATAGAGTCCAAAAGAGTCCTCGTGGGTGACGAATTATTTTCCACCCGCCAACCTGTCTCTCACGGGCGGGATGTGACAAGCTTCTCACTTCTCTATCGTTACTTCCTCAGAAAGTGCTCGGACGAACTATATTCCTTAGTTCCCGCCTGTTCTAATCTTCACGACTAGGACACATCATACATTGTAACAAGTCATTCATATTCTTAAAATCTTAACCTGTTCAAGTCTATATTTTGACAGTTATCTTCTCTTCCTATCCATACACACTGCCTCCTAATGTAACCCTTTACCTCGAGTGTCTCCCAGGCCTTGCACAGGATGAACCTTACTGTAAACAAGTCAACTATTGGTGTATTCCCTTCATTTTTAGTTCCCATATGTGTTTGGACAATATGATGTTATTTTTATATTTTGAATAATAGCCAAGTGTTTTCATATCTTTGATATGTTGGTTCCGGGTAGGGCCATGAATACATAACTTTTTGGAGAATATCTACTGATGTGCTGAACGAATCGGGCTCTTTAGCCCAGCAAGGGATCTACATACTCTGGTCCAAACAGGGCACTTAAGAGGTCCAATAGCAGGTGGATTCAATCCAATTTAAAATGTCGCATGAAACCGCTTCTGGACCCGCATATCTTACCACAAATATCACTTTTCAATTGCTGGACATCTGTGGTTTTGTAATCAATTGCCACCTTCCGTCGGTGCGCTTTCAAGTGACCTTTTAGACCAGCCATCGACAAACACACTCTACCACAATCTGTACACATCAGTTCGAGCTGACCGCGGGTGTTTTCAGGTAATTCAACGGGGCCGCCTTTATGCACATCTCTTTTAAACCTTTGCGTGCCTCCTTTTCTCCTTTTCAAAGTGACGGCTTTCGCTACAAGCAGCCTCATTGCAATTATTGCGATCAGATGCACATTCTTCCCAATGCTCCAAACGAATGTTGCATTTCTTCAGCGCATCCTTGATGCAGTCCTTAAAGCGCATCTTAGGTTTGACGGCATTTCTCTTCCCTGTTCGCAGCTCACCATAAAACAAATGCTTTGGAATGCAGCTGTCATCTATTCTGACGAAATCTTTCATATACATACATACATACACATATATATATATATATACGTACACCCATCAGTTTTTTTATATGTTAATAAGCACAAAAAGGAATATCTTCAAGCGAAATTATTTTTCATACTGTTCGTATAATTTTCTCTTTTCCTATTTTGCATAATTCGCCTGTCAAATTTGTTGTATTTGACCTATTGTCCTGACAATTGAGTTTTATATATATTCATACACACACACACACACACACACACACATATATATATATATATATATATATATATATATATATATATATATATATTGAATTGGACAATTTATTTAAAGACATTTATGATATGTTTAATGTCCTTTTTATAGATACAAGTATTTATGCAAATGCTCTGTTTATTTATTCCTGTCGGAGAACGAAAATTTTCTATGAAAATTTATCGGACATTCAGGCCGGTAAATGTTATTTAATACTGTTTATTATAAACAGAGCATTTGCTTAAATACTTGTATCTATAAAAAGAACGTTAAACATATCATAAATGTCTTCATATATATATATATATATATATATAAAATTCATTTGTTGGTCACAGGTGGAAATTTATTGATATTGTAACGCTGGCCGGACATCATTGAAATATTTTCAATTTTGATAAAGCATTTCACTTAAAGACATTTCTTCGGGGTCAGGTTATATTTTGAAAGATTTTGTCTCAATATATTCGCAGCCACCCCATTTATTGATATCCCACCCGTTTATTAGATGTTCTCATAATTTCAGACTCCCTGTTTATTACATTCTCTGATTTTCTATAGTCTTCCTTTATTCCGATGCACACTTTTATTTGACAGCCCACGGTAATTGACAGCATACTGATAAACGAATAGAAATCTTTAAAGTTCTTCTCCCAATATAAGGCTCAAGAGCCCCTCAACTTAGGAGGCTACTGACAGAATCTGTTGAAAGTAGATAATGGTTAACCTGAAACCTGAAGAAGTTAAGATTGCAGTGATTGCAGGGATATCCTCTTGGCAATCTCTTTCACAAATTAGCGGCTCTAAGGGAGCGAAGTTTCTGAATTGAATTTCATCTTTAACCAATGGAATACAAAGGAAATTATATTGATTTACGCCCGTATCCGTGGTATGGCAGGTCTTAGCTGTCCAAATTGGTGGAAAGTCTGCTATGGAAATAACAATAGAAAAGCGAAAAACTTGCTACTGAAAAAAGAGGAAAAAAAGTCGCTAGACGAAATTTTTCTGAAAGTGCCTTAATCCAGAGTAAATTTCCAGGTTCTTACAACGTTTTGCTATTCTTGGCAGATCCTCTTTTATCACAATGTGGAATATTTAATAACAAAATTTATGGAAAAAAAATAAAAGACTGGAAATTTGGTTGATTTTTTTTAGTTGCATATCAACGCCTCAATGGATTATTTAAGGCCGATACTTTAAATATATTTTTTTTTACTTTCAGTGATTGGGGGTTCACGATTTCTCCATAGCTGGGACCCTAACAGGTACTACCACCTTGGGTCAGGGTGGACCTGGGAACACCAGCAATTAAGATGTGGTTCGGCGCTCCTCAGAACCTCCACTCTCGCAATGCGAGGCCTTGCTACCTGGTGTAGTTTAAAAGGAAAAGAATCTAAATGAAATTGGCTAGATGATTGACCCCCACCCCATATATATATATATATAATAATAATAATTAAAATAAAATATATATATATATATATGTCATATATATATATATATATATATATATATATATATATATATATATATATATATATATATATATATATATATGTATATGTCATATATATATATATATATATATATATATATATATATATGTCATATATATATATATATTATTTATATATATATATATGTCATAAATATATATATATATGTCACGTAGGTCTCCGTCTGTCAGCATTGATAATGGGTAGCATCCTAGTTATCTGCTTGGCTGGAGCATCGACGCCTGTGACTGTAGAGTCCGATGCGAGTGTGACAATCTCTGTTGCAGAGGTCGCATCTGTGTTCTGTCTCTGGTCTGTTCGAGCTGTTACTTTGTCTGGGTTTCTCTCCAATCGGATCTGCCAGACTCTCCCAGGACTCTGTGTTGATGTCCTCAGCTTTCATGTCGTGTCTCCTTTCAGTGGCCAGCTCTCAGTACAGGAGGTCTTTGGGAATGCGGCCGTCTGGCATGCGATGTACGCGGCCCATCCAACGGAGTCTATGCTGTCTGAGCAGTGTGAACATGCTGGGCAAACCTGATCGAGACAGGACCTCAGCGGTGGGCATTTTATCTTGCCACGCTATTCCCAGGATGCGGCGGATGCTTCTCATGTGAAAGGTGTTTAGACGCCTTTCTTGCCTGGAGTACGTGGTCTAAGCCTCGCTGCCATATAACATTGTGCTGATAACGCAGGTGTTGTACACTGCTATCTTGGTCTTCATCTGACAGCTTGGAATTGGTCTGCACACGTTTTGTGAGGTGCGCAAATGTTGTGGCTGCCTGCCCGATTCTCTTGTCAATCACTGCATCTAAGGAGAGGGTGTCAGTGATGGTGGAGTCAAGGTACGTGAACTGATGGACCGCACGGAGCTCATAGTCATCAATGGTGATGGCCGGTGATGTTTCGGTACCTTATCCAGGTACGTTTGTCTTTTTCAGGCTTATGTTCAACCTGGAGTCTCTGCAGGCCTGGGAGAAACGGTTGATCAGTGACCGAAGTTCACACCGCATCGTCGGCAAAAAGCACGTCTCTGAAAAGGGCTTCGCGTACTTTGATTCTGGCTCTGAGGTGGGCGAGATTGAACAACCCACCATCTCATCACGTACGCAGGTAAATCCCTTTTCTTGATGTGCCGAATGCATGCTTCAGAAGCAACGCGAAGAAAATCAGGAAGAGAGTGGGTGCGAGGAGACAGCCCTTTTTGAACCCACTGCCGATGTTGAAGCGTTCAGAGGTGTAGCCTCTGAACTACATAGTCCCCTGTATGTCACTGTAGAATGACTCAATGAAGCTGGACAGCATTCTGAAGATCGAACGCCTTGGTGAGATCAATAGAAGCGACGCACAGGGGCATCTGCCGTTCTCTGCACGTCTCCTGGGGGCGGTGGAAGAAGAATACCATATCTACCGTTGATCTTTAAGCTCGGAAACCCCACACTGCGACTCTGGGTAGACACGTTCGCCAAGTATCTGTCAGGCGGACCAAGATGACCCGAGCGCAGACTTTTCCCAAAACGCTGAGTAGCGAGAGGCCTCTGTAGTTGTTGCAGTCCCTTCGCTCACCCTTGTTCTTGTAGAGAGTGATGATCTTGGCATCTCTCATGTCCTGAGATACGAGCCTTCTTTCCAGCAGTGGTAGAAGACCTCGTGCAATGGGAGCAGTCTTGCAGTGCCCGATCAGGTCAGGCGGGATCCCGTCACTGCCAGGGGCCTTCCCTGGGGCTAAGCTGTCAATAGCCTTGCTAAGCTCTTCTATGGTCGGTTCGGTATCGAGGTCCTCCGTGACCAGCAGGCACTCAATGGCATAAAGTTCTGCGGTCGTCACAACATTCTGCCTGCAGTAGATGTCGGAATAGTGTTCCACCCATCTCTCCATCTGTTGCCTCTTGTCTACAGTGGTGGATTTGAGGGGAGCAGTATTGTTCTGCACTGGTCCCATTGCCGTCTTGATGCCATCACACACCCCTCTTATGTTTCCTGTAATTCTGCTGTCTCGATGGTTTTGCTAACCTCTGTCCAGTACTCGTTGGAAGAGTCTCCGGCCCGCAACGTTGCCCACTCGTTCTTAAACCTCTTGACAAACTGTTGCATAAGGTCTGGCTGGCTCATCTTGCTGACATCATTTCCCCTGTTTCGCGCCGCGATGGAACCTCTTGGTGTGGAGCTTGATCTTGCAGCACACCAAGGAGTGGTCTGTGTCGCAGTCCGCGCTGTGGTAAGAATGTGGGTGATGGAAGTTCTTAATGGTGGCTCGTCTGACCAGTATGAGATCGAGCTGCTGCCAGTGCTTTGAGCGTGGATGTCTCCAGGAGACCTTGTGCAGAGAGTGTCGGGGCATACACAGTGACGAGGGTGACAGGGTCTGAGGTGGTTTTGAGGCCGAGTCTCTTGAAGCTGTTGCTGCCTGATTCTACCGTATTCACCAGGCTGTTTCTCACTGCGAAGCCCGCTGCGCAAATTTCTCTATCTCTCCCCCCCCTCTTTCTCTTTCTCTCTCTCTCTCTCTCTCTCTCTCTCTATATATATATATATATATATATATATATACAGGGGTTGGACAAAATAATTGGTACAGTTGTAAAATCCACTCCTATATTTCAAAGACATTATATTAAGAACTTTAACTAAAACTTCCAAATTGTAGGTTATATCTATTGTAAATAGGTTTATTTATCTAATTTACTGTCTTTGTCTTATTTATTTTTAGAATTTAGTAAAATTTAAGCTAATTGCGTGACCTCTCCGAGTTCGAAAAAGAGCAAATTGTTGGAGCTCGCATGGCAGGAGCCTCGATCACTAAGGTTGCTGAACTGTTTGGTTTTTCAAGAGCTACCATATCAAGAACTATGACGCAATTCAAGAAACAGGGCAAAACTTCTAGAAACCGTAGCAATTCGGGCTAGACTTGCAAACTTACTGAAAGGGACTGACGTGCATTGAAACGCAATGTGGCAAACAATCATCGGACAAATGCGGCCAAAGTGACTGTTGAGTTGAATAATCATCTGAATAGTCCAGTTTCTACTAAAACTGTTCGTCAGTGAGCTCCATAAGGCTGCATATCATGGAAGAGCTGCTGTAAGGAAACCTCTTCTCTCCACCCGCAACATTCAGAAGAGGTTGAAGTGGTGCAGAGTTCACAATGCCTGGTCTGCAGACCAATGGAAGCAAGTCATATTCTCAGACAAGTCCAGTTTTTCTCTTTTCCCAACTTCAGGGCGAGTTTATGTGTGGAGGCAGCCCAAAGAAGCTTACAACTATGACTGCCTTCTTCCAATAGTGAAGCATGGAGGTGGATCAGTGATAGTTTGGGCTGCCATATCATGGAAATGTCTTAGTCCAATAGCTGCCCTTCATGGTAGAATCAACAGCAAAGATTACCTGAACATTTTGTGAGATCATGTTCATCCAATGGCCAAGACTTTATTCCGTGATGGTGACTGTATCTTCCAAGACGATAATGCTCCAATACATACTACTCGAGTGGTTAAGAATTGGTATGAAGAGCATGAAAGTGAGCTAAAACACATGGAGTGGCCTCCCCAATCTCAAGATATCAGTATGTTTTAACATTTGTGGTGCATTTTGGAGCAACATGTTAGGAGCCGCTATCCTCCACCGTCGTGACGTAAAGAGCTGGAGAAGGTTTTAATGGAAGAATGACTGAAAATTCCTATGGGTGAAGTCGGGAAGCTGCATGATTCCATTCCTAGACGTTTGAAAGCTGTCTGTGAGGCTAAAGGTGGACCAACTCCAAATTAAATAAATTTTCTTTGAATTTAACAAGTTTTCCAATTATTTTGTCCAACCCCTATATATATATATATATATATATATATATATATATATATATATATATATATGTATGTATATAAAAGTTGTAGCCTCTGTCTGTCTGTTATTGAACTTCTCCTTCGGTTTTGGAGATAGACCTCCATAACCATATATATTCAGAAACTACTTTACTCAGGGTACTTGGATTAGTATATTTCATTTTGATCAAAGGGGATCCCCGAGGGGCAAAATCGACCCGCTAAAATGTTTTCACTTTGATATAAATAAAATTTAATCTTGAACAAGGGAATGACTCCTAGGGTATTTGGATAAGTATTATTCATTTTGATAAAAGGAGGTACCCGGTGAGCACAAACACTCCACTGAAAATATTTTCCCTTTGATTTGAATTAAATTTAAATTTGAACAAGGGAATGACTCATATCCAAAATATAGAAGGAGAAAGCCAGAATATGGCGGCCACATTGGCAAGATCAACTACCATATCAATGTTGAAATCTGCACATCAATTGATTCAATCAAGTATTATATCAAATATATATCAAAGGGGTCAGATGAAGCTGTTTTTGCCCCCTGCCCCCACAGAATATGTTAAATTGCATTTAAATTTGAACGAGAAAATAAATCCTATCCAAAATATAGAAGGAGAAAACCGGAGGTCGCTTATATTTGGGACTCATCAGCAGTGCGCATCCACTACCGAAAATTGAAACCCAAACAGTTACGTTATCAGGCAAACGTCATATCAACAGTACCAATGTTGACGAAGAGGTCGCGAATTATACTCGATATAGCACCGCTCGATCACATATTCCGTGGTGTAATTCAACCGAGTTTCCCTTACCCATAGGACTGTGCCCCCACAAGCCACGACTACTATCCCCAAGCCGCTCCATGCAGATCATCCACTACCGAGAATTGAAACTCGATTAATTACTTAATTATAATTATCTCCTAATAATTTCTATCACTTGTATATCCTTGCTTGAACCAGCTTCTAATGCTCTGGATTGGGCAGCTTGGGCATATATATATATATATATATATATATATATATATATATATATATATATATATATATATATATATATATATATATACACACACAATCATATGGACATCAAACACGTTGCAAAATACCATTTCGCATAACAAATAAGTCATGATCATTGTTTTAAGTAGGGATAGATTTTATCAGCTGATAGTGAGATAGCATCTGGATTTATTTAATTTATATAGTGAGTGGATCTTAAGAGAACTAGATGTTCTGCCAGGATTTATTATTGATGGACGCAATCATAACAGAAATCTTAACATGCAGATGACTCTGAAGACTCAAAAAGGAAATCGCAACGACGCTTAAAGAAAACAGTAAAGAAAAACGTGAAGAAAGGACTATTTACCTAAAAGAATATGTTCATCAGTAAGAAGAACAGCCCAGGATGTGAGTTACGAATTGGAGATATCAGAATCAGTCTTCTTCTACGTGTCATGACCCTTCGGAACGTGGACGATCAGGAGTTTCCATCCTCCTTTGTCTTCTTGCCATCTCTCTAAATCTCTGTTCAATCAATCATTTATACAGGCCATTTAGTCCGGTCATACGCTGTTTTCCTGTGTCATGCCTACCTCCAATATGTCCCGTGAGTGTTAAATTCTCCAAGCCCTCTTTCCTCGTCATATACCTTATAAATCTCACCTGTTGCTTTCTGATGTTAAGTACAAGGGTTCTTTTTATTTCAAGTGTCTATTACACATTGTCGTTGCTGGCATGTTCAGTGCACGGTATCCTCAGCACCCTTCTGTAGGACAACAGTTTCTTCTTCATCTGTGAGAAGATTTTCTAGCATTCACTGGCGTATAGGAGGACCTGTATTACGTTATTTCTTTGTTTCTTACGAGATTTTTTTTTGTTTCTTAACATTTTGCTTAGCTTTGGGAAGGCATCTTTCGCTATTTCGGATTTCGGCCTCGGATTCGCAGTCAGATATTTCACAAGCTGACGCCAGGAAAATGTGACACAAAAATCCGAAATCGTATTAGGATAGCAAAAGATGATTTCCAGAAACTAAACAAGGTAATGAGAAATAGGAAAATTTCGCTAGAAAGAAAGAAAGAAAGAAAGAAAAAAAGGAAAGAGAAAGAAAAAATGCTCATAAATGGCAAGGAATCTGGACAACAACGATATGGTTCTAAAGAAGGATACTGAGAATACTATAGACGGCCGGAGAATGTGAACAAAGTGGAAGTTTTAAGAATGTGGGAATGAAAAGCATACTTAAATGTAAAATCACAAAAATAGAGGAAAGAAAGCTTGAAGAATTTAACACTCAGAGGACACAATGAAAGCAAGAGAAGTGGGAAAAACAATGAATAACCTCTTAATAGTTTTCTTGAATAATCCTATAGCAGTCACAGAGATAAATGTTAATACAATTGTTGTTTATAATTACAAATGATAGGAAGCTGTGAAGGGCCATGATTGCACGCGTCGCGTAGGAATACGACATATAAAAGAAGGTAACCTGAAAATGTTATCAATATGAGTAGGTTCTTATTTACACTATTTGCATGCAGACGATTGTCCTCATCATTGTTATTATTACAACAATTCGGCTGTTGTCCTCCATCACATCCGGCCTTCATCAGGTATATCGATACGCGTAACCTACAGGGAATTCCGAACTGAACCCTTTATTTAATCTACGGGGATAGACTGTTCATATTCCACTGCCCATGTCAGGAAAAATTGGTTAAAAAAATAGAAAAAATAAACAAAAATATTTCTGGGGTGAAGGGGTATCATTCAGCACATTTTTGTTGTGTTCATCAAAATACATCGGCTGTAGTGTCCTCAGGTCAATATCGATCTGCGCTACCTACAGGGAATTCCAAACTGAACTCTTTATTTAATCTATGAGGGTTCCACTTTAAATATCTAGCAATGTATCATCTAATTCTTATTTTTAGTAATTTTGAATCATTGCCTGACATGTTAAAACTGAGTCCATGTACACACTACCCGTCCCAGGGATTGAACTCACAATTAATATGTCATCAAATTTACGAAGCAATCTTTTAATCTGCTTGACCGATGTTTCTCAAAGATACTTTTTTTTTCTTCAGTGGAGGTATTTAAAAAAAATAAATTCTGGAGACGGGCTTTAAATTTGAATAATTAGAGATTAGTCATAAAATTTGAAATTGATAAATAAGTCTCCCGAAATAAGCATTTCTTTTTGTCTTTACATGTGCGTGAGGTCAGTTGCTTTGCAAAAATAATAAACAAGTCTCCCGAAATAAGCATTTCTTTTTGTCATTACATGTGCGTGAGTTCAGTTGATTATCAAATATAATAGATAAGTCTCCTGAAATAAGCATTTCTTTTTGTCATTACATGTGCGTGAGGTCAGTTGCTTTTCAAAAATAATAAATAAGTCTCCTGAAACAAACATTTCTTTTTGTCATTACATGTGCGTGAGGTCAGTTGCTTTTCAAAAATAATAAATAAGTCTCCAGAAATAAGCATTTCTTTTTGTCATTACATGTGCGTGAGGTCAGTTGCTTTTCAAAAATAATAAACAAGTCTCCCGAAATAAGCATTTCGTTTTGTCATTACATATGCGTGAGGTCAGTTGCTTTTCAAAAATAATATATAAGTCTCCTGAAATAAGCTTTTCTTTTTGTCATTACATGTGCTTGAGGTCAGATGCTTTTCAAAAATAATATATGTCTCCTGAAATAAGCATTTCGTTTTGTCATTACATGTGCGTGAGGTCAGTTGCTTATCAAAAATAATATATAAGTCCCCTGAAATAAGCATTTCTTTTTTCATTACATGTGCACGAGGTCAGTTGCTTTTCAAAAATTATGATATTTTAAATATGAAATATTCATAAAATACTCTCCTGTTACCTTGGAATCCTTGGTTTCCTTTCAGGACACATTAGTGTCCCAGTGCCTATCGGTTGAGAAACCCAGCACTTGATTTTTCTTCCATTGACAGACAGAAAAATCTTCTGTCTCTTCCAGTATCTTCTGACGTTTATATAGAAGAGGCATGCTTTTTCACAACGTCTGCAGGAATCTGGAGATATATCTGTTGTGATTTTCCAAGCCTAGCTTAGGTGTGGCACAAAGCCGAAAATAAGGGGCAACCTGTGAGGATAGAACTCACTACTTAGTCGTAATTGCCCTAGCAAGACATGCTCGCTAACCATTACACCGCCTCGAGGTGTCCCTAGAGATAAATCTGTTTAGTCTAGTTCTACATCTTAGTACCGCTCAGCTCTTGCTCCCGAGTCCAACTACCCACTTCCAGGTTCATCACCAAATTCAAGAAACAATGTTCTAGTCCTCTAGGCAGTTCTTCCAGAGACTGTCAGGCAGCATTAATCCTGTCTCTTGCAGCCTCTCAAGTGGTATATGAGGTAAGGCCTCTGATCGGGAGATTGAAGGCTTTGAGGAGCGTGGAATCCACCTTTTAATTGCTTTTGTTCCCAGGTCCATCCTGACCCGGGGTGTAGCACCTCTTATGATCCCAGCTATGGGCAAATAGTGAACCCCTAAACAAAACGCTATGAAAGTATAACAATACACGTTTATTGTAAAAATCCCAGCAATATATCTTTAAATTAAAAAGAACCAAATATGTATTTTAATTCTAAAATGACCAATAATACAATGTATAGCAAAATGACCAACAATACATTTTTATAGAAAAATGACCAATAAGACATTTCATCTGTATTTGGAGGCATACAATTGCATTCAAAATATATTTACTTGAACCATAAAACTTTGTTCAAATTATTTACATTTCGGCATTAAATAAACCATATAGATATTGATTTGCCGCTAAACAAACTCAACCAAATGAGACATGGCCAACTTTACCATAACCCTATTTCCAATAGGCTGTTGTTCATATTGTAGGCACGTTGGAGTAATGGATAGCGACTTTGATTCAGGAATTGGAGAGCTGATTTCGAATTTCAGTCGGATCCATTACATTCATTTACATGATTCATACCCTTGGGAAAAGTGTGAGTCCTTTTCTTCTCCCCACCCCAGCTATGGGTAAATAGCAGGACAGACTGGGTTTTATTAGAATCTTAGGAACGTAAATATTTCACCAGAAAGAATCAGGAGTCAACCAACCAATACGGAGCCGAGGTTAAATGATACGAAACTGCGTCTAGAATTTGTCTATCATCTCTTCTATTAAGATGTTAGGAAAATACATATTTCACCAGAATGAACTACGAGTTAACAAACCAATACTAAGTCTAGGGTAAAGGATACGAAACTGTGTCTAGAATTAGTCTATCTCTTCTTTTAGAATGTTAGGAAAATAAATACTTCATCAATATGAATTAGGAGTCAATCAACCAATAAAAGAATCAAAGTTGAATGATACGAATCTACGTCTTGAATTAGTCTATCAACTCTTCCATTAAGATGTAAGGAAATTAATTGCACATTTCATTGTTATATAAATTATGAGTCAAACAATGCAGAGCCAAAGTTGAATGATACGAAACTGCGTCTAGAATTAATTCATCATTTATTCTATGAGAATGTTCGGAATGTAAATAGTTCACCAGTATGAATTAGGAGTCAACCATCCAATACAAAGCCAAGGTTAAATGATACGAAACTGCGTCTAGAATTTGTCTATCATCTCTTCTATTAGAATGTTCGGTAAGTAAATATTTCACCAGTATGAACTAGGAGTAAACAAACCAATACTGAGCCAAGTTTCCTTCTAGCAGGATGGAAAACTCTAAATTTAAAACAATGTAGACGGTTGGGCTCCGTCAGGCTCTCTTGCCCGAAAACACCACGTTTTACTATGGCCGCAGTACACATGGTGCTCCTACGAGCATACGGGCCACGGGATTAAAAAGAAATGTGCCGTCGCGGCTGAAAGCTGGTAAGAACAACAACAAAGATGAGGACAATAATTTGAATGTCAATAATGATAACTTCTCGTTGCAGTAATTTAGATAGAAATCAAAAGGATAATATCAATTTTTTTGTGAAATCATTGATTTGCCTAATAAAATCTGACATCATGTCTCATGTCCTGCTTTTAGTACCCCCAATTCAGAAAATATGACTTCCAACGTAGATATTTATACGTGAATACAGCGACCGAATGTGTCGTTAAGAAAGAAAAGAATCAGTTGTTTATCACTTTTCGTTCTGTTCGCGCACGGGGTCTGCGTTTCCAGCAGACACACCGGCTGGAAAAGAAGCAATCATTTTGGACGTGTATTCATGGCATTGAAGTGTGCTATATTTTTATGAGAGTACAGCTTGCGAAGGTATTAAGGCGAGAGACGCGAGAGATTACGAGAAGCGCCGAGATTACAAGACTTAATCGCGTGATTTGTGGGTGAACGCTGCGTTTATTGTTTCGGAAATGAAGACAACGTCTGTGAATCGATCGCCTCGCCAAACACCAGTCATGTGTGGCACAAGGATAAGTATTTGGAGAGCTAATAGAAAAATATAATGCTAACCGTTACAATATAAAGAAAATTGATGCCTGTACGGGGGTACGCGTACCGTATTGTACCGTTCAAAATAAATGCATTAACAGTTAAGTTTCATTAGTACTTGACCAATCGAGTCAGTCTTTTAAAGGCCTCTTTTAGTCTACTCGTGTTTAGTTATGTTATTGATATTTTTTGACGTTATATTGGAGCGGCTCCGTGACCTTTACGACAGCTGTAGTCTTTGATGAGGCTTCTGCATAATTCAACTAATGTTTTCGTGCAATTCATGGTCTAAAATTTTTAAATTTTTTTGTCTTTGGTCAGTAAGTGTCATTTCCTAATTGTTTCTGTCCAGAAAGCAAAGAAAACGACAACTATTCATTTCAAACTTTGCGTTTTTGATCTGAACATCGATGTTTTGAAACTAACTTATTTTCCAGACGGATTCAGCGCTGATTTCCTGAAGTAATATTTATTAGAACGTTCAAGAACTTTCGAGAAGTTTCTAAAAGTTTCAAGAATTCCTACAACGTTCTGGCTACCAAGAATCATATAACCAAGATATGAATGGAGTCTATATTTGGGGGCTGGTTCGTTAAAGTAATTTATGCTATCAGCGTAAATCGCGAAAGACTACTCAATTCGATTTTTTTTGGTCATCTCTCTAGGGTAATCCTAGAATAAATAAATTCTACCTTTTAATCATATGTCGTTTTGCTCTTATCACGAGGGAATCAGGATGTTCATATTCGCCAGTTTTCCCAATAGGAATAGGTACATTTGAGAAATATTATTACCCTGGTCACAAAGCAAAGTTTGAACGAAATATTAGTCATTTCTCATACTTTCTAGGCATAAGCTAATAAGACATAACAGTTGCTACCCAGAGACAAAAATCATGTTACACAACGTAATTCATAGCTGTAAGACACGTAATTAATTTCCTGACATCTTAATAGAAGAGACGATAGACTAATTCTATGACATTAAACTACATCCATATCTTGGGTAAGACGATAATCTACATCCGCGTCCTGGGTAAGATGATGAACTACGTCCAACAGCATGGCCTTTGATACGGAGGTTTTGAGGAGTGTGGATCCACCTATTATTTGCTGGTGTTCCCAAGTCCACCTTGACCCGGGGTGGTAGCACCTGTTAGGATCCCAGCTATGGGCAAAGTGTTAAAACCCGAACTGGGGTCAAAGCACTATGAAAGTGTTAAATAGGTTTTAATACCAGCAATACATTTTTGTAAATAAATATTACCAGAAATGAATTTTTGAAGAAAAAATATTAGCAGCAATTCATTTTTGAAAAAAAAATAATGCCGAAAATACATTTTTGAAAAAAATATTACCAAGAATAAAAATTTTGTATTAAATAACCCATTGAGGTTGATATGCTGTAAAACAAACCAAACCAAAATATACTGGGGTAGATAGATAGATAGATAGATAGATAGATAGATAGATAGATAGATAGATAGATAGATAGATAGATAAAAAATATTACTAGCAATAAAAATCATGACGGCATTAAATAACCCATTGAGGTTGATCTGCTGTAAAAGAAACCAAAACGGAACAAACCTAACCGTAACCCCATCTTGTAACCTTTAAATTAACACCTAACCCTAACATATTTTATGCTACCTATAAGTTGGTAAATATCATACGAAAGTAGAAAATATATAGTAGATATAATACTATAGTAGCACCAATTCAGATTTGACTAATAGTTAATATTTTACATTTCCCAATTCGCATTGGATTTGGTCGTTTATATAACTTTTAAAAGCTGACGAGACATTACTGTTTCAAACTTTACAATTAGAATCGAGTACCTGTTTCTTTCAGTATCAAACTGCGTTATCGAGTGACCTATAAATAAAGTGGTCATATTTTATCAACACCAGCTGGCCTGACTGACCTAGAAGTAATTACGTAGCGGGTTTGTTTTTAGGCGGCAGCTGTAAATGTATTCTATTGTTTAGCCCTTGTGTTATTTTGTTTCATTTCCCTGAACTCCTAACTCAAGTCAACATTCTGCCACACTATATCGGACCGGATTGCTAGGTTGGAGACTTTTGAAAGTTTGGCACTAATAAATTATGAATTTAGTTATGTGCAATTTTTAGAGCTACTTTAGGACAGCTAATGATTCAGCAATAGCGGCCACAATCTCAACAACATAAGATATTCAGATGACACAGTGTTAACGGAAAACATGAAAAGAAAACTGTAAAAACTCCGACAGAAGTTAGTAAAGTAAAGCGAGAAGATATGATTAAACATCAATTTTTAAAATGTTAAAATATATGGTGGTCAGCAAAATGAACAGCCCAAATATGAGCCAAAGATGCCTTCCAAAAGCTAAGCAAGGTATTAAGAAACAGAAAAATACCTTTAGAAACAAAGAGAAGAGTACGGAACTGTTACGTGATATCTGTATATGGTAGTGAATGCTGGGTAATCTCCTCGCAGATGAAGAGACTTGAAGCAGCAGAAATGTGGTTCTACAGAAAGATGCCGTGATACCATGGACCAAATATATGATCAAGGACAAAGTCTTAGAGAAAATAGAAACAAAAAAGAAACTAATACTTAACACTAGAAAGAGACATTTGATATGTCTAGGGCACATGAGAAAAGAGGGATTGGAAAATCTGATACTCACAGGGCAGACTGTAGACAAGACTGATAGAGGAAATCAGCTCATAGCATAACGTGGAATAAGGTTTAGGAGAAATAGCAAAAAGCGGAAATTTATTACGAGCTACGAAGGGCTATTGTGGAGAGCTATGGTCGTTTACGCTCTGAAGGGACACGGCACAGAAAAATAACTGATAGCGTTCGGACACACCTGCAGTTGTTGATGAGGACAGACATCAAGAAGATGATTAAAGATCATCCATTTCACACGACACGGGATATAGCATCATGACATTTTCTACATGTAACATTTGGGGCGGCTTTTGGAAGCATATCTGGACCATTTAACGGAAACCACATCATTTGTTGATTATCAAGAGCAGCAACAGCTAAAATTAACAGCACATGTGACTTCAAATAAAAGATTACGAAGAAAGTCTCCTTCGGTACTGGAAAGAGCGATAACGGCTATTGGACTTGAGAAATCTCGTTTTAAGCGAATGATTTTATAAATTTCAATCCATAGTGGCACTGGGTGTTTAGTCAATCGATGGTTTTCTTACAAGTCAGTTTAACGCAAAAAGTGATACACACTTGGTCTGTTTCGATCCATGACTGACTAGTTTTTTCATAATAATTTCACCCCAAGCAAGGCGTGAATGCCACTAGTATGCAGGGGCTTACAGAGAATGAAAGTTAGAGTAAATAGGGGTGTTTGAGGAAAGGATAAAGAGAATGACTGGAATAAAGATCAAGGCATCAGACAATGTCGATTGGCATTACCTTTGAATATTTGAAGATTATATTGTAATCATTTCACGTCAAGCAATACATGGATGCCACAAGTACGCAGGGGCTTACAGAGAGTGAAAGTGAGAGAAAAGACTGTGCATGAGGGGCGGGGGTGCTGAAAGGATAAAAGATGAACGGGATTCAAGAAGATCGAAGATGGCGATTGACGTTGCATTTAAATTTTTGAAGATTGTAGTTTTCAGGAAAGAAAGTAAAAGGACGGGAGTTCCACGGGTGGGAGGTACGAGAAAAAGAAAAAGATGCGGTTACATTTAACTATTTCAAAATTAAAAGGTTGGGATCTAGATGCCAATCGAGTAATACACTTAAATTCATATAGTCCGGCACTAGGGTGAAAAAAAAAAGGTTGTCAGAGCTATTGCCCTGAAAATATTTGTAGAAAAGACAGAGGGGAGTTAAATCATGTCAGTGAGAAAGTGAATGAAGTCGAGATGCCAGGTCGTGATCGATGATATCATGATCCTTCTTTGGATTTTGTTGTCAATACCGTTAGGTTTCATCATTATTTTCTTATTTGAATCGTTAACTATCGATAGCTTCATATGCCACAAAAACTGTTCTTTTAATTTTTAAAATGTCCCCGTTTCAGGCAAATGTTTAAACAAAGATTCATTCATTCCTAACGGCAAAGCTAACGTTTAATAATTCCTAGTCAGATTAACCTAAAGATGTTTATAAATTTTTATTTGCATAATGTGGGTCATCGGCGACGAAACCGGTCCTCCCAACAAGAATTTTCTGTTGAGCAGGATTACTTTCAATCCAGGTATGTGAAGGTGACTTTTCGGGCGCTCAGCTACCATACCTGGGAAAGATAGTTTATGATGATGACATTCGAAGAGGATCTCTAGATGTGGAAAGTGAAACCGAAATCAGCATCGATTAATTGATTTTTATTTTTAATTAATTCTCCGATGCTACGGTCACCGTAACATGCCCAGGGCCAAAATACGAGACATGTGCGTCCCACGCAGTCTGGCATAGACTCATACAATACATATCACGTTCTATCTCCCACCGGCGAACTTATACACTAATAATCGATGGTTATAATTTATTACACCTGGAATCGTAATCCTGATCTAATTCTGATGAATTGAATTGGGATTACGATTCTAATGTATAACCATGTAATATTACTGTTTGACCATTTTTTTATCTATCTATCTATCTATCTATCTATCTATCTATCTATCTATCTATCTATCTATCTATCCTTTTCACTGTTTATCTATCTATCTATCTATCTATCTATCTATCTATCTATCTATCTATGTCACTCTATTCGTATCTATGTCAGCCTGTTCATATCTATCTATCTATCTATCTATCTATCTATCTATCTATCTATATATATATATATATATATATATATATATATATATATATATATACATACAGACATTTTTTATGTTCATACGTTCTTTTTTTATAGATACAAATATTTCAGTAAATGCTCTGTTTATAATAAACAGTATTAACGACATTTACCGGCCTGAATGTCCGAGAAATTTTCATAGAAAATAAGCGTCCTCCTTCCGACAGGAATCGAACCTGTATCCTATATAGAACCGTCATATAGTCTGACGTGCTTTACCGATTTAGCCACAGAGGAGCGTTTCGGTTAGCAAGGTCGATTTTTACTGTTTTTAAACTACAATTTCTCCATGATTTGTTTACATTTGGATACGCATCGAGCAGATATGAATGTACGAGAGAAAATCATGGAGAATGGTAGTTTAAATAATCAAGGGGGTTGCAGTCGGGGAAGTTAGGTGGCCAGATGCAAGGGGGTGATGTGGTCGCAGAAATTGTCTGACAGCCACAAGTGCGTTCTCTTGCTTGTTTGACATGGTGCAGAGTCCTGTTTCCAGACGTAGGGTCTCCCAGCAGCCACCCTAATGACCCAAGCCAGCACCTACATCCTCAACTCACTTAATGTAAGCCTCCGTGTTGAGCCTGAGGCCCCGTGGGAAGATGAATAGAGGTATAACACCGCTTCAAGCACTTTCGTAATCGACATTAGACTCATCCAAGACTTTCCGAATCCTCTGCACTGTCCTCAGATTGACCCCTAAACACACTGAAATGTTTGCAGCTTTCAGCTCGAATGCCAAGCAGTAGAGCATGCCGTTTGCAAATTTCTGGCGGAATGATTTGCGTTATGGCGCTCTTTTTCTCACAGACAGTGCCCAACTGAAACCTACGATACTGTGCAGTCGACAAAATTAAAAACAAACAACGCGCATGCGCGAAATTGAAAAAAAAAATAGCGCCAATTTACACATCGCACCCTGTATATATGATGAGCAATGATGGGTAGTTGATTGGAAGGAATTGTTCCAAATTCTTCATGATTCTCTCTAATATTTTTAGCATACATTCTAAAAAAAGAAAAAAATACAGTCTTAGAAAGTATACTTCTCGGGTATGGACACTTGTTCGATTTTCTGCATTTGCTTTTTTTTTTTAATGAAAGCTTTGTGTGTTATCGATCTCCGATTGGTGAAAATTAGGCATGGGAAAGTAGAAATCGATCATTCACTGCGCGAAATTCAAGACTTAAGAAATTTGCAACAAACATATTTATCTACCGATAACTTTTTTTCAGCCATCTTAAATCTCTCGATTTATGTCTTTTAATATCAAAATTTTTCTCTTACCCACATGGATAGAAACTGGGTATGCATGCATCTATCTATCTAGCTAGATCTGTCTATTTATCTATTTATCAAGCTAGCGAGATCTATCTTCTCTCTCTCTCTCTCTCTCTCTATCTATCTATCTATATATATATATATATATATATATATATATATATATATATATATACTTAATGATTCATCGAGTCTGAAACCTCTACAGACTCGATGAATCATTAAATATAATTATCAATTTCTCCTAATATTTCAAATTGTATATCATTGCTTGAACCGGCTTCTAATGCTCTGGAGTGAGCGCCTTGGTGATAGTAGCCGTGGCTCCAGGAGACACCGTCCTATGGTTAAAGTGAACCTCAGTAGAGTTCCACCAAGGATTTGTGAGTGAGCATCGCTATATTGAGTCTGATTTGCTACCTCTTCGTCACCGAGGCCCGTTGGAACAGTTGGTATGGTGTTTGCTTTACAACCTAACTGTCAGGGTTTCAATTTTCGGTAGTGGATGCGCACTGCTGATGCGTCCCAAATATTGGACGAAACGGCCGTCTAGTGCATTCCGTAGAGGTTTCAGACTCGATGATTCATTAAATATAATTGTCAATTTCTCCTAATATTTCAATATATATGTTTAGAGACATTTTTATGTTTAACATTCTTTTTATAAAAATGTCTTTAAATAATTGTCGGATTTTGTCTATTTCATAATGTGTGACGTCATTTGTTTACATTTGATACGCCATGAGCAGTTATGAATGTACGTGAGAGATTCATGGAGGATTGAAGTTTATAAGCAGTAAATTCGACCTTGCCAGCCGAACGATCCTTTGTGGCCGAATCGGTTAAGGCATGTCCGGCTATATGACAGTTCCGTATAGGATACAGGTTCGAATCCTGTCGGTGGGACGAATATTTTGTATGAAAATTTCTCGGACATTCAGGCCGGTAAATGTTATTTAATACTGTTTATTATAGACAGAGCATTTACTTAAATACTTTTATCTATAAAAAGGATGTTAAACATAAAAATGTCTTTAAATAATTGTCGGACTTTGTCAATTCCATTATATATATATATATATATATATATATATATATATATATATATATATATATATATATATATATATATATATATATATATATATATATATATATATCGTTTGGACTATCGGCCTCACGTTTGTTGTATTTATCACGCTCCGGCCTTCTTCAGTTGGTTGGAATGTGAAACTGAACCCTTTATTTCGCTCACTGGGGTAGACTGTTCTAGTGCCATGTCTAATGGATGTCAGTTATAAGTTGTCTCGTATTAATTTCCCTCTCCAATTTCTCCACCGCCTTAACCAGGTATTGAACTCACACTCTTTGGGTACTGTCAAAGGATCTAAATAGCGCTAATGCCATGTGTCCTTGAGGATATCTGTGCATGAATTTCTGGGACTTATAAACCTAATGTCTTCAGCAACCATTTTTACCAGTGCTCATATTGCAAATTTTGCTGTTATCATTGTATGTTTTTATCAGAGCTCATATTGCAATATTTGTTGTTGTTATCGCTTTTCTCTGGCATTCCTTATTACTAGTTCCCATATTGCATTCATTTCTATGCTTGGTCGGCTCAGGAGATTTTTGTGGCCTAGCATATGTGATGATTCCATAAGTTTACAAATTTTCGAATGGTGTTCTTTGTCTGTGATCTCAACTTGATCCCACAGAGGGCGGTAATCTCCCTTTTCTCTCCATATGTGGTCAGCCACGTCTGATTTTTCCACTTCCCCTCGTGTTACAGCTTTATGGTGTTCTTGAAGCCTTACCTTAAGGGGGCGACCTGTCTCCACTTTATATTTCTTTCCGCAGATGCACGGGATAGCGTACACACAGGCCTTAGTCATGTTCTCCTCTATCGGGGGGGGGGGGTCTTACTCGGTAGAGATATCTGCAAAGTGTAGTCCAGTTTTTGAAGGTTCTCCTGATGTTATATGGACTGCAGATCCTTTGTATTTTCTCCGATATGTAAGGCCACAAAAATCTCCTGGAGATAACTGATAACTGACATCCGTTAACCATGGCACGTGGATTTAGAACAGTTACCACAGGAGAGCGAAATAAAGGGTTCACTTCGACATTCCAACCACCTGAAGAAGACCGGAGCGTACAACGGCCGAAACGCCGGAAAAATATGGCAACAAAGATGAGAACGATAGTCCGAACAACGTAAATAGTATATATAATACCTCAACTCAGAAATATATATATATATATATATATATATATATATATATATATATATATATATATATATATATATATATATTTAAAGACATTTATATGTTTAACGTTCTTTTTCTTTATAGATACAAGAAAAAGAACGTTAAACATATTATAAATGTCTTTAAATAAATTGTCGGACTATGTCCAATTCAAATATATATATATATATATATATATATATATATATATATATATATATATATATATATCATAGCTATCTAAGTGTCTGAAATATATATCTATTTCAGACATTTCATATCTATTTATCTAGCTAGCTAGATATCACTGTTTATTCATATCTATCTATCTATCTATCTATCTTGTTCTTAATTCATTAAGGGAATTTTGTAATGATGGAAATACGTGTTAATCCGAAGATATAAGGTTAGATGAGTACGGTGGTGTCGTAGGAAACCTCAGGCCATCTGTACTACTTTCTGCCTGGTCTGGGATGAGACGTGAGATCTGGCTTTATCTTGATGGGAAACGCCATCCTTTCGATTGGCCAGTTCCGGGCGCTTTTCACCAACAGCCGCCTTCTACTAGGCCCAGTTTGGAAGAGAAACATCTGCTTTTGAGAAAGGACGTCATAATAAACAATGTCGTTCCAATCCCAACCGGATACACCTTTAGATGCAAACCGGCTTCTGGTGTGGCTAACAGCGGACCATTTCATTTTCTCCACGAACTTTCTCACTCTATATTTTTGTAAACAATCTTCTATCGCTTGTGATTAGGTCTTTTCAAAACAAAAAAAAATGCATCTTTTCTTTAGCGCTTGAACAGGTAATCACAGATGGAAATGTACTGTATTAAATGTTTTCCGTAAAATCATCCGGTGACCAACCAACGACTCGATTCGGATATCCAGATATTTTCAGATGCTTTCCTACACTTCTACGGTCGTTCTGGGTATGACGATAAACTACATCCGGCAGTAAGGGAGATTGAACCTTCTGACGACGGTGGAATGACGTCCTAATTGCTGCTATTCCCATTTCTAACCTGGCCCGGGTAGTATCACTTATTAGGGTCCCAGCTACAGACAAATAGTGAACCAAACAAAAATTAACAGCACATATTTTATAATAAAATTAGCATGCATTTTTATAATAAAATGATAATCAATACAATACTAAAAACAAGTACTAGTTTTATTTGGTTTGGTGTGTTTCTTTAACGGCATATCAACACCATATGGGTCATTTAAAGCTGAACACTTATTTTTTTGTGGTTTTTGGAAAAAAAATTTTTTTCCAAAAATGTATTGCTGGTAATGTTTTCTAATATATTTTAAAATGTTCATAGTGTTTTAAATCCAGTTTGGAAATTAACTATTTGCCTATAGTTGGGACTCAAACAGGTGCTACCACCCCGGGTTACGGTGGACCTGGGAACACCATCAATTAAGAGGTGCTTCCACGATCCTTAAAACCTCCAATCAGAGGCCTTACTGCTTATCGTCATACCCAGGGCAATCAATTATGTGGTGCATGTTCAATTTATATAACGTAAATCATTCATTAACTTCATTATCTGCTTTTCGTATGAATGATTTACGTTATATATATATATATATATATATATATATATATATATATATATATATATATATATATATATATATATGTATATATCATACAGTTTTGTAATATAATTACCAACGGTAAATTTTATAATCTCCAAATTATCTAAAAAACATACCTTTGCCCTGAAAGTATAAAATAATGTATAAAATATCTGTAGTTGAAAGCATAAAATTACGTACAAAATATTTAGATTCCAGCATTAAATAACCCATAGAGATGTTCATATGCCGCTAAAGAAACTCAACAAACCAATAAACAATACATTTTATCTGTAGTTGAAGCTATAAGATTGTGGTCGAAATATTTAAATTTCGTCATTAGATGACCCATAAAGATGTTGATATGCCGATAAAAAAAATAAACCAACCAAACAACCAACAGAAAAGAAAACTCTTCCGTGACTTTCTTTCTTTTTATGTGCCATGACGTGGACGATCATGGATCTCCACCTCCCTCTATCCTTTGCAGCTCTCAGCAAGCTCTTTCCCTCTGCTTTCTTCCGCAGACCACGTTCTGTCATCCACCTCTTCAAGCTCGTCAGGTATGTCACGCGCTGCTTTCCCTTGTCTCTCTTTGCTTGTAGTTGACCCGTGAGTATCAGATTCTCCAGAGCCCCATTCTTCATTATGTGTCCCAGAAACTTCAGCTGCCTCTTCCTGATATTAAGTATAATCCTCCTCCATGTTTGTAACCTCTCTAAGACCTCATCGTTGCTCACATTCTCGGTCCATGATATCCTTATTATTATCCTTCTGTAGAACAACATCTCCGTCGCCTCAAGTCTCTTCATCATCTTTCAGGAAATCGTTCAACATTCGATGCCGTAAAGAAAGACAGGTGTCACGGAACAGCTCAGTATTCTTTTCTTTGTTACCAAAGAAATCCTCTTGTCTTGCAATACTCTGCTCACCTTTTGGAATGTGTCCCTAGCCATCCCAATACGTCTACGGATCTCAGTGTCGCACTTACCGTCCTCTTTCAAGACGATTCCCAGATATTTAAACTTCTGCGTCTGCTTGATTCTAGTGTTCCCGACCTGCAAATCGCATTTCGGGCTCTTCCTCTTACTGATGACCATGCATTCTTTATTCTTGTAGTTTATTCTTAGTCCCTTTTTCACAGTCTCCGTCGCTACCTTCTAGAGGAGATTTGTAATGTTTCTTCCGTGTCTGCTGCCAGTACTGTGTGATCTGCATATCTTATGTTTTTACGATTGTGGCCACCAATGGTAAATCCCGGTATTTCCCAACCCACAAAGTGATTAATATCTTAAAAAACAACTAAACTAATTGAGTTTCTTTTCTCCAGACTCACAGATAAGATGTTTGGCCATCTTGACATCATTGTTTGTAAGAATCACTGCAAAACCCTTTGAGTTATACAGCTAGAAAAATTAGAGGTTAAAATCGTTTTCTGTCATCCCACTATGTCTTTCTAACTGAGCAATGGTGAGAAGATAAGATCTCTCGGGCTTACAGTAATGATAACAACATTCCTACCCCGGCTTCCATCTTCAACGTCCATTCAATAACTATGAAGAGAACGGTGAATAAGTTTAAAAAAGAAGCAGCAGTAGAGAGGAAAACTGGATCATGAGGTCACAACAGCAAGATATGTCATCCTTTCAACTTAGAGCTAAACACATCCTTATTGTTCAAAGTAATGGCCAATGGTGTTATAAAAACCACGAAGAATTCCAGGAAAATAACTTTAATCATTTCTAAGATACCACACTTCAAAAATTATCTAGCAATTGGATAATTTTGCTGTTACATCGATATATATTTATCAACTACAAAATTTTATGTAGCATTATGTTAAATTACCTCCCTAACTCTATCGCTTTTAATTCTTAGGAAAGTTGAACGCCAGACTTCTATGCACCGTAAGAAGTAATGGTACCATTGTGATGAAATTGTCTAGGATTTATATGCAGACAACTTCGTATCATGAACTGTATTAAAAATGAAAATCGTAAAACTTGTGAGGGAACTTGTTACTTCAGGACAGAAAGCTAGAAGGTTAGCGAGAGTGAAGATCATCTTGAATACGTTGGAAAATGACCCTGGAATAATATATATATATATATATATATATATATATGAATTTTATATCAGTTCTTCGTGAGCTTCCGATCCTTAGCTATGATTAATTAATGATGAACTTGCCATTTTCCTTAATGATCGATTTCATCACAATACTTTTGTTAGGCTTTGAGTGTAATTATACATTCTTATTGCTCAAAGTAGAGTCCGATAATGTTATAAAAGCCTCGGAGAATTCCAGTAAGATATCTTTAATCATTTCTAAGATACAACAGTTCAAAGATTAATCTAACAAATGGACAATTTTGCTGTTGCACGATTTGGACAAATTTACTGTTACACCCGCTATATGCCGCATGTTCTATTCTAACCGTTTATTTTCTCTCCTATGGAACTACTTTCCGATTTTCTTGCCTGGGGGACACCGTCTCGATTTCTCGGTTCCCTGCCATGAACAATCTTAAAAAAATAAATGTAATCGCTATCTTCTGTCTTCTTGAATGCTTTTCTTATATAATTCTTCCTCCTCGCTAAAATCTTTTCGTTCTTTTTCATTCTAAGTAAACACTTGCATCCCAGTGGCATTATCGGTTTACTTGAGAGGAAATGATAATATATATATATATATATATATATATATATATATATATATATATATCCTTGTACATGTACTATATATTCTCCCGGAAATCCGGTTGAGCTCTCTAGGGAAAAAGGGGGTTTTAAAAAACAGGGACACCTACTGCTATTAAGCATTACTCTTCAAGTAAAATTGAATTGTGTTCTATGAGCTGCTGGCGTATTTCGTATAGTGAAAAATGTTAAAATACCATTCCTTTCCCGCTGTGCGACGATGGTCTAGAAATAAGAGATCTGACTGATGTTAAATCAGTCCGGTCTCTATCTCGGCATGAAAGAATCGGCCATCTACGCACACTGCTGATGTGCGAAACAGTCTGTCTGAGGATGACTATATATTTCCGTATAGACATTTATTATTGTAGATTTAATTTATATCAGTAAATGCCCTGTTTTTTTTTGTTATTTTTTTTTATTAAACACTATTAATTACATTTACCGGTCTGAATGTTCGAAACATGTCACAGAAAATATGTCCTTCTCCGACAGGATTCGAACCTGTAACCCCAATCAGAACCGTCGTTTGATCTGATGTGCTATTAACCATTCAGGCACAAAAAGCATCTGGTAAGCAAAGTCCAAATTACTGTTTATAAACAACAAATCTTCGATGATCTTTCCTGAACGATCGTACTCGCTCACGAAACTTACCTTAACGTAAACAATGATAACATGTTATGAAATGAATCATGCCCGACAATTATTTTAATATATATACTAGAATAATCGTCGGTCTTGATCCATTTATATATATATATATATATATATATATATATATATATATATATATATATATATATATATATATATATATATATATATATATTGTACTTAAAAAAGGTAAGAAGCAAAAGATATATAATATAATATATATAAAATAAATGTTGAGAAACTTATTACTTCCAGCTAAGTGGAGTTATTTCAGTCATGCCGACTTCGAAGTTTCGTGAGTGCATTGCAGTAATGCAAGAAGCAAGAAGCCAACAGCCCTGAAGAGTGAAAGCACTGCTGCAATGTGCTCAGGAAACTTTTATTAAAGTTCTATCCTTACCTTTTGATATCGAGCACTTTATGACAAAAACCTAGCCGCCTAAAATGCCTTTCCACAAGTAAACTACGGAAAAAGAATGAGCAATTTTGACAGCTAAAAATTCTTACAATTCAATACTATATATATATATATATATATATATATTAGTGAATATACAAAATATTAAAAGTTGGTAGCACGACTCGGTTCATGCAGTATTGCAAACTTCAGGTACTGAGTATATATATAGCGATTTGCAAAAACTAACATAGTGTACAAATTTAGGTGCCCTTTGGGAGAAAGTATCTCCAATGGATTAAATAATATTTATGTTGGCCACACCACAAACTCGCTTTCAAGACGCTTAACTCTACATTTAACTGATAACTCTCACATTTTTAGACATTTGAAACAACATGCCTGTCCGCGTACTCAATTCCGGAAAATCCTTGTTGACAACACAATTATACTTAAACATGAAAACAATAAACAAAAATTAAAAATCCTTGAAGCTATATACATAAAACAGTTGAAACCTAACCTGAACAAAATAGACTATGAAATATCTACAAACATTCTTAAATTGCTATAATCTATAGCAGAAGCCATTGGTTTATACCAATGGCTTCATATACTTAATACTTCTCGTTTTCACTCTCGCGTGGTCATGTGTGACGTCACGAACTACGACGCGTTTTTCGCTTCCTTGGCTCGTAAATAAAAGTTTGTCGTTACTTTGAGCTTATTCAAACAGCAAGGGCGGGCCATTATTGTATTTTCGTATATTTGTTGTTTGATTTATTAAAATTGTCATCTTTGATAATGGCTTATGTAAGCCGAAAGCTTAGATAGGATTAAAACATCTATCAATATGGTGATTTCTTTTCGTCTTTCAATGATAATGTGATTAATCTTATAAGACAATACGAAAGGATCTTACTTAAAATAAACAGACAAAACTTGTCTATATTACTTAATGAAACATGCATTAATGAAAAATTGATGCCGAATATATATATATATATATATATATATATATATATATATATATATATATATATATATATATATATAGAGAGAGAGAGAGAGAGAGAGAGAGAGAGGAGGCACGGTGGAGTAATGGATAACGGCTGGGATTGAGGAATCGGAGAGCCGAATTCGAATTCCAGTCGATTCCATTACATTCACTTACGTGCTAATACCCTTCGGAAAGGTGTGAATCCTCTTCTTCTCCCTCCAACTATGGGTAAATAGCAGGACAGACTGGGTTCTATAGCCTTGGATGGCAACTGGTCTAGGAGAAGGACAACTCTGAATTCAAAACCTGCGGAGGGTCGTTTGGGGACCTTGTGGCATTCGCTGCACCAGGTCCCTGTATTCGTCCCTCCAAAAAGTGTGGATGGCCCTGCACAAAGCCTTCACCACTATAATCAAATCCTGTGCGGGTGTCGGGCTTTCAGTTTCTGGGACCTGATCTGTCTGACCCTCATACGTCGAGTTCGACGGGAGAGTCTAACATATATATATATATATATATATATACACAAGTTGAGTACATAAATTCTTTTTTAAAATGATGATTGATCCCCAGAACAAATGTCCAAATGTTTTCCAAGCAAGCCGTACAAAAGAAACAGAATGTGTATCTATGAACTTGGCTCTACTAATGTTTCCGTTCGGTAGCTCGTGGTTCTTGACAAAATCAAAAAAACGGATCTGCAATGTACTCGGTCCTGACTTGGCATCTCGACTCCAGTCAGTTTCTCACAGATGTGATGTATCTTCCCGCTGTCTTTTCTCTAAATATTTTCATGGCAACTGCTCTGACAAGATATTTTCAGGAAGTTAAGCGGGCTATTAGGTTGGCATCTAGACCTCACCCTTTGACTGCCGAAACGATTAAATCTAACCCTCTCTTTTACCCCAACAGCTTGTTCTCTCGCACTTCCCGACAGTGTAACTCTCTTCCTCTTACTTGCTTTCCTGATAACTACAATCTTCAAAAATTTAAATGCAACGTTAGTCGTCATCTGATGCCTTGATCCCCGTTCTTATCCTTTTCCTCAATCTTCCCTAAACTCAGTCCTTTATCTTACTTTCACTCTCTGTCTGCAATCCTCTGTATACTAGTGGCACTCCCGACTTTCTTTGGGTGAAAAGCTAAAACAAAAAAAAAAATAAAAAAATATAATATAAATGAATTCAAACCGGAGTTTGAGGTCAGTTTTTATTATTATGAGTTGAGTTGGAGAGGAGAAGACGGTGGGAAATCCAGATTTATGAGCGTGGGAAATCGCAAAACAAAAAAATAAAATAAAAAAATGAAAATATAAGTTGGACAGACGTTGTCTCGTCTTCCTGTTTTGCTCTTGCCCGTCCTTGTCATTCAAACAGATGCCGTCTCTCCCGTGTCAGGCTGACCTTTTCTAAACGAGTCTTGATGCATGGGATGCTGGTGTATTTTCATCCACCTCTGGCCAACGTCGTCGCTGGCTGCTACACATCCCTATTATTTCTCATCTGGTCAGGTTAATCTGAGATTAGTAAGTTTAACATTTACTTAACAACTTTTGAATAAAGATCAGGAATTTTATGATAAAAACGATAGGAAAGAAAACCTTGTAAAATGTAATAATAATGCATCATTTGAAAACGTTCTTCTTCTATGTGCTGTATCTTTCAGGACGATGGCGATCATGGCTCTCCACAACTACCTGTCCTTTGTAGCTCTTAATCACTTTTATCTTTTTGCCATGTCTTCTAAACCCTGTTCCGTTCAAGCTCCTCATGTGGCAAGTTCGTTTCTTTCCTCTGTCTTGTGAGCATCACATTTTCCTAGCCTTCTTTCCTCCTTTAATTATTAATGCTTCATTTAAAATATTGAATGCTATTAGATGATATACTACTATTGTTACAAGACAAATAAGATGAAAGAACAGTTTGTAAAAATATAATAATAGTAATTAATTACGCTTAATACTATCGGACTGCTATTTGAATAATAAAGAGGTTGAAAGGAAAAGTTATAAAACTTAATGTATCATTTAAAAAACTGAATATTATTACAAGATATCGTTAAAAACTAGAAAGATGAAAGATTTTTTTAAAAATATAAAACAAATATTTCTAAATCTGTAGAAATAAAATACGAAATTATAATGCGGATATAAAATGGGGGATCATTTCCATGTTAAAATTAGTATGTAAAGGGATCCCTCACTTTATGACCGCGGTAGTTTCTATACATTTATAGTCTAGAGACTGTAAATAAATCTAAAAGACATACTTGTGTCTCTAATTAGTATTTCACTGATTTGTTTTTTACGGTTTATCAACCCTTTTCAGGTTATTTCAAGCCAGAAAATATTTCATATTGTAAGAATTTTTTCGCAGGCAATAACTGTTTAATGATACAAAAGCTAATAATTAATCCGTAGTTGGGGGAGAAGAGGTAAAATCGTGACTTTCCCAAGGGTATATGCGCGTAAGTGATTAAGAATTCCAAAATGTTATGTATTAAAATCACCCGCATATCCAAGCTTACAACACCCGAAACAGTCACTCATTTAGGTACTGACTCGGCTCGACGTTGCTTAACTTCGGTGATCGTATTACACGATATGGTACTATTCCCCTTGAACATCATCGATAGCATAGCGAGGGTAGACGTTCAGCATGGGCAGCCACCGATCTCTCATAGAGCCCTGTCCAGGCCTGCGCTCTGGAGAGGACACTGCAGCGTCGGCGCACCACAACAGGAAGTAGGCGACATCAGGGAAGAGCGTCTTCCTATGCATTCGTTACAATCGAGACACACAATCCCGTGTGGGCCTGTACAGCCATAACAGATGCTGCACCGCCATCAGCAGCTGAGGCATAACTCTTTGGGGCGCTGATCCAAGATTTCTCGACACCGACAGTTACCCCACACTCACGTAGTATCTGTTGTGTGTGTGTGTCTCACTATGTCTATCTCTCTTTCTCTCTCTCTCAGTCTTTCTTTCTCTCTCTCTCTCTTTCGCTCTTTCTTTCTCCCTTTCACTCTCTTTCTGTTTCACTCTTTCCCTCTCTCTCTTTCTCTCTCACTCTCTTTCTCACGCTTCCTCTCTCTTTTTTCTCTCTTTCTCTCTCTTTCTCTCTCTTGACGGAAAGAAAACAATATATGGGCTAGAGAGCGTCTTCACTTGTATTCGTTACAATCGTGACTGTCACTCCCGTGTGGGCCTGTACAGCCATAACAGATGCTCCACCACCATCAGCTGCTAAGGCATAACTTTTCGGCACAAATCCATGGTCTCTCGTGATCGATGGAAGCTGCTGATACTATTGTTAATAACAGAAAGAGAATGAAAGGCCTATTTCTACAAGTATAATATTTAATAATCCTGTAGTTAAAAATTTGAATACTATTTCATGACACAATACAGAAAATATTTCATCCTGAACTATTTCTTTAAATCTGATTAAACATCGGAATTTGACACAGAAGTTTTTCCTGGTTTAGTTTTGTTTGGTTTGTTTTACAGCTTATCAACCTCAGTAGGTTATTTAATGCTGACAAGATGCAAGGTTAAATATATATATTATTGCTGGTAATATTATTTTTCCAAAATGTATTGCTAGTAATATTTAAAAAAAATATATTGCTGGTAATATTTTGTTTTTTTAAAAATGCATTGCTGGTAATATTTTTTCCCCCAAAATTCATTGCTAATAATAATGTTTTGACTCCAGGTTGGGGGTTAACCATTTGCCCACAGCTGGGACCCTAACAATTGCTACCAACTCGGATCGGGGTGGACCTGGGAACACCAGAAACAAAGTGGTGATTCCACACTCTTCAAAATCTCCTGAACAGGGGTCTTGCTGTCGGATGTAGTTTATCGTCTTACCCAGGGCGGGGGTTTCCGGAGGGGCTGATTAATATTTAGCACCTTCCTGTTTGTTAAAGAACGATGTCATACTAAAAGTATCGAAAATGACTTTCTCAAACAAATGGAAATTGCCAAAAATGGCTACTAATCATAATCAGCGTTTCTTTGCCCAGGTCCTGTGTCGAGATTTAGAAAGATTTAGGATATGCCTGGTGAGACAAGGGAAAGCCTGGTGAATCTGACAGATTGATTAGCAGAACTTTTGGCTATCTCCTGTCTGCTCGGGGAACAACGCAGTAGGACATTCGTTTGTTGCTTGTGGACAGCTATAGATAGACCGGCTAACAAAATACGATTTTGACGGTAGGATTTACGGTAAACGGAATTTCTTTTTCATCTCATCATTTCCTTCTTTCGAAGTGTATATTGCTTTCGCTGTGTTGACTTCCAGATTAATCGATAATTGAGTATGTGCCAGAACCGAAAGTGAGAATTGATAAGGTTTTAAGATAAAGAATACATATTTTCAATATGTTAATCATATATATATATATATATATATATATATATATATGTATATGTGTGTGTATATGTGTGTATGTGTGTGTTTGTGTGTGTGTGTGTGTGTGTGTTTAGTATCTGCCTAGAACAGTCTATCAACAAATTGTAAATACTACTTGGAGGAAAAATAGCTACAATTCCCTTCCCAGACGAAAACAAACTACTAAATAAACGATCAGAACTCTTAAATGCAGACAAAAAAACAAATTTTTACTACTTTGTTTAAAAATCGAAAACTGAAAACGAACAAGAATAAATGAAAATAAATAAATAAAATAAAATAAAAAACAAACATAGGTAAAATAAATTAATTCAAACAAATAAATAAAGCAAATAAACAAATTAACAAACAATGTACGCTCAGATAAACACAACACAACGTAGCAATAACAACCAACAATAAAATAATCAGTCTTATATATAAAGTACAGTGTGTGTGTATGTGTGTGTATGTGTGAGTCTGCCTCTGTGTGTGTGTGTGTGTGTGTGTGTGTGTGTGTGTGTGCGCGCGCGTGTCCTAGCAACTCTTCCGCTCCCACTGGTCCGATTTTAAAGATTCATAGCTCATTCAATATCCCAAGAAGATTTATGCGCAGGGAACGATATTTGTTGAACTAAAGTTGGCATCTATTTGTAAAACTTTCCTTAAATATAACAAGCCAACTTATGAATGAAATGTACATTTAAAATGTTTGTTTCAATGATTTCAAGTAGTGAATTTATCTTACTCTGCGAAGCGATAGCGAGTGGCCGGAGTCTGCTAGTAATAAATAAAAAAAGAAATTAACTAAGAACACTCTAAATAACCGAATACTGCATTTGGATCCCCAATTATTCCCATTCAATAGCCCACAGAAGAAATTAAAACCATTACCGCCTACCACAATAACCGTTGGAATAATACAATAGACTCCCACAATGCATCATTGACCTATATTCGTTATGCTCCGGGTTTCAATTCTAATATACGAGCAAAGACACAACGCACATGGCCTGCCGATTGCGTTTAGCATGAAACAGACTGTCGCCTCTGGGTGTTGACTTCAATATCCACTTATATATATATATATATATATATATGTATATATATATATATATATATATACATACGTATGCATTATATCACATATATATATATCATATATATATTATATCATATACATATATATTTATATATTATATCATATATTATGTTATTTATATATATAATATCTTATATATGTATTATATCACATATATATTATATAATATATATATTATATCTTATATATATATATATCTTTTATCATATATATATTATGTTATATATATTATATCTTATATATATATGTATTATATCACATATATATTATGTCATATATATATTATATCTTATATATATATGTATTATATCACATAGGTATATATATCATATATATATTATATCATATATATATATTGATATATATTATATCATATATTATGTCATATATATTATATATATATAGTTATTATAGCTTATATATATACATATATATATATATATATATATATATATATATATATATATATATATATATATATATATATATATATATGATTAAATAAATTACAAATATTATGTCTGCATATTTATTTCATATTCATGGATATTTTCCTTGTGTTACAATCAAATGACGCCCTTTAACAGGAAAAAAATCGCTTTTATTTACCATTTACTTTCCACCTTTTCGTGTGATCATTATCAGGGGTGGAACTGGTAAGGCATACACACCTTATGACAATGATCTCAGAAAGAGATGGAAAGTACTAAAAATAATGCTAGAAATAATGGAGAGCCTTATTAATAAAAAACACTTAATAATATTAACTATGAACATGGACACAATATCTTGACCGTGTTTCGAAAAATGAGAACATTATATATATACATATATGCAACAAACTATTTCTTATTTTAACAGTTAAAATATTTAATCGATGAAAATGTTTAAATGTATAGCAGAAAGCGCATGGATAAAAAGAACATTCGGACAGTTTTTATATAATTTATCATCTGAAAAGAAAAACATTATTAGATCGCATGAGAAATTGTATAAAAAAACTAAGTAAAAACACCTTGTCTGTTGTATTCAATGATATATATATATATATATATATATATATATATATATATATATATATATATATATATAGATAGATAGATAGATAGATAGATAGATAGATAGATAGATATAGATATAGATAGATATTGATAATATTAGTGGTCAGTACACACACACACACACACACACACATATATATATATATATATATATATATATATATATAAATTCCCAAGTGAATAGAAACCAGGTAGAACTCAATGTCCAGGATAGAGTAAGACAACTCTCATTTTTATTTGCTATACATAATAGGCATTTTTCTATGTCCTTCTTGAATTTGTAGCTCTGATGAATTGGATCGGGATTACGATTCCAATGTAATAAATTATAACCATGGAATATTAGGGTTTGAGCCTTTTATATATATATATATATATATATATATATATATATATATATATATATATATATATATATATTCCTGATTAAAGCCAGCAAACAATCGTATACTTAAATCGCGTGACAAAATTTATTTTCTCCTAGTAATTTTTTCTTCATAAAGTGCGCAAGAAATTTTCAACTTTCTCTTTATGATGCTACGTGTATCGTTTTTGCTTCCATTTTTTCCTAAAATTTCATCGTTTCTCACACAGTCCATAGTATTCTACCTTTGTTTCGAATTACATTACCGTTGCCTGCAGAGACTTTTATTCTTTTTCAATGTGCTGTGTCAATTCAGGACATTGACAATCATGGCTCTCCCCAATTTCCAGTCCTTTGTAACCCTTAGTAAAATGTGTCTTTTTGATATATCTCTTAATCCCTGTTCTACCAACTAAGCTCGTCAGTTTTGTTATGCGTTGGCTTCTTCTCTTTCCCTCTTGCTTTCAATAGGCCCTATGAGTGTTAACTTTTCCAGCCCCTCTGTCTTCATTATGAGCCCTAGAAATTTCAACTCTCTCTTTTATATGCTATACATAATTGTCCTTTTGTTTCCATTTTCTTTAAAACTCCGTCATTGCCCACACGTGTTCAGTCCATGGGATTCTCATTTCGCAGGTAAATGGGTCAAGGGACATATTTGTATTAATGAATGGCAAAAGAGGGTGAGGGGCTTGGAAAAAGTACAGATGTTACTAAGAGCTACAAGACATAGGAAGTTGTGGGGAGCCATGATTACCAAAGTCCTGAAGTGACACGGCACTTAGAGAAGAAAAAGTAAATTGATATATCTTTTTGGGTATACTACGATAACGTTATATAAACAGTGTATGTTGATGAATATACAGGGTGCCGCCCCACCACTCCCACCCCACAAAAAATAATTGACATCATTTTCTAGTCTAATAATACAGTCAATTCTCGCTCAAATGATCTCAAATATTAATAAAATATGTGAAATCATCGTCTCTCGACGTTACGGACCGTTTTTCTTTGAGGAAAAAGTGACTGGCAATGTTTATCTGCAAATTCTTCAGAACTGGTTATTTGATGAGCTCATTGCCAAGGAACATTTGAATTGGTTGAATGCAGCCAGAACCCGTGATGATCGCGTGTGAAGTAGTAGGACCAAGGGTCGATTATGACCAGCCAGGTTTATCTATATAAAGGCGTAGTTACGCTGAAAAAAGTGGTAGTTTTTGACTCGTCTGTCTTCGTGTGCAGTCGAGATGGGTTGAGAGATGTCGGTGATTGAAAGTGAGCAGAGTTGAACTGAAGGCTCGAAGAAGTACGAAAGTGATGTCAGAGATTGGAACAAAACGCCCGCTAACATGTGCTGTTGATATAAGAACGAAGAATCGAATTACTCCTCCAACATCTAAGACTACTACTGCTACTATTATTACTACCACTGGGAACGGAAACGTCGAACATGCCACCCCTCTCCTGTAATGAAATTACACGAAGTATTTTCTTTTGTTTTGTTGATCATCGTTCATATACGAGAGACTGGAGATAATTTTTGGAGAGGAAGAAGAGAGAATTTGGCCCGAGTAAGACGAATTATTCTCTCCATCTGCTTGAAGACGAAAGAGGCAGACGGAAGAGAGAGATAGTGGAGAGTCGAGCTGGAGACTCGAGGAGGAGAGGAAGTGACGTCAGAGATTTGAACGAAGCGTCCGCTAACATTTACTGTTGATATAAGTAACGCTGCTTCTGCTACCACGAAGATTACTACTACTGTTACTACTGCCGAGGCGGAACGCAACTATAAACTTTAAACCGAGCACAGAAATCTTTATCTCCATCGCAAGAGTCGTATATCGTTCTGGGACGATTTCACAACAAGCTAATCACAACCCACTCTCTCTCTCTCTCTGTCTAGAATCCAGTGTATGAGTTTTTACGTCAATTACTTTTCTTTTCTGTAACCCGTTTCTTTTCTATACTATTCTTTTCTGCTATATAAAAGACATTAACAATTCAACCATTGAATAGTTGTTTGTCCGGCTTTCTGCAGATATATATATATATATATATATATATATATATATATATTGGTGCATTCTAAATTTCTTAGCACAGACTCTCCAGTCGTGTCTACATCTTCAGTCGACCGTGAATGGATGAATATCACTTCTGCTTTCTGGATCAAACCAAACACAACGTGGGCAGGAAGCAGTATTAAACCAGGGGACCGGTCGAATGATCTGCGGATGCTCAGGGGACCTACGGCCACTCCCTTAAGTTCGGTTAAGACCGAGTAGACACCTCAACCCAGAGAGTAAGACGTCGGAGGTTGAGGGGCTGGGGCGAAAGTGTTAGAAAATTATAAATTTTGATCGGCGTAAAAGCGTTAGGTAATTCTATCATTACTAGTGTGTGTCGTTGGACACACACGTACACACACAGACACAAGCACGTACACATACACACACATATGTATATATGCATATATATATATCTTTGTATGTTGGTGTGTACATCGTTTCGGAAAAGCATCCTATAAAAGAGAGATACAAAAATAAATACCGGTATATTGTCATTTGGTCTGATGTTGACAAGACGCATGGACTCGTAAATATATATATATATATATATACATATATATATATATATATATATATATATATATATATATATATATATATATATATATGTGTGTGTGTGTGTGTGTGTGTGTGTGTGTGAAATAATTAGATCAACCGTTCACGCTACTTTAGATTCAAACATTCGCTATCTTCAGGCGATCTGGAATAAATAATTTCCTAAGTCATGATGTTGTCTCGACA
Source organism: Acanthosepion esculentum (assembly GCA_964036315.1). NCBI lineage: Eukaryota > Metazoa > Mollusca > Cephalopoda > Sepiida > Sepiidae > Acanthosepion > Acanthosepion esculentum. Next base: position 6,690,311 of record OZ038500.1, on the reverse strand, counting down.
ATCTCATAACTTAGTTGTCGCCCCCGAAGCGTTACTGATGACCTTGCACTAAACTAAGCGTTCTTCACTACATTAGTAAAAAAATTTAACATTCAGATGAACACATCAATTTTGTCTTTAAAAATGATGAACGGTACAATATTTGTCTTGAAAAAGGGACAATACCCTGATGATGACATTGTGCTAATGTCGAAAGTACTCGGAATAAAAACTATGTATCAACACGATAATTTGCAATATAATAATTACACCAAAAATTAATTATTTCAATAAAACATGACTCAATCAATGCTGCCAAATTATACGTAATATATATATATATATATATATATATATATATATATATATATATATATATATATATAACAGTGAATATTGAAATCAACACTCAGAGGCGACAGGCTGTTTCATGCTGGACCCAATCGTCAGGCTGATCGATTACGTCCAGCATGATACAGCCTGAGTGTTGACTTCATTGTTCACTTTTGTATTTATATTTACATACGCTCTATCTCTGATATTCAGCACTTTATTTCATAAATATAGCACACCTTAAAACTATATTTCTTCATATATATATATATATATATATATATATATATATATATATATATATATATATGTGTGTGTGTGTGTGTGTGTGTGTGTTAGCATAATCCGTTCATATTCACGGATATTTTCCCGTGTATTGCAATCAAATGATAGAAGAAATTCAGTATAACTGTGAAAATCACTTTTGTTTCTTGCATCATATATGTTTTTGGTGTCATTATTATATTGAAAATCATCGTGTTGATACATAATGTTTATTCCGAGTACTTTCGACATTATGCTAAAAATAATCAGACATAACGTTTGTAATGTATTTAATCAGACATGCCTAAAAGAGAAATTTATACCTAAACACACACACACACACACACACACACACACATATATATATATATTGTTTGCGTTTTTATGTGTGTGAGTAAGTGCGATCATTAGATCTTTGCGTGAAAGTGGGAGTAACGATTTCGACGTTTAGTTCTGTTTTGTTGGTTAGTGTTGCTATTCTGTCCCGCTTCATTTGCTACAGATATTGAACACTTTCGGTTAGTGCCTAGATAGGTGTTTTTTTTCTTTTGTTTTTTATGCTTCCTTTTCCCTTTTTATTCGGGCAATTTTCTTTGGTTTGTATGCTTATTCTTTTATCCTCTTATGGTTTTTTCGCTTGGCATGCTCAGGATTGGTAGGGCTGAAGCGTTACCAATAGTTTTTTTTATATACCTCCTGTAATCGTTGTATTCTGAGACACCACCGATGATGTTGCCACCTCTATATCCCTAAATGAAAAAAAAATGGAACCCAGTAAACTTTTTAAAACTAATCAGTACTTATTTTGACCTATCCGACGGACGGTCTCTTTTTTCTGTCTGGATGATGTTTATTTTAAGCACACTAATTCGTCAACTGGCAGAACTTTTGTTAAGATTTTATTTTTGCAGTTGAACTCCGACCTTTGCAAGACAGACTGAATTCTGGGAAGAATGGCGTCATTATGTCGTCATAGTTTGGTTCCTCACATTCATAAAGAAAGATAAATACCAACTGGAAGAGAAAGACAACAAAAAAACGAAATTGGGGAAAAGAAAAGCTGGAGAGATAAAGAAAGGCATGAAACAAATCAAAGGAAACAAAGAAAGAGAAGTACCAAGATAGAGAGATGGAGAAAGAAAGAGAAAATCTGAGAAAGTAAGGGAACAGGAGAAAGAACTACAAGAGTCTAGAAAAAAGAGAAAGGAAGAAAAACAAATCGAAGGGAAAGAAAGAGAGAGAGAGAGAGAAAGAGAGAGACAGTGGGGAGAGATAAAGAAATCGGTGTATAAAAGAGTGAAAACAAAGAGGCAAGAGAACGTTACTAAGAACTGTGTGCATGACATCCCATGCAGTTGTGGCATGCAATAACAGAGAATAGTCATACCACCTCTAAAAGAATGGTGTAGTTTTAGAATTTACATTGAAATTAGTCATGGCTGATCGTAAATAGAAGGAAATCCCCACTGGAATAAAATTCAAATAATTGACAGAGTAAACCACTACAGGATAAAACAACTTAAAGAGTCATGATATATATTACGTTCCAACAACATTCTCAGTGGACCTAGCATAAAGATAAACACCAATTGGGATCTTCTGGTTAAGAAAAAAGGACACACAAAAGATACAATCACCTGAGTACAGACATTAGGATTAAATCTCCCAAATTAGGCAAATGTCTTATATCTCCCAGTAGCATAATTAAAACATAGCTGCTTCCGTGGTGGCTGCGAGCTCGAATAGGAGGTGTTGTCGCGTTCGAATACACATCCTCTTGTTCTGGGTAGAAACTGGCAAACAGTGAATAAGGATGGCGAATCTTATGGATAACTTGAAGGTAACTATTACCCACAATCAGGAAGAGACTGTTGAAATTTATGGGACATATTAAGAGGAAAATTTAAAACTCACAGGACAAATTAAAGGAAAGATAAACAGAGAGGAACAGCGAGTAACCAAGCCAATCTTTTTAATCATTTCACCTACAGGCAAGGTAATAAAGCCATTAAAACGCAAGGAGATACTGAATGTTACAGAATGTGAAAAATAAAGTACTATTAAAAAGAGAGAACAATAAAAGAACAGGAATTAACAAGACAGAAGATAACGATTGTCATTGCATTTAAATTTTTGAAGATCAAAGGAAATAAAGCCACTAGGACGCTAGAGGTTACTGAGTGTTAGAATATATGAGAAAAACTATTATTAAACAGGGAGGACAATCAAAGATCAAGAATTAAGAAAATAGAATATAACAATTGACATTGCATTAAAATTTTTGAAGATCAAAGGCTATAAAGCCACTAGGACGCAAGAGGTTACTGAGTGTTAGAGAATATGAGATGACAATTAAGAAGAGATGACAATAAAAGAATAAGAATTAAGAAGACAGAAGATAACGATTGACATTGCATTTAATTTTTGAAGATCAAAGTTGACTGAGAAGCAAGAAGCCGGAGGAGTGTTCCACAAGCGAGAAGTGTGATAGAAGAAACTGTTAGCAGAGAACTTATGGTTACATCTAGCCACTTCAACTGTAAAATGACGAGACCTAGCTTCCAATCTAGTACTGCGCTTAAATTCATAAAGTCTAAGTACCACAGGGGAAAGCTCATCAGAACAATTACCATGAATGTATTTATAATATAAATAATATAATAATGTAAATAATATAATAATGTAAATAATATGTGATAGACGTCTATAAAAACAGGGAGAAAGTCAAAAATATACACCGTTTGTAATATTGGCGGTAATACACACACACACACACACACACATACACACACACACACACACACACACACACACACACACACACACACACACACATATATATATATATATATGGCTGAATTCAGTGTTAACTGATTTACCTTTTTGTCCCACTCATACACTTTATTTCATCTTAAAGTACTAAAGTAACTATATATCAAGTCTTGCAAACAGTGTCTCTGTAATCAGCGTGATTGTTTGCTGGGGTCTGCTATCATTAGTCTCTAGTAATTCTCCCTCCCCTTTTTACCCTTCTCTATCCTCTTGTTAATTTTCCTCTTTCAGTTTTTTTTAATTAGGTCAAATAATATTCAACTTAACGTTTATAAAGCAATATATATATATATATATATATATATATATATATATATATATATATATATATATATAACAAGAAAGTATACGTGGCCTCTCATTATGCTATATATATATATATATATATATATATAAAGTAAGTTGTGGCGGGAAACAGCCAAGCGACGCTCACCGGGTTTAGTTCGGTTTATTTTGTTTTACGGCATATCAGATTCAATGGTTTATTTAATGCGGTCAAGATTTTAGGATAGGTTCGTATAAATAGAAGATGTATTCTTTGGAAGAAATCAGTGTGTATATCAGGTTTCATTGACGTATTTTTGTAAAAAGAGTTTCTGTCAACAGTCAAATGTATTGCTGGTAATATTTATTTTACAAAATGTATTGCTGGGATTTTTTTTCCCAAACTGTATTATTATGTTACTTTAAAAATTTATTTTTATACTTTCATAGTGTTTTAACCCCAGTTTGGGGGTTCACTATTTGCCCATAGAAGGTGTTAACCAACCCGGGTCAGAGTGAACCTGGAAACAACAACAATTAACCAATTTAGAGGTCATCGTTTTAAACGATAAAATCTGTCGTTCGTTAACGCGTAGGTTTTTTTTGCTTCATCCAGGTACTGCAGTTGCAGATAAACGTTTAAAATACATGTTTATATATAAATATTGTGTATTCAGGCAGCAGTCATTATTTTATACATGTTTCGTTGAATATGATGGGCAAAAAACATTTTATAAATTTTTTTCATTGATTTTTTTTTAATGTTCTTACAGGTTTTATTCTATTTTGTGGTGACTAAACGAGTGAAGAAACTGTCTGTAGTGACTCTTTGCCCAGGCTACAGCCAAAACAACGTCATTGACAAGAGCCTGTCTTCTGTAACTTTTACATAGACACGTTGAAAACAACGCCTTCAAAGGAACAGGCAAATCAGGAATCTGCCCAAGATATGCCGTCGGCATTTGTTATATTAGCAAAAAATAGTCAAGAAAAGAAATCATTAACATCTACTGAAGGTTAACAATAAAATATCCGCTTTAATTTCTGGTGAAAATAAACAGAAAAATTGTCCACCATTTGCATATCTTTGTTTATTCAGTTGGTCCTAAGGTTTCGGCTCACATGAGCCATCCTCAGAGTGGTTATACAGACAAGAAACAATGATATCCACCGTCAAAGATGATATTGTGTTATGTTGACATAGAAAATTACTATGCGAGGTTAACAATCATTGAATAGCAAGCGTAGATCTTAGAGCTTAGGACCAACTTAATAAAAAATATTCCAAAGCCTGCTGGGAGATGTGTTTTTTTATCCAGACACCATCTCAGACTGTCAGCCAATGCTAAAAAGCTTCTATCTGTCCATTCGAAGATGGTTTGTCACGTTGTGTTATTAAAACCATCGACGGCTTCTGAACCATTTATACTCACAAGTCTTGGGCCAACTGATGTTATTATTTACAGGCATGAACTCACGGTTTTGCATGCTGAGATTGGTTCCCCAGCATGATGTTAAGAATCCGCTTGATTGATTGATTTATCAAGGTGAAATATGATGCTTGATATATTATGTCAACGATTTTTTTAAACAGTAAAGTTCACCCTGTACAAGGCCGGGGTCACACGAAGTAGACGCTTATGTTGTGGCACTTTATATAGATAGGTGTAGAAGGTAACGGTTAGCCCTAACCTTGAACAGGTTAAGATTGCAAGGATCGGGGAAACATCCTCTTGGAAGGCTGTTCCACAGAGCACTAGTCTGCGGGAAGAAGCTGTTACTTACTTCTCGCCGATGGAATACGGGAGGAATGTGGGTGGTTTGCTACAATGTAGGTGGCATGGCGGGTCCGAGCCGTGAAGGTTAGCCCTGGCAGAACTAAGAAATCTAGTTCATTCGAGCACTTTCCACGCGACAGAGCAGCAAGAGGATTACCACATCTCGCCTTTGAGGAAGAGGTTGGAGGGAGAAAAATAATTCGTCACCCAAAAAAACTCGGAGACTCTATCGATACAGGGAAGTGAGGACTGAACAGCTCCCACCCAAATATGTACCAATCATTTAGACGTCCGTACCCCCACAAAAGAAGGGTTAATTAGTAAGTACTAATACCGTGAACCGAATGTGTAGGTAACGAAGGGCTCTTAAGAAAAATGAAATCAAAACCTGTACTCAGAATCCGACAATTGAAATTTCTGTGCCATATAATGTGGAAGGAGGGCTTGGAGAATTTGGCCCTCACAGGATATATCAAAGGCAAAAAAGGACAGGATCAAACAGTAGGCTATCTATCTGACGAGAATTTGTGAATGCATGGCGGAACAATGATTGGGAGTTATGGCAAATGGACAAACATTGCTAAAAGCCACAAGTGATAGGAAATTATGGAGAGCCATGACCAACCAAGAAGTGCGAAAGCTGGCGAAAATCCTAAGCTTCTCATATAAAACCCTGTAACCGTATTTTAAAACATCACTATTCTTATACAGTGTTCAGAAGGAATGCCTCCCACATTCCTCCCAGAATTACCTCCCACATAATGGTAAAACATTAGTAGCAATGGTCCGTTCGTTTGGATAAAGTCTTACCATTATGTGGGAGGTATGTCCATCAATATCCCGGGTTTGTAGTACCTGTTAGGATCCCAGCTATGGGCAAATAGTGTAACCCTAAGTAAAAAGAAAATACTATGAAAGTATAAAAATACATTTTTATAGTAAAATGAGCAACAATACATTATTTCTGTAGTTGAAGTCATGCAATTGCGTTCAAAATATTTAGACTTCGGCATTAAATAACCCATAGAGGTGTTGATATGCCGCTAAACAAAATCAACCGACATAGAACTATTTCATTAAATTAATCCATATATCCTAGATTTTCGGAAAGAAATCTAACTGTATTCCAAAATATAACCCCCATAAAAGTGCAATATAAAACACACATTTGACCACCTCTAGTAATCACGTCCATACAACTGTTATAGACAAGCGTATGGTTGCAAGACAGAAATACGACAACAGCAGAAATAGATTTACGTGATTTATTTCAATAGAAACGTGTGGTTTTGGGACGGCTACCTTGTGGTATAGTTCATAAGCCGGCTGCCGATCCGGGTTGATCTCTCATAGTAGTTCCCACTGGTTGGCGTGGCGTTCCTCCTGCTGACTGCTGCTGACTGCCCAGACTGACCGTGACAGATCTCTTCCACGGCCTCCTGTTGACTCCTTGTACTTCCCCGTGTGACCCTTTTTATGGCTTAACGGGCTCGAAAAACAACGCGAGTATAATTAGGAGGGAAGCATTTTTATTGGTCGAAAAATAGAAGCACTTTGAAATATTATTTTATTTTTCGACCGGAACTCGTGCGTCGGGCCTATGCGTAAACGACGATAATGGTCATTTTGTGACGGGGCCTTGTCCCGTTCACATCCGACTCTCGCTCTTGGGTATGTTAGTTTATTTGCCTGCAAATCAGCCGAGATATGTCTTATTTTATTTCGTAACACAACCTTTATATGTACAAAAGTTGAGTATACCCAATTTTGAAAGCAAAATAACATATATCAAATTTTTATTACTTCGAAGCTCCCAAGAAAATTAAATTTTGGCATTAAATGACCCATAAGGAGTCGATATGCCGTTAAAAAAAAAACAAAAAAAAAACAAACAAATAAAGCATGAATTGTTAATATCCGCAGTTAAATGAAACTACGAAAATCATAACCGCGGATAAAGATATATCCTACTAATACTACTACTACTACTAATAATAATCTAGAGCCATAAAAATTAAAAATAGAAACATGATAATGATTGTATCATGGTGAATTCGAGTGTGGGAGGCTCGGTTGCAAACGGTATCCCCTAGCGACCAGTTTCTGTCTTGTTTACTGTGACGTCTGCATTTAATAGGATACAAAAACATTAACACTATCAATGATTAAAGCAAAATAGTTTGTCAGTCTCATTCAACCCCGGTGTTGAAGCGGGCTGACGGTGATTTGTTGGTTGAAATAGATCTATATCCTCCCCCACAATATGAGGCAATTTTGGATTTCGTTGTGTAATTTATATGCTCTTTTATAATACATTGAGCTCTTTTTGTGCATCAGTTAATATTGTTTTAATATTTTATGTTACTTGTATTATATATATATATATATATATACATTATATATATATATATATATATATATATATATATATATATATATATATATATTAAGGCATGTGTTTTTACTAGAATCCACTTGTATTATATATTGTAATACACACACACACACAAACACACGCACATATATATATATATATATATATATATATATATATATATATATAAATATAAAAGTGGACATGGAAGTCAGCACTGAGAGGCGACAGTCTGTTTCATGCTAGTGCAATCGTCAGGCCTGACGATTGCACTAGCATGAAACAGACTGTCGCCTCTAAGTGCTGACTTCCATGTCCACTTTTATATTTACACACGCTCTATCTCTGATATTGAGCACTTTACCCCATAAATATAGCACACTTTAAGACTATATTTCTGCATATATATATATATATATATATATATATATATATATATATATATACATACATATATATGTATATATATATATATATATTTATATATATATATATATATATATATATATATATTAAGGCATGTGTTTTTACTAGGATCCACTTGTATTATATACTGTACCATATATATATATACACACACACACACACACACACACACACACACACATATATATATATATATATATATATATATATGTATGTATGTATGTATATATATGGGCATGTGTTGGTAAAACTACGGAATTTTTCCGTTTAATAATCTTTTTCTGTTTTTCTTGCTTTCTCGCAAGTTTTCTTTTTTAATATTTGGGTCTAAAATGCCGAGAAATGCCCCTCGTCCATGGCGGCTTACCGAACGCTTTCAGCTGTCGTCAGCCTTCATCATGATTGTAGGTTTTGCTTTGTACTTTTCTCACACAACCTAGACCCAAATTTAAAAAAAAATAACTTGCGATAAGGAAGAACAATCAGAAAAAAAAGATTATTAAACGGAAAGGTTCCGTACACTTTAACGACACATGCATGCCTCAATATTGACATGCTACCAATATATATATATATATATATATATATATATATATATATATATATATATATAGATAGATAGATAGATAGATAGATAGTCAGGGTCAGCTGATAGATAGATAGACAGATAGATAGATAGATATATTACATGTAAAATATTTAACACTTGACTGATGTTATCTTCAGCATCCCAACAAAGTACAAAACACCAACATATTGGGCCAATTTAAGAAATTATGAGGAGTTACCTCAAACTTTTGAAATTTTGTGTGTATATATATATATATATATATATATATATATATATATAACTATATATATATATATATGTATATATATATATATATATATAACTATATATATATATAACTATATATATATATATACATATGACAAACTGGAAAATGTTTTTGTGACACATTTCATCTGTTGGATTTTCTTCGGACTGGGCTTTATTGATGTTGCCACGTTTACACATGCGCAAGAAACAAGAGACGCATGTAGCTTCATTTATTAATTATATATGTATATAAGTAAAGTAAATATGTATATTTGTTTATTTTTTATTTTAATGGAATTCATTTATCGTCCGTGGGTGCTGCAGAGCATTAACTCGTAACCTATACCCTACTGACCCATATAAAAACACAAACCTGTACTGACCCACACAAAAGAGAAGCCCGTACGGATCCACACAAAAGACATGTACTGACCTATAGAAATGACAAACCCGTACTGACTCACACTAAGCCAGATTAGTACCGCTGCACAGTAAACCAAATGCGCGCAGACCTCTACAAAAGACAAACCAGTATTGACACACACTGAAGACAAACACAGATTGACCCGCAATAAAGCCAGAAATGTACTGACCAATAATAAAGCCGGGTAAATACGGACTCGCAATAAAACCTGACCTGTACTGACCGACACTAAAGCCGGATGCGTATTGACCAACACTAAAGCCTGATTCGTACTGATCGCAGACAAATGATACTAGGTTTAATGATTAGTAGATATGCTTGCCACAAAAACGAAATACGCTTTCAAAATTCTTTCAATATTATCTACGAAGTGGAAAATAATAAATTAACCCACTTTAAATATTATTAATATTTCCTCGCGTACCATATGCATGCATGTATATATATATATATATATATATATATATATATATATATATATATATATATATATATATATATATATATATATATGAAATGAAGGTGTTAAGCATAATATTACTAGACATATTAAAATACTAAAGTAAAGAATAAAAAGGGAAGCAACCGGTTTCGCTCCCGCTCTTCAGGCTTCTACGGGAGATTTAATTAAAAACAGAATATGCAATGAAAAAGGAAATAAGTGTGAGGGGGAAATATATATATATATATATAACCAGCTTACATAAGAAGATTGTTAGGGCCTTCAAAAACCTAGGCCTTAAGATTGAAATATCTTCCAACCTGAAAATAGTCAACTTTTTTGATATTACACTCAACCTATCTAATGATACCTTTAAACCCTTCCATAAATTTGATCAGACACCCCTATACATCAACGTCCACTCTAACCACCCTAAATCTGTGATAGATCACATCCCCAAAACTCTGAATACAAGAATAAATAGGCTAGAATAAATCTTCTAGCCAAAAAATCTTTGAAGATAATAAATTTATATACAACCAGGCCCTCAAAATTAGTGGTTTTAGACTAGAATTAGACTTTAACGGAGAACTAGTAAATCAGAATAATAATAGAACTAAAAACAGAAAGAGGAAAGTAATATGGTTTAACCCACCGTATTGCAGGCTCTCTAACATTGATATAGGAATTTTCTTTCTAAGATTAATTGAGACACACTTTCATAGTAAACATCCACTACATTTCAATAGGAAGACACTGGAAATTAGTTATTCATGCGTTAGAAATATGGAGAAAATTATATCTTCCCATAATTGTAAAATACATAGAAACTACCATTGTAATGAAACTCAATCTAGTAACCCTACCTGCAATTGTAGGAATAAAGACCTTTTCCCAATCGGGGGTAAATGTATGTATGAAAATGTAGTGTACGAGGCAACAATCTTCCCCGAGGAAAATATAAACCAGAAAAAAAAGATATATAGGTATATCAGCGGATGAATGGAATCAGCGTCTATACAACCATAGACGCTCTTTTAGATATAGATACCTCAAAAATCAAACTTCCTTATCCTAACACTACTGGGATCTGGTGGGACTAGCCCACTTTTCGAATGGAGAAACTTATCAAGAGCTAGAACCCCTAATAACTTCCGTGATCGGTGTGATCTGTGCATTGCGGAAAAAAATATTATTAAAGATAAGAATCAAGATGAGTTGCTAAATCTTCGTAGTGAGATCTCTAAATGTAGACATAATAAACGATTCAAAACATAAACGTTTTTATAACGTGTTGTCGCTTGTGACAGTTCCATCTTGGTTCAATAACATCGGGCATGACATTTTAATGGAATGACTATTTTGATTATCTATATGTATCATTGTGTATGTTTATGTGATGCGCTATGTATTTAAATTTTTTTTTGTTAATCTTTATTCATGTGGTGAACTATGTGTAAGCGAGTATGTAGGTAGACGTTTTCCCTAATAACTGATATGCAAAATCTTATAATATTATATACCTAGGTATATATGTAAACGTAAGAGATAGATACGCGTTAATCACTCAGCCGATTTTTAATACTTTTAATATTCTTAACGTTGTCTTCCTCAATGTTCTTGAAGTATAAATTAATTTAATTCCACCCGCATATTTTTATATGTTAAATGTATATATGGATGGATAGGGTCCCATTTTTTAAAAATTAATTTTGATTTATATATAGATATGTATGTGCGTTCATGTGTCAGTATGTGTGTATGTGTGTGTGTGTGGTGTATGTGTATATATGAATATATATATATGTATGTATATATATAAATATATATATGTGTATATATATATATATACGTATATGGATGTATGTATATGTAGGTAGATGTGTATGTAGATGTGTTTATATGTCTGTGTGTGCATGTTTAGGTATTATGTATACATATATATCTGTATATGGGTGTATATGTACGCATGTATGTATAGTTAGGCGGATAGATAGAGGGATACATTGTTTATTTTTTAGATGGTTGTATGTATGTATTTGTATGGAGATGTGTAAGGTTTTATGTATATATTGTTTATGTTTGACTGTATGTATATATGTGTATAGATGTATATATATGTAGGAGTGGATGTGTATGGATGTATGTGCTATGTATGTATGTGTATGTGTGTATATGTATATGTATATATATATATACATATATATATATATATATATATGTGTGTGTGTGTGTATGTATGTATATGTATGGGTGTGTGTGTGTACACGCCTATATGTATGTATGTACGTGAAAATATAAATATGTTGTTGTGTATGTGTATACGTATGTGTTTTTTGAACATAGAAATATAGGTCCTTGCTGGATTAGATAATCGTTATTTTTTATATGTTTTTATATTGTTTTATTAGATTTGTAACCTGTAGTCGATATTACCATTGTCAAATTTTCTTGTTTACGTAGCGGTTCTTTTATAAATGCCCTTCGGTTTTAGTTCCCCTCACCCCATTTCCCCCACCCCTTTTTCTTTTCTTCTCCCTCTCTCATCTTCTGAGCTTTAAGATTATATCGTCTATTGTGTCACCACAAAATGTATACTCTTTTCCGGTGTATCTTTAATGAATTAGACATTTGAAAATATTTATATTTCTCTCACTTAAACCGTCTTTGATTCCCCTCTTTAAAACTTCTCTCTGTTAAATTTTAATCCCCCTTCATCTTTAGAACTTCCTGTCCTTCCCTCGTCTGTTACCCCTCCCTTTGGCTTTCATTTACTCTAGCATTCGTCCCACACTCTCATACATACCCTCTCACTAAATTTTATTTTTTATTCCCGGAGATGTTTTTTGTTTTCTTTTTAAATTTGTAGGACTGATGAATTGGATCGTATTTACGATTCCAATGGAATAAATTATAACCATGGAATATTAGTGTTTAAGCCTTTTTATTATATATATATATATATATATATATATATATATATATATATATATATATATATATATATATATATATATATATATATATCAAGTATGTGGTGCAGTTCAATTTATATTACATGAATCATTCATACAAAAAGCAGATAGTGAAGTTAATGATATAAATGGTGAGAATACATCTTCTCAAACAAATTTATTAAGATACATTTACCCCGCATCTGTAGATGAATGTTATGATCCCTGTTTTTAATAAATTCCAGTTGCATAAGGTCTTTTTATACGAGTACTTTCGCCTGTTCATACAGCCATCCTCAGGTATGGAAATAGATTTGTTTTTTACATTCAGGTAATAACGGGACATCGAAAGATTAGATGTATGTATTTTGTATGAATGATTCATGTAATATATATATATATATATATATATATATATATATATAGTACATATAATTCAAGTGGATTCTAATAATATAAAATATTTAAACTGTTCCCTAAAATGGGCACAATGTATTTATAATAACAGAGCATATAAATTACATAATAGAGAAATCCAAAATTACCTCATAAGATTAGACTATTTTAAGTAACATCAATGCGCTAGCCTACTCGACTCAAATGGTGGTCTAATACAGTATATTACAGGAAAATTTATAGGAAATCTTTGTAAAGACATTGTTTTTACATCTGTTATCCGCCATTAATTTAATTTTATGAAACTTCGAGAAATTAAATTTTGTAACACTTAATGGCTTATGTTAGTTATACGCAGAAGTTCTTGGAGAATTTAAATCGAAGGAAAAATATTACCAAAAACAGATAGGACTACGTTTAAAATGGGGATCATAGTTTAATATCAATTACTATAAATCAAATATCGATTAAAATTGAATAAAATAAACCTAAGACGCCTTTTTTTCCGACACTTTGTTAAAAGCAAATAAATGTCGGAAATGATATAAATGGAAAAATGGATTCTCAAAACGAGGTATTAAAAGCGGACAAGCGGAGAGGGGAGAAAAACGCGGGGGTGGTGTCATCCAGAATGAGTCAATGATTCCCTAAATAACTCAAATATATGTTTATGTTCTCTCAGTCTGCCCGGAGCCGGAAGTTGTGTGTTGATATATATATATATATATGCACATATCATTGAATACGGCAGACAAGGTGCTTTTATTTAGTTTTTTATACAATTTCTCATGCGATCTAATAATTTTCCGAATGTTCTTTTTATCCAAATTCTTTTTATCCAGTTAAAATAATTAATCCTTGAAAATGGCTAAATGTATAGCCGAAAGCGCTCGGATAAAAAGAACATTCGGACAGTTTTTATGTAATTTATCACCCGAAAAGAAAAAATATATTAGATCGCATGAGAAATTGTATAAAAAACTAAATAAAAGCACCTTGTCAGTCGTATTGAATGAAATGTGCATGAAAGAAGGATTGCTGCCTAAATACACACACAAATACACAGACAGACAGATACACAGACAGACAGACACACACACATATATATATGTGTGTGTGTATATATATGTATGTATAAATCAAGCAAAACAGGAAACAATGTTGGTTTATTGACTGTTGTGTGTTTCGGCCTACTTAAATCTTATAGAGCATTTCATTGGAAACAAAGTAAAGTGTACCGAACTGTTAGTCATATCGGTCCTCCAAGATGGTAGCGAATACTTGGCCACCTCATTGCAGATGAAGAAGAGACTCGAAACAACAGAAATGTTTTTTCTACAGAAGGATGCTGAGAATATCATGAACTAATCATGTGAGCAATATCCAAGTTTTAGGAAAGATTTTAAAAAAATAGGGGCCATTATACGTGTCATTATAAATTTCGAGGTCACTTAATGAGGAAATGGAATTTGGAAAATTTAGCATTCACAGGACATTTTGAAGGTAAGAGAGACATAGGGAAACAGCGTCTAAGGAGCTTGTGCAAATGGATGGCAGAACATGGTTTAGGAGAGATGAGAAAAATGTCAAAATATATTAAAAACTACAGAGGAGAGGAACTTGTGGAGAGCCATGACCACCAAAGTCATGAAGGTATACGGAACATAGAAGATTGCGGTTGATGAAATGTATTAATGTATTAAATGTATTAAGAGCTACGAAGGACAGGAAATTGTGGAGAGCCATGATCGCCAACGTCTTGAAGGGATATGTCACATAGAAGAAGATGAAATTGGCATCTTTCGAATATCGCAGTAAAAGAATGAAGGCGATCTTGCGTCTAATCAGTCTAAATTTTCTCAACTTATTCCACTCCTAAGAGAGTAACAGAATATTGTTCAGCTGAAATCTCTTAAATTGCATCGATCAAAATCAGAGTGAAGGAGTCGATCAAATTTGCGTCTCAACTCTGTAATCAAATCAACTTTTCTTATTGATCTCTGAGCGGATATAAAATTTTGGCCATTTTTCTATGAATGTTACAGTTAAGGAAGAAATGCGATGTTGGGTTCTAACAGCGTAAGCGATTCATATTAACATCTCTGTTAAAGCTGACTGTATATATATATATATATATATATATATATATATATATATATATATATATATATGCTCAATACAGAATAAAGCAAATATAATTTATTCGCAAATTATAACATAAATATGTTATAAAATCACTACAAAAATAGCCATTTTGCTTCAACACTTCCAGTGTCTTATCAAGTGATGACATTCAACACCATCACTTGATAAGACGCCATAAGTGTTGAAACAAAATGGCTAATTTTGTAGTGATTTTATAACATATTTATGTTATAATTTTCGAATAAAGTATATTTGCTTTATTCTGTATTGAGCACTCTTTTAAGAATAGTATTTTTTGGTTATTGGAATTCATTCCCTATACACCAATCCTGTACTTATATATATATATATATATATATATATATATATATATATATATATATATATATATATATATATTATAAAGAGATGACATACATTTAATCATTTAATAATATTAATGCAATTAATGGCGAATTATCTTCGCTAACAGACTTAATATAAGCATTAAACTACTAAAAATCCACTGAATGATGCGATCCTTATGTTGTCAGATGGATCTGGTGTATTGTTTTAGAGCAGCAAGTACTTTCAAGAACTTCATGTCCTCATCATCAGGATGTAATTTTTTCCTTTAAAATCAAAACTATGTCCTTAGTTCATGTTACGTTAATTGGAAAACACTTACAACAAAAGAATTCGTGGATTTACCAAATTACAAAATTCATATAAAAAAATTCTCACTTGAAATATTTGAACCTTAGCGTTGCGACTTGCACGTTCCAATATTATATAACCGTTAATAAATAAGAGATTCTTAAAAAAACATCTTTCGGTCTACAACACATTTATTTCGTCTTCGAATTTTGATTTTTGCTGCTCTAAAAAATACACCAGCTCCATCTGACAACGATTTTATACATAAGGATCGCATCATTCAGTGGATTGTTAGTAGGTTAATGCTTATATTAAGTCTGTTAGCGAAGAGAATTCGCCATTAATTTCATTCATATTGCTAATTGATTTAATGTATGATTATCACTTTATGATATAAAATATATGCTGCCTAATATATATATATATATAAAAAATTAAAATTCGTAGGTGATAATGATCATTAACTAAAGGTATCTTAATTCCAATTGTAAAAAATTGCTCTGTTTAAATATTGAGCGCTTTTTTGTGAGTCAGTTTTAATATATTTCAAATTCTATGTTGTGCTAATAAAACTCGCCTAGATTATACGAACGGATTAGTACCTATCTATCTATCTATCTATCTATCTATCTATATATATATATATATATATATATATTGTTGATAAATCTACTATAAAGGTTATTGTTGCTAATTTTACTATAAATATCAGATCATCCCATAAGTTTTGTCCGAATTTTGAATAAAGAAAACAAGTGACCAAATGTTACATTTAATTACAGATTCAATCAACAATGTATTTTCCCTGATTATCTATGCCTTCCTCCCATCTATTAACAAGCTTGCTAATTCCATTACTGTAAAATTCTTTTGGCTTTGATTCGAAGAACTCACAAATGCCAGTTTTAACCTCTTCCGGTGTTACAAAAGCTGTTTCTTCCAAATTATTCTGTAAGCTACGAAACAAATGGTAGTCTGAAGGAGCAAGGTTGGGAGAATAAGGTGGATGAGGAATTTTCTCCCAACCAAGTTCTTCGATCTTTTGTTACGTGATTCTTGCTGTGTGTGGTCGCGCATTGTCCTGATGAAACATCAGCCGTTTTCGATTCACTAGAGCAGGTATTTTTTTCCTCAAAGCTTGGTTCAAACGGTCTAATTGCTGACAGTATATTTGAGCATTAATTGTTGCATTAGGTGGTAAGAATTCAAAGTGGATTATTCCTTGGCAATCCCACCAGATTGAAAGCAGAACCTTTTGCCCATGAAGTTCCCTTCTCGGCTGTGGCTGGGGTCCTTCCCCTTTACCAAGCCACTGTCTACGACGCTTAACATTTCGATGAAAGATCCATTTTTCGTCACCAGTCCCAAGTCTATCCAAAAAAGGTGAAACAAGTTGGCGAGAATGGAGAGAAGAGCAGATGTCAACTCGGATTTGAAGTTGTTTTCAGGCAATTCATGAGGCACCCATTTTCCAAGTTTAGGAACTTTTCCAAGTTGTTGAAGATGACGATGAACAGTTGTATGGTTTGAACTGAGAACCACTGCCAATTCCTCAACTGATAAAGCAGGATTTTCTTCAAGGGCCGCGTCAAGAAACTTTTCATCAAACTCAACTGGACGTCCGGTTCGATCTTCATCTTCAACGGTGAAATCTCCACCTCTGAATTTTGTAATCCATCTTCTGCAAGTTCTTTCATTCACACATTCTCTCCATAAACTGGGTGAATGTTTCTAGCCGCTTCGGCTGCTGAGTTTCCTTTCTTGAGCTCATAAAGCATTATGTGCCTCAAATGATTCTTGGGTACTTCCATGTTAGCAGGGTTTTAATCAAACAAAATTTCATTTTATTGTTCTCTGAAATA
Source organism: Acanthosepion esculentum (assembly GCA_964036315.1). NCBI lineage: Eukaryota > Metazoa > Mollusca > Cephalopoda > Sepiida > Sepiidae > Acanthosepion > Acanthosepion esculentum. The sequence continues at coordinate 6,672,382 of OZ038500.1, read as the reverse complement.
AAATTTGATCAGTTTAAATGCATCTAAACATTAAAATAATGTTCAGCTCCATTAGACGTTATAAAATACTTTCGTTCATTTTAACAAAAGGTTAAAATTCGGACAGAACTTATGAGATGACCTAATAGGTATGATTAGTAATTCTTTTAATATAAAAATGTATTGCTAGTATTTTTACTATAAAATGTATTTTTATATTTTCTTGTGTCTTGTTGGAAGGGGTCATTATTTACCAATAGCTGGGACCCTAACAAGTGCTACCACTCCGGGTCAGGGTAGACCTGGGAACCATAGCAATTAATAAGTGGCGCTACGCTCCTCAGAACCTGCAATCTCTCGATCAGAGGCCTTGCTGCCGGATGTAGTTTATCGTCATTCCCCGGACAAAATCAAGTCATAAGTCGCCAGGTACTTACTGAGGTGGTAAAAAGTAAAGGCTATTTCTCTAGCATCTTTAGAGATGCTCGAATATATGAGATTTAATTGAGGATTGGATTGAACTCAAGTTCCAGTCGGCGTTCAGGGCTTACAGCCGCATTTTAAACGCAAACGTTGACTTTGACTGAAAAAAAATCGTAGTATGCTTACTAATGTTGAAAGGATACTAGCTCGGTTTTTTAGATACTGATACCTGAAAGCCATTAGTTTACATTGGGTTGGTGCATAATAATCAGGCGTTTTTAAACAATATGAAAAATTTCTCAGAGTTAACCTGCAGAAAAAGACAATATTTATAAATGTAAAAGACAATAGGAAAACTGTAATATTAGCCAGCGCGTTTCGTTCAATGTGTAAAAAGTCCACATTCGAATATTTATGAATATTTATTATGTAAATAGAAACATAACAATTCGACAATAACATTTTTAAGTGAGTATGATTATCGACACGCATTTTTATAACTTGAAAATAATATAGAAGTGAACAAAACAGCCAATTTTATTAACAAATATGTCGCCTAGAAAAACGCCTGATAATTATGCACCAGGGAAATATTCATCGGGTAATGGCCACAATACTGGCGTATGACGAACGAAATCATTGTGTGAAGGAGCCGATCAAATTTGCGCCTTCACTCTGTAATTAAATCAACTTTTCTTATTGATCTCTGAGCGGTTATAACATTTTGGGCATTTTTTCTATTAATGTTACGGTTAAGGAGCAAATGTGATGTTTGGTTCTAGCAGCGTCATCAATTCATATTGACGTGTACGATTCATCTCTGTTAAATCTGACTACGGCTGTAACAATGTTTCGACTGCCAAATTCTCTTGTCTGTCCTCTCAACAGTAAAGCAGTCAGAGCGAGGACGGATTTTAACAATGTAATCAACTCGAATTGTCGTTATTGATTTCTGTGAAAGTTGACTATGGCCGGAGGAGCACCTTGGGTAATTAAGATCTCTCAACATGCCTCTTTCAGAATCAGGCTAATGATCAATCGTTGCTGCATCTTAACGATGTGAACAATTCAAATTGTCTTAAGTTACCGAATAAGTAAATTCGTTTAATTAGCACCTTTCAAAGTCACATTAATGTGGAATCCAGGGTCGTCAGCAGAAGGGGCAGTTGGACATGCAATTTACAAATTGGGGATACCAAAATCAAGCAAGTAAAACATTTAAATATCTGGGGAGTGTTTTAATACAGGTCGGAAAGTGCGACTGAACTGTTACGGTATATCACTACTCCTATATGCCAGTAGATACGGAACCTTCTCCCCACTGATGAAGACGTCACTTGAAGCATCAGAAATATCGGTCTACAGAACAGGGCTTCGAAGAAATAACAAAAAGACAAAATTTATTAAGATCCAAATAGGACAAATTCAGAACAGAAGCAAACCTGCCACCTCGGGTCCACTCATTTAGATCCGTTTCTCCTTTCTTTCTAGAATTTCCATTTATTCTACTGACAAATTTCATTTGTGTGCTTATATCAAGTTCAGACTTTCCTGAAGCATCCATTTACATTCTATGTGTGTCTACAGCAGTCGAATTTCTACAACTCTTTGAACGAGATTTATGCGAAGAAAAGAAAAAGCCACTCTACAAACCTTCACCCCTTTGGATTCTTAAGGGTTTTTAATCGGAAACTATATCTTATGACGATAAATTTAATTCTTCAAACGAATTTGTTCGTAGGTACACGTGTTTCAGTTGACATACCTTTTATTTTAAACAAGGAAATTCACATCATTGGGCCAACAATCGAGAAGATATTACTAACGGAAAGTATTTTTTAATAATGCTTTGTTCATGTAGCGAGAACTAAAAAACAGTTCAGTCGTCTTTTCTTTATTTCTGTTGCTTCAAGCCTCTTCTTCATCTGTGAAGTGATTGTTCAGTATTCCCTGCCATATAGGAGGACTGACATTACATAACAGTTCAGTCGTCTCTTCTTTATTTCTGTTGCTTCAAGCCTCTTCTTCATCTGTGAGGTGATTGTCCAGCATTCACTGCCATATAGGAGGATTGATATTACATAACAGTTCAGTCGTCTTTTCTTTATTTCTGTTGCTTCAAGTCCCTTCTTCATCTGTGAGGTGATTGTTCAGTATTCCCTGCCATATAGGAGGACTGACATTACATGACAGTTCAGTCGTCTTTTCTTTGTTTCTGCTGTTTCAAGTCTCTTCTTCATATGTGAGAAGATTGCCCAGTATCTACTGTCATATACGAGGGAAATTATGACATAACACTTCAGTGACCATTTCTTTTTTTTCTAAAGAAATTTCTCCGTTTCTTAATACTTTGTTTAACTTTTGGAAGACATCTTTCTCTATCCCAGTGCGTCTTCGGATTTCGGTGTCGCATATCCATACTCTTTTTTTTAAAAAAAACTTCCTATATATTTAAATTTTTGCACTTGTTTAATTTTGCTATCACCAATTTGCAATTTGTATCTTGGTTGTTTCTTTTGTAGACAGCCATACATTCAGTCTTCTCAAAGTTGACACTTCTTCCTTTCTTCTCGCTATCTTTTGCTACATTTTGTAGGAATTCCTGTCGTTTCTATTCCGTGTCTGCTATCAGCACTGTATCAGCAGCATAACTAAACAGGAATCCTGATAAATATTCTCCCATGAATGAACACACTTCAAATATTATATCACCAACTTTTACAAAATCCATACTTAAAGAATTTAGTATCTATCATCCTACAACCACAACCGATGTAACTTAAATTATTTCTCTCTCACGTAAAATATCCCCAAATCAATATACGGATACTACCCGACATAAATAAACGCAGACAAGCGTACATAAATTGTTAACCAAATCCCGCATAATCGAACAACAATTATGATACACAAGCACAGGAATTTTATACACACGAACGCTACTTGACAAGATGAATAGACATATATGAGGACTGACATTACATAAAAGTTCAGTAGTCTTTTCTTTTTTCTGTTACTTCAAGTCTCTTCTTCATCGGGGAGGTGATTGTCCAGCATTCACTGCCATCGTCTGCTTAACCAATGAAGAAATAATACAAAAATAAACAAATATCAAAATTTTATTTTCTATTTCGTATTTCATTTTCTGATAAAGCTTAAATAAAAGCAAACCATGTTAAATTTTATATACGCTTCTTATTCCTCCCTTCTCCTATCATTTTGTCGGATTCTAATCCATATTTTATCTATAATATTTGATCCTAATTCAGATCTAATGTTGTTAATGTTAATAATAAATCCTGGTAGGACTTACAATGTTGTACAAGAGCATTTGTCATTGACTTGCGAATCCCAAAAAGGAATATGCTTATAGTTTATTAGTAATCTTCGGTTCCAAGAATCAGGTAGACGCAAATCTGTGCTTGCAGACATTCGTACCAATTGATTAATAATTGATCAGAATGAAGATTTAATTCTTATAAACAAAGATCAGATCATAACAATACCGACTTATTGATCAACAAGAAAAAAAACATATTTCCAATAACTATTGACAATTCGCCTATCATAGATTTTACTAGACTTATACGCACTACAAAGTTAAATGGTTCACTAATAAATATTAGAGAAAATTATTTTAGGAAATCATTTTTGGAAAAAAAGATTTCTGTAAACCATTCTTAGGTCCCGATACTTGTCAGAATCGAGAAATATTGATTTTTTTTTTATTGATTTCGGAATAAACTAGAATTTTATGTCGTTTCTTTTCGCAATTTTTGTACTTGCTTTATTCTGATGTCTCCAAAATTGCAGATCGGATTTTAGACCGACCCTTTTGCTTACAACCATAAATTCTGTTTTCCTAGAATTAAGGATTAGACCTTTCTTCTCGCTTTTCGTTACTGTTTTCTGTAGAAGGATCTGTTTTCTTTCTTCGTCTGCCAACAATATGGTCCTATTGTGTTATGTTTTTCAAGTTGTGCCCTCTTTTCCCCCAACCGCCTTGGTTACGGGATACTTAGCCCTATATTCCGAACGAAAAAGACTAATAATAATGCCCCCCCCCATACAAACAGTGAAAATCTTACGGTTTTCTTGTTTGAATTTTCGGATGAAGCTTATTATTTAAGAAATGGATAAGCTTGTTATGAAACGTTATGTATATTTGACGACCACGGTAGGATTAAAATACCTTCTCATTTGATTTTCTAGAAACAAAGAAAAAACCCTGAACTGTTACATAATATCAGTCCTACTATATGGCGGGGAAATGCGAACAATCTCCTAACAGATCGAAGCAACAGAAATATGGTTCTACAGAAAGATGCTGAGAATATCACGGACTGAACATGTAATCACCGACGAAGTTTTAGAGAAAATGGAAACGAAAATGACACATATTTATCATCACGACGAGAGAGTTAAACTTCTAGGGCACATAGCGAGGAAAGAGGGCTTGGAAACTTTGATGACGCGATTGACAAAGGAAAACAACGCATAACCATCTATATCGTCAAGCTCAAGGATCGAGGTTTACGGGAGATGACAAAAAATAAAATTTATTTAAAGCTATAAATGTCAGAAGATTGTGGAGGACCATGATCGTCACTGTGCTGAAGGGACACGTCAGATAAATGAAGAAGAATCAATCAGCCACACGTGATACACACTGGGGCGATCATGCATCTTTCGATACATGACTGACGAGGCAGATCCCCCCCCCAGTAGGTTGGTATTAATTTATTAAGAGCTACAAATGACAGTAAATTTGTGTAGAGCCATGATTTCCAACGACTTGAAGGGACACAGCACATAGAAGATGAATAATGAACTAAATTAAATGGATGGAGTAATGTTAAGAATAGTCAAGATACCTGTCATGCGCACAACACTTGCATTCCTATTGCAATGAAAACATAAATTTAGAGCATTTCTTCATCTCTCCAGTATAGAATTGATAATTCAGGCCAGTTTTTACGAAAATTCTATATCAAAGGAAAGTCCCTGTGTCTTATTCAGCATAGCAAATTAATAAATGAGTTTTTGTTAACATATAAAAAAAAATCTTTGTTCAGATTTCTATTTTCATAATGTCAGCTCAGTATCTAAACATCAATCTGTCAAAAGGGGAGGTAAAATAGATACCAAGGCTATTTTACCGGTAAATATAGTGTTTTAGAACAAAGAATATATATTCATAAAACAGTAAACATTAATTCATTCAGTATAGCCATGTTAGAGATACTTTCAGTTCATTTGCTGAACTAGACGAGAAAACTGCAAACTTACCAATAGACTATTTGCATTTGTGAAAAGAAGACAACCGAACAATTGCTACAGTTCAAATATGTTCATAAAGCCTAAAGATAGTCAACGTAGTGGTTGTGTGAACCGTGTAGGCAGGACTTGAACAACATGGATTCTGTGGTCTGTGACTCTGGCCTTCTGTGTATGCACCTGAAGTGTATTGGCAAGAGAACCATGTCCAAGGCCAAGTTTGGGATTTGCAGAGACTCTTATGGCTGAAGAGCCTAAAGTATTCAGAGACTTCTGTATTTCTTTTAATAATTCATGATGAATAAATGATTTTAACTTGTGTTTTAACAATTGATGGCGGAAAACATTATAAATTGTCTTAACAATTGGTAGTGAGAATAAATTCGGGTGTTGTTATTTTTAACAGTACCTGCCTTTAGAAGAGTAAAAACATTTGCCGGCAAAATAGCCTGGGGGTCCATTTTATCGAGACCGGTAAAATAAGCTGAAAAGCATGTTTTTCTATTTTACTGGGACCGGCAAAATAACCTCTTCCTAAAAAAGGAAATATTTTAGATTGACTTAAACTTATTTTGGTTTTGAATTTGCTGCTCTCAAATATGTCGTCCGTTATGTACAATTTTTAGTGAGAACATAAATCGTTATAAAACGTATAGTCATATTAGCAGGTCATTTCAAAAGAAAAGAGAATGATTGCTGAATAGACACGCGTTACTTGACACCATTAAAATAAATTCAGTAGACCCAAGTCGATTTTTGGGAGCAAGAGATCAGTCCAGCTTTTTCAATCAATTTGTTCGAGTGATTTTTATTTAAAAAGAGTTTAACACAAAGCAAAATGAAAGGAGACGCCATTTTGTTGATACACTTCATGTCTTAAGAACGTTTCTCACTTCTTTTCATAAATCGACTTCATCACGGAGAAGTTTAGAAAAATTATAAAGGCAACTGGATTTTATAATCAGCATCTATTGTTCTTTTTTTGTATTTTTATTGTATTTCTTTTCTTTTTTTTAATAATTTCAAACCATACAAAGCAACATTGCCACTAAAACACAAGGGATTACTGAAGAGGAAAGAAAATGAGAAAACTTTAGTGAGGGGAGAGGAAAATAAAATATCAGATTGCAAGAAGACAGAAAATAACATTTGACATTTAGAATTTAGAATTTATTCTTTGGAAGATCGTAGTTGGCAGAGGAATAAGAAACCAAATAATGTTCCACAGACGAGAAGTAGGAGAAAAGAAACTATTAGAAGATAATTTACTGTTACATATAGTTATTTCAACAGTAAAACGATGAAAACTTGTTGAAAATCATATAGCACACTCACATTCATGCGATCAAGTTATGAAGGAAGCAAGCACATGGAAAGAATTTACATGAAGAATATTGATAGAAAAAACACATAGAAGCCACATCACGGCGGTGGGAAGTGACTGAAATCGTGATGCCAAGTCAGGACTGGTAACAAAGTCCTTCTTTAGATTGTGTCGAGAATCTCGAGATATACAGGATGCGATGGGTAAATTGTCGCAATTTCATATTTAAAATTTTGCAAATGCGCGTTGTTTGTTTTTGATTTTGTTGTCTGTACAGTAGAGTAGGGTCAGTTGGGCACCATCTGTGAAAAAAAAATGTCACCATTACCAATTCACTCCGCCAGAAATTTGGAAACAGGTTGCGGTAATGCCTGGCATACGCACTGGAAGCTCCAATACGAACATTTCAGGGTGACAATCTGAGGACAGTGCGGAGAATTTGGATGAGTCTAATGGTAATTACGAAGGTGTTTGGAGTGATCGCTGGGGATGACAATGTTATGCCTCCTTTCATCCTTCCATAGTACCTCTGACTCAGCATAGTATCTCTTGTATCAAGACTCTATGTCTGACAACAGGCCTCTGGACCATGCCACGCCTAGCAAGAGCAACCCAGTCGTAGTTGTCAGTCAATTTCTACGATCACATCACCGCTTACATCTTCCCACCTAGCTCGCCAGGCTGCAACCTCCTTGATCGTGTGGGGTGCAGTTGAGCAATAGACCAACGAAACTTCTTGTAACACAAAAAGATGAACTGAAGGCGAGGATTATGGCAGCATTCACCAATTTAAACAAGGAGACCGTCCAGAAGAGATGCAGGACATTATGAAGTCGTTGAAGCCAATGGCGATTTTATTGAATCAATTTACTCTTCAGCATTTCAAGGTATATTTGTGCAATTTTTGTAAATATGTCTGTTAAAATCCCTTGAATGATCCAATCGATCCCTTTTCCAATAAATCCTAGTGCTCCAAATATAACTGGAATTACTGATGCCTTTATGTGACACACTTTTAGATTTCCAATTCAAGATCCTTTTAGTTTGATAGTTTTTGAAGTTTCTTCAAAGATACATTAAAATCCACAGGGATATAGAGGGTGCGATGGATAAATTGTCATTTCAATTATGCAAAACCGAAAATTAAACTAACATCTCATTTTAAGAAAATAATAAAAAACGAAACAAAAACAAAGATCACATACATTTGACATAGATAAAGCTTCTCGTAGGGTGTGAGCTGTACTTGTGAGTTCAATTTTAACATTAAAGAAATACAAAAAAAAAATGGACTCACGAGTACAGCTCACACCCTACGAGAAGCTTTATCTATGTTAAATGTGTGTGATCTTTGTTTTTGTTTATTGATTTTTTTTTTCTTATAAAAATTATCCGTGGAAAATGTCATGAAGCCATTTATGACATTTGGTCTCTGGTTGGGACCCGGAAGGAAATGTGTATATAACTGAAATCAAATGAAATAATAATAATAATAATAATAATAATAATAATAATAATAATAATAATAATTTTATTCAACCAATTTGCTCTTCAGTATTTTAAGGTATTTTTTCTAATCTTACACCTAGCTGCACATAATTTTATCAATTAGAACATTACTTTAGTCTGATGAAGTTCTTTGAAAGGACGAAACTCGTTACTAAGATTTTGTCCTACTTTGTCATTCGATTAAAATTACATCGACATATGAATAAGATGGTGTTTAATATTGAAAACAAAAACAAAAAAAATCTAATTCATAAAAAATAATTCTTTTATAATCCTTGTTAATCCCCTTAATCCAACCTTTTACTCGAATATTTACTGAGAGAAAATTACAGATCGAATTTCTGTGAATAACTGTGCCATTTTACGGACATATTGATACATCTTTTTCTCAATGCCGATGCTAAAATATTGCCAGGCGTTTTGCTATATGAAACTCGTCAGCACGTTTGCCTGCAAAACCGTTATTTCTGTTGTTCGATATTCGTTTCCTGGATATGACAATTAACTACATCCGGCAGCAAAGCCTCTGATCAGGAGAATTAAGGCCCTGGGAAGTTTAGAACCACCACTTGATTGCTGTTGTTCCACGATCCACCCTGACCTGAAGTAGTTTCACCTGTTAGGGTCTCAGCTATGGGCAAATAGGGAACTCCTAAACAAAAACAAAAAACATTATGAAAGTATAAAAAACATATTTATCGTGAAGATGACAGTAAAAGGTATTGTTGATAATAAAAATTATCAACAATAGCTTTTTATAGTAGAATTACCAATAATACCTATTTGTAGAGAAATTACCAACAATACCTATTTAAAGTGGAATTACCAACAATACTTATTTATGGTAAAATTAGCAACGGTACCTATTTATAGAAAAATGAACAACGATGCATTTTATCTGTAGTTGAAGCCATAAAATTGTGTTCAAAATATTTAAAATTTGGCATTAAATAATCTATATGAGGTTGATATGCCGCTAAACGAAATCAACCCCGCAAAATCGTAGCGTCCATGAGCGCCACTGTCTCGTACATGGCTCAGCTCGGTTTATCGAAAAGGCATTGATCACATCGCAACCTTTTAGTCACCGTGATTTGCTTTCGTGTTCGATCTTCCGTTACCAATAGTCGAACAATAAGTATTGATTGAACGGACAATGGAAGGCAATTATCGTGATCAAAGCCCAGATATCGATCTCGTTCTTTATATCCCGCTTAACTGATAACGGAAATATCAAGTTTTTGGGAGGAACGTATTGTCGATATTTGTGACGAAATGCTACTTCCAAGGAGTCGAATCACCCTCATTACATCTGCATTCTCCTTAATGCTGTTGTTCCTCCGACACAAGACACAAGAGTAACTCAAGGTAGGGGATGAGGTTGTTGTCAGGGCGTAAAAGGAGAAAGTCAGTTATGGGCCATGCGTGAGACATGTTTAGGCGATCATATATCTTTCGATATATGACTGACGAGGCAGATTTTTTTCCCGCAGTAGTTTGCCATTTCTTTCTGCGGCAGACCAGTTGCTATCCATGGCTATAGTATCCAGTCTGTCCTGCTTATTTAGCTGGGGGCGAGAAGAACATTCATACCTTTCCCAAGGCTATTAATCTTGGTAGGGCAACCAGTGTAGAAGTGCCACTCTGAATTCAAAACATAGGAGAAGCCAGCAGAAAATTGCTCGGATGAGCTTTCCTCGACTTTATGAATTTAAGTGTAATACTAGATTGGTGGTTAGGTCTCATCATTTTACAGTCGAAATGACTAGATGTAACCGTAAATTCTATGCTAAAGGTTTCTTCTCTCGCGTTTCTCACTTGTGGAACGCACTTCCGGGCTGTTGCTTTCCAGTTAAATTTGATCCACAAAAATGTAATTGCAATGTCAAATGTTAGCGTCTGTCTTCTTAATTCTTCTTCATTTATTGTCCTCTCTCCTTAATAGTAGTTTTTCTCATATTCTCTAACACTGAGTAACCCCTTTCCGTCCTAGTGGCTTTATTGCCTTTGATCTTCAAAAATTTAAATGCAATGTCAATCGCTATCTTCTGTTTTCTTAATTCTTGTTCTTATATTATTCTCTCTCCTTAATAGTATTTTTCTTTTTCCTATAGTCATTCATACACGGAAACCATTTGCGTTTTAGTGTTTTTATCGCTTTGCCTGGGGTGACAGTATTACAAAATAGTTCTACTTTTGCTTACGAAAGAAAACTGGGTTTTGTAGAGCCAAGATTGCATAATCATTTGATGTTGGTTGGGGTTCGTTAAACGACATTTAAAGCCTTTTTATGCAATTTAATGCCGAACTCCGTGTAGTTGTGATTTGAATTTGCATCTTTATTTTATTGTGCTTACTCTAGGATTTCTCCTTGTGATCTTGTAATGGTATCGAATCAATACGTCAAACTTGCTACCTTAGTCAACAGGTGGATATCGGTCACATTTAGAGTCGTATCTTCTTTTAAGAGGGCGTCATGACCCTATGCAGGCGATTCAATCGACCCATGTTAGGATCTAGTAACAGGGCCGATAATTGATGAACACGTATGGTTAAAATGGCGATAGTCGTCACTGAATTATATACAAAGTTTTCTCCGAAGCAAAAATGTATAGTGAATGTGAATAAACGAACGCGTTCAATAATAAATAATAATAAATGGAGAATGTGAATAAACAGTCACATTCTGTAGTAAATAAGAATGAATGGGGAATGGGAATAAACGAACACGTTCTATAATAAATATAATGAATTGAGAATGCGAATAAATAAACTCGTTCTATAATCAATAAGAATGAATTGAGAATGGGGATAAACGAACACATTCTATATTAAATAAGAATGAATGGAGAATGTGAATAAACGAATGCGTTCAATAATAAAGAAGAATAAATGGAGAATGGGAATAAACGAACGCGTTCAATAATAAATAAGAATAAATGGAGATTGTGAATAAACAGACACGTTCAATAATAAATAAGAATGAATGGAGAATGTGAATAAACAGACACATTCTGTAGTAATTAAGAATGAATGGGGAATGGGAATAAACGAAAACGTTCAATAATTTATAAGAATGAATTGAAAATTTGAATAAACGAACACGTTCAATAATAAATAAGAATAAATAGAGAATCGGAATAAACGTACACGTCCGCTAAATAATAATGAAGGATATGAATAGAGGAAAGCTTCAGAGTGATATTTTATCAAATTACTTCAATTTAAACGTTCATTTTAATTTCTTTTGTGTCAGGCAGTTATTGTACGATTGGAAATAAAAAAAATCTTCCGTGAATCAATAAAAATAGGCATAACGAAAGAAATACTACTTAAATGTTTTATTTAGTAAAATAAAAAAAAAATATTTTTGGTCTAATTAGTATCTACAAAGTCGACACGTGGTTAGATTGGTCTTTCCAATAATGATATCTGGGATCGAATCACCATGGTTGATTTATCAGGAAGATAATTTCTTGATTGCATCGGCTTCTGGAGGCGATCCCACCGGGCGGCACCTTGGCAAAGTGTCTGAAAACCATACCACGAGTTGACCAAAGCCTTGAAAATGAAAATTGTCTAGACGAACCTATTTGGGAACCGTCGAAGGTTTGTGCTAGCATGAAGACGCAAGTCATTGTGACCAAGGGTTTGAGTGTACTGCTCTTGTTCAGACTGTTGATCACGCCAAATAACACACTCTCCCCTAGAAAATGTATCTAAGAGTCCGCTCAGCGTTGTTACAGCATAGAACACAGATGGGCTCTGTGGGTATTGAACAAAAGAACAGTCATTATAGTACACACACACACACACACACACACACACACACACACACACACACACACACACACACACACACATATATATATATATATATATATAATCATTTCACCCCAAGCAAGGCAGGAAGCCACGAAGACGCAAGGGGTTACAGAGAGTTGGAGCGACTGCAAAATGGAGTGATAGAGGAAAGGATGAAGAGAAGGTTAGGGGATAGATCAGGGCAGCTGGAGACGTCGATTGACCTTACATTTGAATAGTTTGAGATTATCGTTGTCAGGGAAACAAGTAATAGGAAGGGAATTCCACAGACGGGTGGTGCGAGACATGAAGATATTGGAGTAGAAGAGACGGCCACATTTAACAGTTTAGACAGTGAAAGGGTGAGACCGAGATGCCAGCCTAGTAGCACGCTTAAATTAATCAAGTCTGGGAACCAGCGAAAGCAGCTCATCGGAGCAGTTACCGTGAAAGTATTTCTAAAAAAGACAGAGGGAGGCGACGGCACGTCTGTGAGAGAGCGACTGCAGACGAGATGCCAGACCAGAGCTAATTACATTGCATATCCATCTCTGAGTATATATAAATAAAAATGATGGTATCCTATCAGTCAGGGAAAAATGATGACTGGCTGTATGGATAGTTAAAAATGAAACTTTTCTCTGTAGTTAAATTGATAATCAGCTGTCGCGTTACGAAGGCGTAACAAGAAAAACGATGCTTTTTCGAGCTTCACTTTTTATTATTTCTTTCATAATTCTCTACTTACCAAACAGCTGACGAAAAACAATCAGGGATTTGCGATAGTAAGCAAGAGAAAGGAAAATGAAAAATAATCGATGAAAAATATACAATATTTCTAATCGTCATCGTTGGCATTATTCTCGTAACCTAGAATTTAATTTCTTCTTTGCTTCCTCTGTGGTGATGGATTTGATGACTAACGCTTTTATCCACTTGACCACGGGGAGAGTTGTCAAGGCGGATTAACTAAAACTGAGATATCCTGAAAAGGAATGGTGCATGGAATTAGAACAATTTACACCCGTGTTCTAAGTAAAGGGTTCAGTTTGAAATTCTAACAAATATCACCTGAAGAAGACCGGAACGTACAACGACCGAAACGTCCTTAATAGAACAGTAAAAATGGAGGCAACAGTCCGAAATATGTAAAGAGTGTAAATAGTTACATTACCTCATTTCAGAAATATAGACAGGTCCTAAAGAAGGTCGGAATGTATAACGGCCGAAACGTCGTGAATATTGTAATAATAGACGAAGACATCAGTCCAAACGATGTAAATAGTTACAAGAACTCATCTCAGAAATAGAGACAGGTCCTGAAGAAGGCTGGGGTATGCAACGGCCGAAACGCCATGAATATGGAAATAAAGATGAAGACATCAGTCCAAATGATGTAAATAGTGTAAATAGTCACAATACCTCATTTCAGAAATAAAGACGGGTCCTGAAGAAGGCCGGAGTGTACAACGGCTGAAACGCCGTGACTATGGTAATAAAGATGAAGACATCAATCCAAATGATGTAAATACTGTAAATATTTACAAGGACTCATCACAGAAATAGAGACTGGTCCTGAAGAAGGCCGGTATGTATAACGGCCGAAACGTCGTGAATATGGTAATAAAGACGAAGACATCAGTCCAAACGATGTATATAGTTATAAGAACTCATCTCAGAAATAGAGATAAGTCCTGAAGAAGGCCGGAGTGTACGTCGTGAATATGGTAATAAAGATGAAGACATCAGTCCAAACGACGTAAATAGTGTAAATAGTTGCAATACCTCATCTCAGAAATAGAAACAGGTCCTGAAGAAGGCCGGTGTGTACAACGGCCGAAACATCGTGAATATGGTAATAAAGACGAAGACAACAGTCCAAACGATATAAATAGTGTAAATAGTTACAATACCTCATCTTAGAAATAAAGGCAGAATTCATAACGCGTTTTTCAAACATTCTTTCTGGCGAAAACTTGCATTTGCAGGCCGGATGATTGATCGTTGCTCCAATTGAAAGCACCTAAAAATATATGGAAACATTTTTTATTATCCTCGTTTTTTAGAAAATATTTGAAAGGATAGAATAGAGGAATAAAATTCGTATCAGAAGCAGAAAAAGCAAGATCAACGAAATACGAGTACAAATTTCATAATAATTGATAACACTTTATCAAATAAAAGATCGAGATAATAGCATTACTAATAATACTATCAAAAGTAGTTAAAATTAAGATGAAATAAATGATGAGAATCTTCGATTCCATAGAGGAAATATTAGGCATACATTGGACAAACAGGCTCTTTCGTGTATTGATAGGAATTTCCTTCCCAACCTTTGTTTAATGTACTGTGGAAGTTAACATACTGACTACATTATTGTTATTTTTTAAAATTATTTACAATAAAGGCAAATATTTTTGCGACGATACCGAATTCCTTTGAAAAATCTCCTTAAAATTGTTTGTATTTTTTTAAAGTAAATGATTAAATTTCTGTAATTAGAGTGAATTCGTTTCAATTTTGACAAAAGAATAAGGACTTATCTATAAAAATAAATTATCATACAACAGTATAATATTTTGTTTTTCGTCAATAAAACCACCACCTGCCTTAATTACTGCTTTACAAATTCATGGCATTCTTTGCAACAGTTTCTAAAAAGAAAAAAATTAGATGACAGTCTTTCTCAAGCATTTTTAAAGCACTGAAAAAGCTCACTTTCACGCTTTGGTTATTCTCTTCGAAGACTTCTATCCAATTCATCCCATATTATTTCATTGGGAGAGATCAGGTGATTGTCATAATTTCCAAAATGTTGTTCCTTTTTTTGACTCGAGGTAATTTTGAGATAATTTACGAGACTCTTTTGGATCATTGTTTTGTTGAACGGAAATTTATTTCCCTCTCCATTTACACTTAAACCAGATGTCACAGAATGTCTTTTTAAAATGGAATGGTATTCCTTTTCCATGATTCCCATGACCAGAACCAAATCTCCAGCCCTTTTTAAAAAATCTACTGAGGTGAGAAACACAATTTAATGTCTCATACAAAATATTCATAATTTAGCAAAATGTATTTTGTGCACAGACGAATCAGAATTCGTACGTTTTGTTTAATAATAATAACAAGAGGAAGACCGAGAATAAAAGCAATTGAAAAGAATACAAAAAGATTTCATATTTAAGTTAATTTTCTAGAAATGCAGGCTGTCCGCAAACATTTTCGCCTGAGATGTGCATGTCCGAGACATTGTAGCTGACACTATTATTGAAAGAAATTTAGGGCATTACATTTTGGGTCCGGCTTGGCTGCAGGGGTCGTTGTATTACTTCAAATCTTGTCGGTACAACCGAGACGAAGGCCATGTAGTCTGGGCCTCGTACGCACTCCATTTAGCATCGCCCAGGCCTGTGTTTTGGAGAGGCCACCTCAGTCCCACCACCAAACGACATATTTAAACAAACAGGGAGCTATCTTCAACTATGTTCAATAATGTCTTTATATCAGTCTCTGTTCAATGCCTATAATATCTCACTCTATGTTCAATGTCTTTAACTCCGTTACTAAATTTATTATAAAAAAAAACAATGTAATAATTAATAAAGGAATTTAAAAATTCTACTCTTATTATATGAGATGATTAAGTTATTTTTCTGTGAATCAAATTTGTGAAGGAAAACTAATTTTCTCCTTCACTCTTTTCAGGCACAGTACGTGGGAACCGGAAGAAAACATTTTGGATCCTTTACTAATAAAATCATTTGAGAAACGGTAAGTAAAAAAAAAAATGCAATCTTTGTTTGGGAATTCAAAATTTCGAAAATAATTTCAGCCAATCACAGAAGAACCTTTCCTCGCTGAATTTTGGCGGATGTCAACATTTGGGCTTCCTATATGACATCGTTCCAAACAAAATTCATTTAGTGCATTAAAGAGACGTTCTTAGATATATGTGTTTCTCTATGTCATCATAGTAACTCGTTAATGGGAGTAGATAAGTCCGCCTATTCCCCGGTTCATACTCCTTCCCTATATTTTGAACAGAAGTAGAGGTTTATCTCATGTTTCCAGTTTATGATTAGGTTTCTGGTTCTCATTTCTAAAGTCTTCTCATACTCTTTCACTTTTAGAGGCATTAAAATTTACAAGCCATTTCCTGTTCCAGTTAACTACTGATTGGTGGTCTTTTTCAATAGCACCGGTCATCATTACTTTGTCAGCTCTGACGGATTTGCTATTGAGACAGAAGTAAATATTAGTGCCATCTGCATTGATACATACTTTGGAGATGATGACATCAGGAAGATCAATGATGAAGATCAGAGATAGCGGAAGACGCAAGATGGAAAATTGCAGGAAAGTCGCGTTCGTGTTTCATAGATTACGCTGAACGATTGATTGGAGGTCTTTTTCAATAGCACCGGTCATCATTACTTTGTCAGCTCTGACGGATTTGCTATTGAGACAGAAGTAAATATTAGTGCCATCTGCATAGATACATACTTGGGAGATGATGACATCAGGAAGATCATTGGTGAAGATCAGAGATAGCGGAAGAGGCAAGATGGAAAATTGCAGGAAAGTCGCGTTCGTGTTTCATAGATTACGCTGAACGATTGATTGGAGGTCTTATTCAATAGCACCGGTCATCATTACTTTGTCATCTCTGACGGATTTGCTATTGAGAGAGAAGTAAATATTAGTGCCATCTGCACAGATACATACTTGGTAGATGATGACATCAGGAAGATCATTGATGAAGATCAGAGATAGCGGAAGAGGCAAGATGGAAAATTGCAGGAAAGTCGCGTTCGTGTTTCATAGATTACGCTGAACGATTGATTGGAGGTCTTTTTCAATAGCACCGGTCATCATTACTTTGTCAGCTCTGACGGATTTGCTATTGAGACAGAAGTAAATATTAGTGCCATCTGCACAGATACATACTTGGGAGATGATGACATCAGGAAGATCATTGATGAAGATCAGAGATAGCGGAAGAGGCAAGATGGAAACTTGCAGGAAAGTCGCGTTCGTGTTTCATAGATTACGCTGAACGATTGATTGGAGGTCTTTTTCAATAGCACCGGTCATCATTACTTTGTCAGCTCTGACGGATTTGCTATTGAGACAGAAGTAAATATTAGTGCCATCTGCACAGATACATACTTGGGAGATGATGACATCAGGAAGATCATTGATGAAGATCAGAGATAGCGGAAGAGGCAAGATGGAAACTTGCAGGAAAGTCGCGTTCGTGTTTCATAGATTACGCTGAACGATTGATTGGAGGTCTTTTTCAATAGCACCGGTCATCATTACTTTCTCAGCTCTGACGGATTTGCTATTGAGACAGAAGTAAATATTAGTGCCATCTGCATTGATACATACTTGGGAGATGATGACATCAGGAAGATCATTGATGAAGATCAGAGATAGCGGAAGAGGCAAGATGGAAAATTGCAGGAAAGTCGCGTTCGTGTTTCATAGATTACGCTGAACGATTGATTGGAGGTCTTATTCAATAGCACCGGTCATCATTATTTTGTCAGCTCTGACGGATTTGCTATTGAGACAGAAGTAAATATTAGTGCCATCTGCACAGATACATACTTGGGAGATGATGACATCAGGAAGATCATTGATGAAGATCAGAGATAGCGGAAGAGGCAAGATGGAAACTTGCAGGAAAGTCGGGTTCGTGTTTCATAGATTACGCTGAACGATTGATTGGAGGTCTTTTTCAATAGCACCGGTCATCATTACTTTGTCAGCTCTGACGGATTTGCTATTGAGACAGAAGTAAATATTAGTGCCATCTGCACAGATACATACTTGGGAGATGATGACATCAGGAAGATCATTGATGAAGATCAGAGATAGCGGAAGAGGCAAGATGGAAAATTGCAGGAAAGTCGCGTTCGTGTTTCATAGATTACGCTGAACGATTGATTGGAGGTCTTATTCAATAGCACCGGTCATCATTACTTTCTCAGCTCTGACGGATTTGCTATTGAGACAGAAGTAAATATTAGTGCCATCTGCATTGATACATACTTGGGAGATGATGACATCAGGAAGATCATTGATGAAGATTAGAGATAGCGGAAGACGCAAGATGGAAAATTGCAGGAAAGTCGCGTTCGTGTTTCATAGATTACGCTGAACGATTGATTGGAGGTCTTTTTCAATAGCACGGTCATCATTACTTTGTCAGCTCTGACGGATTTGCTATTGAGACAGAAGTAAATATTAGTGCCATCTGCACAGATACATACTTGGGAGATGATGACATCAGGAAGATCATTGATGAAGATCAGAGATAGCGGAAGAGGCAAGATGGAAACTTGCAGGAAAGTCGCGTTCGTGTTTCATAGATTACGCTGAACGATTGATTGTAGGTCTTTTTCAATAGCACCGGTCATCATTACTTTGTCAGCTCTGACGGATTTGCTATTGAGACAGAAGTAAATATTAGTGCCATCTGCACAGATACATACTTGGGAGATGATGACATCAGGAAGATCATTGATGAAGATCAGAGATAGCGGAAGAGGCAAGATGGAAACTTGCAGGAAAGTCGCGTTCGTGTTTCATAGATTACGCTGAACGATTGATTGGAGGTCTTTTTCAATAGCACCGGTCATCATTACTTTCTCAGCTCTGACGGATTTGCTATTGAGACAGAAGTAAATATTAGTGCCATCTGCATTGATACATACTTGGGAGATGATGACATCAGGAAGATCATTGATGAAGATCAGAGATAGCGGAAGAGGCAAGATGGAAAATTGCAGGAAAGTCGCGTTCGTGTTTCATAGATTACGCTGAACGATTGATTGGAGGTCTTATTCAATAGCACCGGTCATCATTATTTTGTCAGCTCTGACGGATTTGCTATTGAGACAGAAGTAAATATTAGTGCCATCTGCACAGATACATACTTAGGAGATGATGACATCAGGAAGATCATTGATGAAGATCAGAGATAGCGGAAGAGGCAAGATGGAAAATTGCAGGAAAGTCGCGTTCGTGTTTCATAGATTACGCTGAACGATTGATTGGAGGTCTTATTCAATAGCACCGGTCATCATTACTTTCTCAGCTCTGACGGATTTGCTATTGAGACAGAAGTAAATATTAGTGCCATCTGCATTGATACATACTTGGGAGATGATGACATCAGGAAGATCATTGATGAAGATTAGAGATAGCGGAAGACGCAAGATGGAAAATTGCAGGAAAGTCGCGTTCGTGTTTCATAGATTACGCTGAACGATTGATTGGAGGTCTTTTTCAATAGCACGGTCATCATTACTTTGTCAGCTCTGACGGATTTGCTATTGAGACAGAAGTAAATATTAGTGCCATCTGCACAGATACATACTTGGGAGATGATGACATCAGGAAGATCATTGATGAAGATCAGAGATAGCGGAAGAGGCAAGATGGAAAATTGCAGGAAAGTCGCGTTCGTGTTTCATAGATTACGCTGAACGATTGATTGGAGGTCTTTTTCAATAGCACCGGTCATCATTACTTTGTCAGCTCTGACGGATTTGCTATTGAGACAGAAGTAAATATTAGTGCCATCTGCACAGATACATACTTGGGAGATGATGACATCAGGAAGATCATTGATGAAGATCAGAGATAGCGGAAGAGGCAAGATGGAAAATTGCAGGAAAGTCGCGTTCGTGTTTCATAGATTACGCTGAACGATTGATTGGAGGTCTTATTCAATAGCACCGGTCATCATTACTTTCTCAGCTCTGACGGATTTGCTATTGAGACAGAAGTAAATATTAGTGCCATCTGCATTGATACATACTTGGGAGATGATGACATCAGGAAGATCATTGATGAAGATTAGAGATAGCGGAAGACGCAAGATGGAAAATTGCAGGAAAGTCGCGTTCGTGTTTCATAGATTACGCTGAACGATTGATTGGAGGTCTTTTTCAATAGCACGGTCATCATTACTTTCTCAGCTCTGACAGATTTGCTATTGAGACAGAAGTAAATATTAGTGCCATCTGCATAGATAGATACTTGGTAGATGATGACATCAGGAAGATCATTGATGAAGATCAGAGATAGCGGAAGAGGCAAGATGGAAAATTGCAGGAAAGTCGCGTTCGTGTTTCATAGATTACGCTGAACGATTGATTGGAGGTCTTTTTCAATAGCACCGGTCATCATTACTTTGTCAGCTCTGACGGATTTGCTATTGAGACAGAAGTAAATATTAGTGCCATCTGCACAGATACATACTTGGGAGATGATGACATCAGGAAGATCATTGATGAAGATCAGAGATAGCGGAAGAGGCAAGATGGAAACTTGCAGGAAAGTCGCGTTCGTGTTTCATAGATTACGCTGAACGATTGATTGGAGGTCTTTTTCAATAGCACGGTCATCATTACTTTCTCAGCTCTGACAGATTTGCTATTGAGACAGAAGTAAATATTAGTGCCATCTGCATAGATACATACTTGGGAGATGATGACATCAGGAATATCATTGATGAAGATCAGAGATAGCGGAAGAGGCAAGATGGAAAATTGCAGGAAAGTCGCGTTCGTGTTTCATAGATTACGCTGAACGATTGATTGGAGGTCTTATTCAATAGCACCGGTCATCATTACATTGTCAGCGCTGACGGATTTTCTATTGAGACAGAAGTAAATATTAGTGCCATCTGCATTGATACATACTTGGGAGATGATGACATCAGGAAGATCATTGATGAAGATCAGAGATAGCGGAAGAGGCAAGATGGAAAATTGCAGGAAAGTCGCTTTCGTGTTTCATAGATTACGCTGAACGATTGATTGGAGGTCTTTTTCAATAGCACCGGTCATCATTACTTTGTCAGCTCTGACGGATTTGCTATTGAGACAGAAGTAAATATTAGTGCCATCTGCATAGATACATACTTGGGAGATGATGACATCAGGAAGATCATTGATGAAGATCAGAGATAGCGGAAGAGGCAAGATGGAAAATTGCAGGAAAGTCGCGTTCGTGTTTCATAGATTACGCTGAACGATTGATTGGAGGTCTTTTTCAATAGCACCGGTCATCATTACTTTCTCAGCTCTGACGGATTTGCTATTGAGACAGAAGTAAATATTAGTGCCATCTGCATAGATACATACTTGGGAGATGATGACATCAGGAAGATCTTTGATGAAGATCAGAAATAGTGGAGGACGCAAGATAGAAAATTGCAGGAAAGTCGCGTTTGTGTTTCATAGATTACGCTGAACGATTGATTGGAGGTCTTTTTCAATAGCGCCGGTCATCATTACTTTGTCAGCTCTGACGGATTTGCTATTGAGACAAGAGTAAATGCTAGTCTAATTTACATAAACACCTACTTGTGAACTGATGGTGTCAGGGAGATCATTGATGAAGATCGGGAACAGTGTAGAACCCAGGATAGAGACTTGGTGGGGTGGGGACACCGTATTCTGTGAAAGGATCTGGAAGCTAGACCGTTCAAAACGACACTTATTTCACTATTTTATAGGAACGATTGGATTAAATCAGACATTCGCCCCGTGATACTGTAGCCCTAGAACTTGCGTAGAAGACAGGCTTGTAGCTTCGTTCATGACACTGGAAGAAAAAGTGTAATTTTCATGATTAGAATGCAATGAGAGCGACATTACAAATGCCCATGATTCCTAAATTACGCTGAAGCATTTGATAAAAGTATGACATAAAGACTGATTGGAAATGGTCGAAAAACTATTGGAAATGGCCGAAAAACTTGCTTCAGATAAAAAATATATTAGAATATTCCGTAATGCGGATGAAAGATAATTATAAAAATACACAAAAATCGAAAGACAAACTGTGTTTTCTTAATGAATGATGACATTGTGTGGAGGGCGACGGTAGCAAAGGAAAGCGAGAAAAGAAGACTAACTATGAACTCTAATAAGAAACAGTGTATGTTTATCAGCAGGAGACACGTCTAAAGATATGAGCTATGATTCAGAAACGTCAAATACAGGAAATCTAATGAGTGTGATAACTGGCGACGGAAAAGACACGGACATACGGAGGTACATTGCAAAAGAAAAAGATGCATTCCAGAAACTAAAAAAGTTAACAGGTGTAGATAGGTTTAATTATCGTTCGGTTCACACGCCTCCCTTTTCTTTCGAATAAAAAGAAGGAGTACAGATTTATCCTTTGTTTCCAGTTTAGGATTGGGTTTCAGGTTCCTTCTAAAATCTGCTTCAACTTCTAACGTCACCGCCTAAACTCTGAAATATTTCCTATTCATTTACTTATTCTTTTATTTTTCGACAGTCCAAATATATAAGTTCACTTATCGTCCGGTTCACACTCCTCTCCGTTCTTCTAAAAAGGTGTAGAGGTTTATCCTTTCTTTCTTGTTTAGGATTGCTTTTCCCGGTTCATGATAAAATCTACTTCAATTTCTAACGTCACCGTCTAATCTCTGAAATCTTTCCTATATATTTACTTATTATTTTATTTTTTATTTTTCGGCAATCGGTGTATATAAGTTCACCCATCACCCGGTTCACACTCCTTTCCGTTCTTTTGAACAGGAGTAGAGGATTATCCCTTCTTTCCTGTTTCAGATTTCAGGTTCCTTCTAAAGTCTACTTCGACTCCATACTTCCAACGTCTTCACCGAAATTCTGAATTTTATACTGGGTTTCCGTTTCCTTTGTATTTTTCTTCTCTTTCACTCCCAGCAGACCTCCTTGCGTCTTAGTGGCGTTACCGCCTTGCTTGGGGCCAATTGATAAAGAAAAAGTGAGAGAGGAACAGTTGGAATTTTCTACGACACAGAGTGAGGAAAGAAACCTTGGAGAATTTAAATAGGGATGGAAAAGGGTTAAAAGTTGCTTAGAGCTACTAGGGACAGGATGTCGTAGAGAGCCATGGCTACCCAAGTCCTAAAGTTACAGGGCAAATAGAAGAATAAAAAAGAAAATGGAACCCGAACATCCAAGCTTACAGCCCCTGATATTCACAAGCGGTCACCCATCTAGCTACTGACCAGGATCGACATTACTTAACTTCGGTAATCGTACGAGATCCGGTGTTTCAACGTGATGCATCCTTAATAAGTACAGATAAAATATATGAAGAATATGTTTGATGATTTTATATATATATATATATATATATATATATATATATATATATATATATATATATATATATATATATATATATATATATGTTGTGGTGTCCTCTCTCTCAAGAGTCTATGTTGGACTCTTCCGCCTACTATAAGATTAGTAGGAGAGAAGGCCTTGGGGGAACAGTCGCATAGATGGTTCGTTGCTGTCGAACTCTCTGCCTTGGACGAAGCTTTGCAAATTTTCGTTCGGGGATGTAGACAGATACCGAACCCGCTTATGCGGGTTCTAAGGGAATATTTCTGGCTGAACCTACGGGATCGGAGAACCCACGGTAAAGTTGGCCTTGTGCCACATACATCCCTCGTTTTGGGTGGGGGGCTGTTAAATATTAACAGTCGCCTAGATTGTTCAACTGTCGAACTCTCTGTCTTGAGCAGAGAGGAACCCGGACGAGGCTTTGCCGCAGGGCAAAGTTTTATCCGGGGATGGTAGACAGACCCTGAACACGTTTATATGGGTTCTAAGGGAATATTTTTGGCCGAGCCTGCGGGCTCGGAGAACCCACGATAAACTTGGCCTTGTGCCACATACATCTCTCGTTTGTTAAATATTAACAGTCGAATAAATTGAACGCTGAGTCAACCGACATACACTTACCAGTCGTGTAATACTCTTCTGTTGTGCTTACTGATTAATATATGATATATCTGCAACCCTGATTTTGTTATTTCTTAACCATTTACTTGGTCACAACAATATATATATATATATATATAGATATATATATATATAATTATTTTAAAAAAATATGTTTCCATCGCGACACAGAAATTACTATGTTTTCAAACCAAAACAAATCTAAAATTAAACTTAAAATTTGAACTTCAGGTCCATTTACAAGAGATGCTGAGAATAAACTTCGATAAAATTATTTTTCTCTTAACTAATAATAGATTAAATCAATGTTACATCAGACGCTTCCTCTGTAGCTAAATGATATAGCACGTCAGTCTATATGACAGGATACAGGTTCGATTCCTGTCGGAGGACACATATTTTTCCATGAAAATTTCTCGGACATTCAGGCCTGTAAATAATGTTAATTATAAATGAGTCATTTACTGAAATATCTGTATCTATATTAATAACGTATAAACAGCAAATATATTAAATAATTGTCGGACTTATTCCATTTCATAATATATATATATATATATATATATATATATATATATATATATATATATATATATATATATGGCCTGACGATTGCTTCTAGCATGAAACAGACTGTCGCCTCTAAGTGTTGACTTCTATGTTCACTTTTATATTTACACACACTCTATCTCTGATATTGAGCACTTTATCCCATAAATATAGCACATCTTAAGACTATATTTCTTCATATATATATATATATTATAATATATATATATGTATGATAAATCTAAGGTCTCTATAAATAGATGAATAAAATATTTAGAGATAGAAAAATAAAGTAAAATAATAATAATAATAATAATAATAATAATGCCAACTATACAATACCACTATCGATTCCGCCACCCACACATCTCCTTTCATAAAGATACATTTACTATGCATTTTAAAACTGCAAACCAAGTTGAATAAATGTTTAAACTGTCACCCCGCCATGTGGGTTGAAAACCGGAGACGTACTGATTCAGGCACGACTTGGGCAAGAAGACCTGGCGGTGACGATACCTCCCCAAAATTAAGCTGGAGTCGATGCCCCTAACTTAAAGGGACACCTTGATCACGGAGATGTGGTCGTTGATTCCACCGTCTAGGACGGTGATTAGTTCCACTCCACATATCTGGGTTGAAAACCGGAAAGATATCCTTCAATGCGTAGCATGTCTTGGACAAGTAGTCCTGGAGGATCCCATGTCACTCCAGGCCAAACCCCACCCGATGGTCTGCAACATAAATGATCGCATTGTTCACTGACACGTCCCGGTTGGTTCCATAGGGGAAAACTCGCCGCCTTGGTCGTTCTCTCCAGTTCCAGAATCCGTAGCTATAGAACCTCGTCTACCTCACTGTTATAAATAGCCGTTGACCATACAAAAAAGTTCGTCTATCTTTTGGCTAGTCTTGTTTTTAACCCTGCTGAGTAACAAACCACCGCCCTTACCAGAAAAGCTTGGTGGGTGAACCAGTCTCGCTTCCGACAGGTAGCGTATCGTTACAGGATGCCCGTAGCAATCGTTTAATGACCGAAATTCTCCTTCTATGTTCCGTGTCCATTCAGAACGCTAGTGAACTACATCCCTTGGTTCTGCCAGATATAATCCTCACGGGCAGGACCCACCATGACACTTACATAGTAGAGATCCACCCATATTCCCTACGTATACCATCGGTGAGAAGTAATTTCCATTTGAGCAGCTTCTTCCAGTGAACCACTACCCTGTAAAAAAGACTCCCAAGAGGTTGTTTCCCGGATCACTATAATCTTAACAAGAATGGACCGTTATCGTCCTCTGCTCTCCATATAAACTATCCCTAACGTAACACTCTACCTAGAGTGGCCCCCGAGCCTTGTACAGGGCGAACCTTACTGTAAAATAAATAAATAAATATAACCCCCTTTTTAGTCTTTAGCATTGTCCCTTCTCAAAGTCACCCACACATCATTTCGCTGTCCATTCACACAAGATCGTTAGGTAAGGAACCCGCTAGATTCATATTTCATTTTGACCTCTGTTAGGTCTTGTGAGTGTGAAATTCTCCAAGCCATATATCCTCAAAAATATTCCAGCTGTCTATTTCTGGTTCTATTTATACGTATCCCGTTTGTTTCCATTTTCTTTAAGACTTCTACATTATTTTTAGTCGATAAACCTGTTTTTCATTTGTAAAACTAATAGCAACATAAAACGTGAGATTTAGTAAGACTTTTCAATTTAGGGCGGTTGATATTAGTTTCACTGTTTAAGAAAAATATCAGGAATTTCAGCTCTAACACGTGTATTTTTCTTCCGTGGCCAAATTGGTAACGGCACGCTTTTGCTAAAACGCTATATTTCGGGGATACTCGTATTAGAGTAGACGCTCCATTTATTTATTAAACAGGATATTTATGGATTTTCATCTACCGGCCTGAATATTCAATAAATCTTATTAAAAACTAGCAGCATGGCCCGCCGTTGCCCGTGCTTGATTAAAAAACCGTACGACTCATACAGCAATTGCTATCACTTGACTTAAAATATTTTTGCCCTTCCTTGCCTTTAAAGGAGTGCCCTTTGCCGTGCTGATGTTGCTACATGACTTACTTTTTGCCTATCTCACACTGCGATTTTTTTCTAAGCTCTATACTAAACATTAAATCTGTTACGAAAAAAGAACTAAACAAAATGAACACAAAACGATCAGCTTTAAAAAGGACTCGGAACTGGAAAAAACCGAATGAAAAAAGAATGTTAACAACAAATACTTTTTCACACCCAACCCAGTTCTGCGGAATCAGAATCAACGTTCAGTTTAACCAAGCGAATGAGCCAATTGGAGTAAAGTGTCATGCAGATTTAAATTTTCACACTTGTGACGAATGCAGCTATCGATTTTTTGTATGCTAGCATGCTAGTTAACACTCGTGTCAGTCAGCTGTTGGCTCTCACGCTGGCCGATAGAATCTTCCTGCCTATTCGTGGCAGCCACCTATAGGCTCCCACTCTGGCCAGTTGAAAATGGCCGCAAACTACATGAAAACTGCCGTAGAAGCATGAAAAAAATCGATTATTTCCACTACCGATGGGAGTTGGGAAATGCAAAGTCGGTCTTGGCCTTATTTCTAACTTGGAGGATGTGCATGTAAATTTTGGTGCAAATCCGTCGAAAATTGCAGCGGTGCATTCGTTACACACACACACAGAGACACACACACACAGACACACACACACACACACACACACACACACACACACACACACACACACACACACACACACACACACATCCTGCCTTTTATACATAGATATATGATCTCTCCAGCATATAATGTTTAAATAATAAAAATCTGTCGGATTAATAAATATCAACTATAAATAAATAAACTTGTCTTGGAAAATTGCAAGAAAACGGTAGAAATCACATGAAAGGCTTGGACAGATTAACGTAAAGTATTAGATAGTGTGCAACACACTTGGTTCCTTAAGGCTTTGGAAATGTACAGTCTCCTCTTTATTTCTTTAAATATCGCATGGAACTATAGAAAAGGGCACATTATACCTAAACCGCCCCAAACATACTGCCACTTCCATTTGCCTGAATATCTAACGAGGAATCTTTCGTAGAGATTCCCTGTCATCCCGTCTATTATGTCTGTCCTTAATCCACCTTTCGCATGAACTAAACACGAATAATTATGGATACAAAGTAAAAAAAGAAAATGTCTAATCACCTACTCAACATGGATGATATCAAAATATTTGCCAAAGACGACAATAAGTTGAAGGGCCTCTTCAATACTGTAAATCTTTTTCAGTGACGACATAGGTATGAATTTCGGATTAGATAAATGTGAAAAAGTAACATTCAAGAAAGGGAGAATTACAGAAACACCCTGAATACATTTAGACATTGTCACAAAGATTACGGAATTGGAACAAGAAGAAGCCTATAAATACCTGAGAGTCAGCGAATGAGATGGAGTACAGCATACCTAAATGAAAGAGAAAGTGAGAAAAGAATATGACAAGCGTGTGCATCTGGTGTTAGATAGCGAGTTGACTTCACAAAATAGAATATCAGCCATAAACACTTTGGCTATCCCTGTCATGTATGCAGTTTCAAAATCCTGAATTGAACCATAACTGACATCAAGCGAATGAATGTTAAAACGAGAAAAGCATCTCCCTAGCCACAGCATGCATCATTCAAAGGCTGAAGTTGATTGTCTGTGTGTGTCCAGATCCGAAGGAGATAGAGGATTAATTCAACTAGAACAGTCTTACAAAACTACAACATTCGGTCTTCAAAAATATCTGGTAACTGCAGATAATCTGTGTCATAGAATTTGAAAGAAAAAATAAACTTTTTCAGTAATAAAGGCAGCAACTAATTCAAAAGGGAATTTCAAGGGCATGAAAAAGTGAAGATAAGCAATAATGCACCCACTGCAGAGACAAAGGCCCTTAAAACTAAGGCAAAAGCAAATGCACTGAACCCAATGTAGAAACGATGGTAAGATAGACCGCTTCATAGTCAATATTCTTCCCATATCAAACAAGCTGATGGAGACAAACCACGCACTTATCAGTAGTACGTAATGCAGGGTTAAAAGCTGAATCCGAAGGTTGCATTCTTGCTGCACAGGGAAAGATTGAGTTGATCTCAAATGCAGAGTCTGTGATAAATACCCAAAAACAATTGTCCATCTTGTATCAGGTTGCTCGGTGCATACAACAGAAATCAAATGAAATAATAATAATAATAATAATAATAATAATAATAAATACAGTACATCGGCTGAAGCTGCAAAATACTTAAAAAAGAAAGCAAAAGCAAATACAACCGACCAGGTACAGAAACAATGGCAAGATAAACCGCTTCATGGCCAATACTCTGCCCGTACCAAACAAGGTGACGTAGACAAAACCCGTACCCAGTGGCTACGTAGTGCAGGGTTAAAAGCTGAAACTGAAGGTTTTATTCTTGCTGCACAGGACTAATACTTGTTTACTAGAAATTACCAAGCACACATACTGAAAAACTGTGTTAGCCCAAAATGCAGATTCTCTTATAAATATCCAGAAACAATTGACTATCTTGTATCAACTTACACGGTATTGGCACCCACTGAATATAAAACCCGGCATGGGTCAATATCTGTACTGGAAAATTTGCAACTTCTACGTGAAGGAAACTGAAAGAAACTGGTACGAACACCACCCAGACCCGGTTACGGAGATAGGACCTGTTACAATTCTATGCGACTACACAATACACACTGACAGAACAATCAAAGCCAACCGCCTAAACATTGTTATTAAAGACCACAAACAAAAAAATTGCCTCCTAATTGATATGACAATCCCTGCAGACTGCAATGTATCTTTGAAGATATTCAGAAAGTTGTCAAAATGCAAGGACCTTGAAATCGAAATCGAAATCTCAAAAATGTGGCAGGTGGGAGCATCAGCAATCCCTGTTGTAGTTGGAGCCCTTGGATTGGTTGGAAAAGATTCCAGTAGACTAATTGAAGGGATTCTTGGAAGTCCATGCCTCAAAAAGATACAAAAAATTGTTCTGACAAGTATAGCCCACACTTTACGAAGGGCTTTATCTATGTAATTTTTTTTTGTCAGTGGAAAGTGTCATGATGCCATTTCTAAACTTAGGTCCCTGGGCGGGACCCGGAAAGAAATGTATACACACCAGAAATCAAAGGAAATAATAATAATAATAATAATAATAATAATAATAATAATAATAATAATAATTATTATTATTATTAGAACGATTGATAAAATGTTTACAGTTTTCCTATTTGAATTTTCTGATGAATCTTAATTCTCGGCGCGGTTAGGGTTTAGATAAATGTGCAAAAGTAACATTTAAGCAAGGAAGAATCACAGAAACACACACCCTCGGTTGATCTAGATTTTGTCACAAAGATTAGGGAACTGAAAAAAGAAGAAACCTATAAGTACCTGATAGATTACAGCAGACACAAATGAAGGAGAAATTTAAAAAAAAAAGTAAAAAATATGGCGTGTGCATCTGGTGTTAAATACCGATCTGAATTCACAAAAAAGAATATCAGCCATGAACCGTTATCAGGTGTCTCTTAGACACCTGATAACGGTCGGAGAGCCTAACTAGCGAAACTTTGTGATAATAACAACAAAGATGAGAATATTTGTCCGAATGTTTAATGAACGAATAAGCTGATGGCGAGTTCTACGGCAATAAAATATCCGTAGAAATTCCCTTATCACATCGTTAAATATTTGAGCTTAACAACCTTAACAAAATATTGCAATAACATTCATCGTATCATAAATCTTCTTGTCCCTCCTTTCTCGGCCTTTTCACTAAGATCCAAGTGTAGTATCTGTTCTTATCAGCTTAATCTGATTCTCTCTCTTCACTTCTATCTTCCCTTCTCTCTCATTTTTTTCACTGAAACGAGGTAGTTTTTCCACCTCCCTTCATGCGATCAAAATGGAATAGCCCATTATATATGAGGTGTTGGCAGGGCGTAAATGTCGTGCAAACTAACAAATGGTGGGGGAAGTACAATTATAACAGGATATTTTGCAGTGATAGTCTTTAGATGCATACATGAAATAAAAACAGTTCAAACGAAAATAACAATTCGTCTTTTAGTTAATTAGGGGCGGGAGAATTGGTTAAACACTTGTATTTGTATCTTTATCTTAACAACGACAGAATTCAAAACTAATAAAAAGATCATTTCACGTCATTCATTCAAAGAAGAACAGATTGCTCGATTTGGAGAAATTATATTTTGTAAGATGATATTTCCGTAATTTCCGGACTATAACTCGCGACTTTTTTCTCGAAATATGTAGGGTGCGGGTTATATAACGGTGCGGTTTATATATGAATTGTATCTTCGAACCTTGAGTGGCCGGGGTTAGGGTTATGGGAACATAGCTTCACAAAACCAGTCGCCAGCTTCGAGCCATTTATGTCAAGATAGTTGAATTTATAGGAGTGCGGGCTATATACAGGTGCGAACTATACTGAGCAAAATACTGTACGCCAATCTTTTAACGTGCTGACTTCTCTTAAAACATTTGTTTGTCCGTTTTGGTGACAGTAGTTGTGAGTTCAATCTCGGTACTGGGTAGTACAGACATTTTTTTAAGCGTTTCACCCCAAGCAAGGCGGGAAGCCACTAGCACGCAAGGGGTTACACAGAGTTGGAGCGAGAGCAAATAGGAGTGATGGAGGAAAGGATGAAGAGAAGGACAGGGGATAGATCAAGGCATCAGGAGACGTCGATTGACATTACATTTGAATAGTGGGAGATTATAGCCATCAGGGAAACAGGAAAAGGGGAGGGTGTTCCACAGCCGAGAAGTGCGAGATATGAAGCTATTGCAGTAGAAGAGACGGCTACATTAAACCGTTTCAACATTGAAAGGGTGAGAGCGAGATGCCAGCCTAGTTGAACGCTTAAATTCATGAAGTCTGGGAACCAGCAAAAGCAGCTCATCGGAGCAGTTACCGTGAATGTATTTGTAAAAAAGACAGAGGGAGGCAACGGGACGTCTGTGAGAGAGCGACTGCAAACGCGATGCCAGATCAGGGCCAATTACATTGCATATCCGTCTCTGGATTTTATCACGGACCTTGAGACAAACAGAAGGGGCTCCAAAGCATATATAGCAGCAATACTCGATGCAAGGGCGAATGGTTGATTTGTAGATTTGAAGGATCGACTCCGGC
Organism: Acanthosepion esculentum; assembly: GCA_964036315.1. NCBI lineage: Eukaryota > Metazoa > Mollusca > Cephalopoda > Sepiida > Sepiidae > Acanthosepion > Acanthosepion esculentum. The sequence goes on along the minus strand of OZ038500.1, from coordinate 6,640,477 downwards.
GAGAAAAATTTCCTGGCTCGGGACAGGGAGCCATCTTTCGTTGCGGAGGACGAAGCTATTGACTCAATGTATTTGTTCCATGTCAGGTCAGCAGACAATTTGAGACCGAGCAGTCGCAAAGAGGTGTTCTTGTGGAGTTGAGAGTCAGACATTCTAATGGGAGGCAGGGATGGTTCTCTCTGGTGAGAACAGTTCTGTTTTTGAGGCATTAAAGTTAACCAGCCAATTCCTACTCCAGTCCACAACTGATTGGAGGTCCTTTTCGAGACAAACGGCCATGTTAGTTTTGTCAGCGGCACTAGATTTGTTTTAGAGACAGGAGTAAATAGTAATGTCGTCCGCATAGATGCCTACTTGGGAACCTATGACATCAGGTAGATCGTTAATGAAGAAACTTAACCTCAATGGAAAGAGGGTGATCAATAACTGAATATTTCTAAATAAGAACGTGATGTGACATCCCTAGACATGGATAAGCGGAATGAATAATATATTCAAGAGTATGATTCGAAGTTCTGTGGAAGAAACCTGATAAGGGTCTGATAGCATAACTAACGAAACTTTGTGATAATAACAAAGATGAGAATATTTGTCCGAATGTTTAATATAAATAATAATATGATATGCAATGTGATAGGTTCTGACCCGGCATCTCGGCTCCAGTCACTTTCTCATAGACATGATGTGGCTTCCCTCTGTCTTTTCTACAAATATTTTCATGGCAACCGCTCTAACAAGCTATTTTCACTGGTGCACCAACTGCATGAATTTAAGCATGCTACGACTTTGGGATCTCGGTCCCACTCTTTCACCGTCGAAACAGTTAAATGTAACCGCATCTTCTACTTCAACAACTTCTTCTCTTGCACTTCCCGACAGTGGAACTCCCTTCCTCTTACTTGATTTCCTGATAGCTATAATCTTCAAAAATTTAAATGTAATGTCAATTAATATCTTTTGTTGCCTTTATCTTGATCCCCTTCCTTCTCTTTATCCTTTCCTTAAACACCCCTCTTTACTCCTACTCTCACTTTCTGAAACGCCTTGCGTTCTAGTGGCACTCCCGCCTTGCTTGGGGAGAAATGCTTAATCTATATATATATATATATATATATATATATATATATATATATATATATATGTATATCATTGCTTGAACCGGCTTCTAATGCTCTGGAGTGAGCGGCTTGGCGATAGTAGTCGTGGCCCCAGGGGACACAGTCCTATGGTTAAAGAGAATCTCAGTAGAGTTCCACCACGGAATATGTGAGCGAGCGGCGCTATATTGAGTCTGATTTGCTATCTCTTCGTCACCGAGGCCCGTTGGAACAGTTGGTATGGTGTTTGCTTGACAACCTAACTGTCAGTGTTTCAATTCTCGGTAGTGGATGCGCACTGCTGATGAGTCCCAAATATAGGACGAAACGGCCGTCCAGTGCTTTCTGCATTCTGTTGAGGTTTCAGACTCGATGCATCACTTAAATATAATTATCAAATTCTCCTAATAATTTCATATATATATATATATATATATATATATATATATATATATATATATATATATATATATGTATATGTATTCCTGGTTATAAATTTCTACCAGTTTCCCCGTCAAAATTCTTATTATGATTACATATATAAAAGTTACGATTTATTAAATCAATATATTAGTTATAAATATTTTAAGTTATCAGTTATGTGCCATGCGTGATACTCGCTTAGGGGAATATGTATCTTTCTATATATGACTGACGAGGCGGATTTATTCCCGCAGTAGTTTGCCATTTCTACGGTAGACCAGTTGCCATCTCTTGTGGCCTAGTTAGCGGCCAGAAATAAAGACACAAAGAGAGGAACTAAGTTAAATATATTAACAGAAAAAGTAATACAAATGAGCGTGTTACAACAAGAAATGTTCGGTCCGACCGTCAGAGCTGACTGCTGCCCCCCCCAATAAAGGCAGTGCCTGCTCCTATTTATAGCTGGGAGAGTCCATGCTTGCATGGGTAAATTACCATAACGCCATCAAAGGCTACAGAACCCGGTCAGTGCTGCTATTTATGCATAGCTGGGGGAAACAAAGAGGGTTCATTCCTTTCCCAAGGTTATTAGCAAATAAGTGAATGTGATGGATTTGTCTGGAATTTGAACTCGGCTCTCCGAGTCCGCAATCCAAGTCGCTATCCAGTATCTATGTTATTTATAGGTATATAAAAATATAATATATATTATAATCTGTTAATTATAACCCACCCAAAAAACAAAACAAAAACAAAACAAAAAACTGTTAAATGGTTTAATTTAGATTAGTCAAAATTAGCTGCAAATAAACAAGGGAATGGAATACGTCGTGTATTCATACCCCAGACGTTGAGGTCTCTTTTGGCTTGAAAAGGTCTCCTTATATGTGATTCGAGTATCGTTAGACTTATTCTAAATAATCGGCATGTTGCACGTAATGTGACCCGTAATATATTGTTTGCTTATCAGATTGCCCTTTCAGTGTTAAATGTGAAAGAATTACTCACAATATAGCCATGTACAGGTCATTGAATGTTATCGCTGGCCGTTAGCGGTGGAGAGTAAGCATAAGTGGCTTCTCATTTGATTTTCATAAAGAGCAGAAGAAACGGATGTCTGAACATTTGCCTTTAGTAAATAATACGTTTATATAAGCTGTGACATAAGGGCCAGAGTTTATTGAACAAACACGTTCAAACTTTCATTCCCGCTTTTGAATATATATATATAAGGTCCAGGATTTATTGAGCAAACAAGTTAAAGTATACATTCTTTCTAATGATAGCATATATCGTAGGTGGATTTATTAAATGAATACGTCAAATGTTTCATTCTCTCTAATAATTGCTTATATAAAAGAGAAACATTATGATTAATGAAACAAATACGGCAAAACTTACATTCACTCTACTGATTTCCTGTGTATAACGGCGAGGAGTAAATAAAGGGTCTGGTTCATAATACAAGGAAAGACACAAGAAAACGACTGGAGAGCATAACGATTGAAATGTTGTGACTGTAATAACAACGATAAGGATAATAGTTGGAATGTTTAATAATATAAATAATAATATATTTGGTTATAAATTCAGACCAAGATCACAAATAAATATACATCGTAAAAGGCGTTAAAAACTATATTATCTTTAATAATTACATATATAACGGATAGGATTTATTAAACAAATACGTCAACACTTTCATTCCCTCTAATGATTACATATATAACGGATAGGATTTATTAAACAATTACGTCAACACTTTCATTCCCTCTAATGATTACATATATAACGGATAGGATTTATTAAACAAATACGTCAACACTTTCATTCCCTCTAATGATTACATATATAACGGATAGGATTTATTAAACAAATACGTCAACACTTTCATTCCCTCTAATGATTACATATATAACGGATAGGATTTATTAAACAAATACGTCAACACTTTCATTCCCTCTAATGATTACATATATAACGGATAGGATTTATTAAACAAATACGTCAACACTTTCATTCCCTCTAATGATTACATATATAACGGATAGGATTTATTAAACAAATACGTCAACACTTTCATTCCCTCTAATGATTACATATATAACGGATAGGATTTATTAAACAAATACGTCAACACTTAATTCCCTCTAATGATTACATATATAACGGATAGGATTTATTAAACAAATACGACAACACCTTCATTCCCTCTAATGATTACATATATAATGGATAGGATTTATTAAACAAATACGTCAAAACTTTCATTCCCTCTAATGATTACATATATAACGGATAGGATATATTAAACAAATACGTCAACACTTTCATTCTCTGTAATGATTACATATATAACGGATAGGATTTATTAAACAAATGCGTCAAGACTTTCATTCCCTCTAATGATTACATATATAACGGATAGGATATATTAAACAAATACGTCAACACTTTCATTCCCTCTAATGATTACATATATAACGGATAGGATTTATTAAATAATTACGTCAACACTTTCATTCCCTCTAATGATTACATATATAACGGATAGGATTTATTAAACAAATACGTCAACACTTAATTCCCTCTAATGATTACATATATAACGGATAGGATTTATTAAACAAATACGTCAACACTTTCATTCCCTCTAATGATTACATATATAACGGATAGGATTTATTAAACAAATACGTCAACACTTTCATTCTCTGTAATCATTACATATATAACGGATAGGATTTATTAAACAAATGCGTCAAGACTTTCATTCCCTCTAATGATTACATATATAACGGATAGGATTTATTAAACAAATACGTCAACACTTTCATTCCCTCTAATGATTACATATATAACGGATAGGATTTATTAAACAAATACCGCAACACTTTCATTCACTGTAATGATTACATATATAACGGATAGGATTTATTAAACAAATACGTCAACACTTTCATTCCCTGTAATGGTTACATATATAACGGATAGGATTCATCAAACAATTACGTCAACAATTTCATTCCCACTAATGATTACATATATAACGGATAGGATTTACTAAACAATTACGTCAACACTTACATTCCCTCTAATGATTACATATATAACGGATAGGATTTATTAAACAATTACGTCAACACTTACATTCCCTCTAATGATTACATATATAACGGATAGGATTTATTAAACAATTACGTTAACACTTTCATTCGCTCTAATGATTACATATATAACGGATAGGATTTATTAAACAAATACATCAACACTTTCATTCCCTCTAATGATTACATATATAACGGATAGGATTTATTAAACAATTACCTCAACACTTTCATTCGCTCTAATGATTACATATATAACGGATAGGATTTATTAAACAAATACGTCAACACTTTCATTCCCTGTAATGGTTACATATATAACGGATAGGATTTATTAAACTATTACGTCAACACTTTTATTCGCTCTAATGATTACATATATAACGGATAGGGTTTATTTAACAATTACCTCAACACTTTCATTCCCTCGAATGATTACATATACAACGGATAGGATTTATTAAACAAATACGTCAACACTTTCATTCCCTCTAATGATTACATATATAACGGATAGGATTTATTAAACAATTACCTCAATATTTTCATTCCCTCTAATGATTACATATATAACGGATAGGATTTATTAAACAATTACGTCAACACTTTCATTCGCTCTAATGATTACATATATAACGGATAGGGTTTATTAAACAATTACCTCAACACTTTCATTCGCTCTAATGATTACATATATAACGGATAGGATTTATTAAACAAATACGTCAACACTTTCATTCCCTGTAATGGCTACATATATAACGGATAGGATTTATTAAACAATTACGTCAACACTTTCATTCCCTCTAATGATTACATATATAACGGATAGGATTTATTAAACAAGTACCGCAACACTTTCATTCACTGTAATGATTACATATATAACGGATAGGATTTATTAAACAAATACGTCAACACTTTCATTCCCTCTAATGTTTACATATATAACGGATAGGATTCATCAAACAATTACGTCAACAATTTCATTCCCACTAATGATTACATATATAACGGATAGGATTTACTAAACAATTACGTCAACACTTACATTCCCTCTAATGATTACATATATAACGGATAGGATTTATTAAACAATTACGTCAACACTTACATTCCCTCTAATGATTACATATATAACGGATAGGATTTATTAAACAAATACATCAACACTTTCATTCCCTCTAATGATTACATATATAACGGATAGGATTTATTAAACAATTACCTCAACACTTTCATTCGCTCTAATGATTACATATATAACGGATAGGATTTATTAAACAAATACGTCAACACTTTCATTCCCTGTAATGGTTACATATATAACGGATAGGATTTATTAAACTATTACGTCAACACTTTTATTCGCTCTAATGATTACATATATAACGGATAGGGTTTATTTAACAATTACCTCAACACTTTCATTCCCTCGAATGATTACATATACAACGGATAGGATTTATTAAACAAATACGTCAACACTTTCATTCTCTCTAATGATTACATATATAACGGATAGGATTTATTAAACAATTACCTCAACATTTTCATTCCCTCTAATGATTACATATATAACGGATAGGATTTATTAAACAATTACGTCAACACTTTCATTCGCTCTAATGATTACATATATAACGGATAGGGTTTATTAAACAATTACCTCAACACTTTCATTCGCTCTAATGATTACATATATAACGGATAGGATTTATTAAACAAATACGTCAACACTTTCATTCCCTGTAATGGTTACATATATAACGGATAGGATTTATTAAACAATTACGTCAACACTTTCATTCGCTCTAATGATTACATATATAACGGATAGGATTTATTAAACAAATACGTCAACACTTTTATTCCCTCTAATGATTACATATATAACGGATAGGATTTATTAAACAATTACCTCAACACTTTCATTCCCTCGAATGATTACATATACAACGGATAGGATTTATTAAACAAATACGTCAACACTTTCATTCCCTCTAATGATTACATATATAACGGATAGGATTTATTAAACAATTACCTCAACACTTTCATTCGCTCTAATGATTACATATATAACGGATAGGATTTATTAAACAAATACGTCAACACTTTCATTCCCTGTAATGGTTACATATATAACGGATAGGATTTATTAAACTATTACGTCAACACTTTTATTCGCTCTAATGATTACATATATAACGGATAGGGTTTATTTAACAATTACCTCAACACTTTCATTCCCTCGAATGATTACATATACAACGGATAGGATTTATTAAACAAATACGTCAACACTTTCATTCTCTCTAATGATTACATATATAACGGATAGGATTTATTAAACAATTACCTCAACATTTTCATTCCCTCTAATGATTACATATATAACGGATAGGATTTATTAAACAATTACGTCAACACTTTCATTCGCTCTAATGATTACATATATAACGGATAGGGTTTATTAAACAATTACCTCAACACTTTCATTCGCTCTAATGATTACATATATAACGGATAGGATTTATTAAACAAATACGTCAACACTTTCATTCCCTGTAATGGTTACATATATAACGGATAGGATTTATTAAACAATTACGTCAACACTTTCATTCGCTCTAATGATTACATATATAACGGATAGGATTTATTAAACAAATACGTCAACACTTTTATTCCCTCTAATGATTACATATATAACGGATAGGATTTATTAAACAATTACCTCAACACTTTCATTCCCTCGAATGATTACATATACAACGGATAGGATTTATTAAACAAATACGTCAACACTTTCATTCCCTCTAATGATTACATATATAACGGATAGGATTTATTAAACAATTACCTCAACACTTTCATTCGCTCTAATGATTACATATATACTTTTCTTTCAAGTAGCACTTCGATAACCTTTGATTAAAATTTCGCAGTTTCTGATGACAAAAATATTTTCGAAGAATTCTTAAATCTGGTTTCCAATACTGAATGATTTCTCAATAAAAGCATTTGAAATCAATCGAAAAATGTAATAATAGATTGTTGTAATTTCAAACGAATAAGTCCAAACGAAGAGACCAATGGAGTTCCTTGTTCTTCCTAGTATTAATCTTGCTGTATGCCGTCTCTGAGAAAACCATTTTGGCTACTGACGTGCGTCGGGCGATTTTCGGCTAAATGTTTAAAGACACTCTGTGTCTGCTTGACCAATGCATGTGCATTTAATTTTTCATGCTTTTCTTTCCACTGTGAGTGTTAAATTTTCCAAACCCTCTTTCTTCATTGTTTGTAACAGAGATTTCAACTTCGTCTTCCTGACTTTAAGTATTAGTCTCCGTTTACTTCACATTTTCCTCCTCTTTGATCAATTGGTCAGTACATGTTATTCCGAGAGCATTCGTTTCCTGGGCCTGACGATAAACTCCATCCGGCAGAAAGACATTGACTGGAGGTTTTGTGGAGTATGGAACCACCTCTTAACTGATGTTGTTCCCAGGTTCTTCCTGATTCAGGATGGTAGCACCGTTTAGGGTCCCAGCTATGGGTAAATAGTGAACACCCAAACAAACAACTAAAGTACATTTTTATACTAAAAGGACCAACAATAAATTCTTGAAGCATAATGTTAACCAATAGAACATTTTTAAAAAGTATAAAAATACATTTTTATAGTAAAATGACCAACAATACATTTTTATAGTAAAATGACCAACAATACATTTTGTAATGAAATTATTAGCAATATATTTAGAAAACAATTAATGACAATACATTTTCTTATTTACAAACTAAAAATCTAAAAAGGTACGTTTACCCTGAAGGTATAAAATTATGCCCAATATAGTTAGATTTCGGCATTAAATAACCCACAGTGGTGTTGATATGCCACTAAACCAAATCAAACAACCGAGCACATTCGTCGGCAGGATCGAATCTCTGTCGATTCGTCTCTCGTTTTCGTATGAGTTGAAATTCTGTCCTGTAGGAGGATCGATGTGACACAACAGTTCAACATTCTTACTTGTTTCTAACGAAATTTTCATAGTTCATAACACTTTGCTTAGTTTCTGGAAGGCATCTTGCTCGATTACTATTAAGCCTTCAAATTTCTCTGTCAAATCTTCAGTCGTCTATTGTCACAAACTTTTGTACAGTTAAAATATGGTACTTGCTTGATTCTGGCGTCTAGAAATCAACCCCCCACCCTTCTGGTCGTCTCTTTTACTGACGACAGTGTATCCCGTCATATTCTTGAGAGTTAGTCTCTTTCTTCTCGCTTTCGTTTAATACCTGCTGTAACCTACGAAAGGTTACTCAATAGAATAATCAAAGGAAGTTTGGTAATGAATGGTAATACTTAGGACAGGAACAACACATATAAGATTCGCCATCGGCGCGTAGAAAAAGTAGAAGTGAATTGCACAATGAATCTCCAACTACAGGATATCTATCAACTACCCCACGCGATCAAATGTGGCAGAAGGCCGAATTTAACGTGGGGTATCCGAACTCGTAGGCTCAGCCAAAAGTTCCCCGTAGATCCCGTATAAAATGAGGTCTGGTAGCTGTTTTCCGAGACGAAACTCTCCCCGTCGACTTAGCCTAGCTTGGATATCCTCTTTACCTTGAACCAGAGAGTTTAACCAGCACAGCTGGAGACGAATCTCCAACTGCAGGATATTTACCAGTCTCCCCACGCGGCCAGATGTGGCACAAGGCTAAATTTAATGTGGGGTATCCGAGCCCGTAGGCTTGGCCAAAAATTCTCGTAGACCTCGTATAAAACGGGGTCTAGTAGCTGTTTCCCAAGACGAGACTCTGCCCTTCGTCTTAGCATATCTGTACGGAGAGCTTGACCAGCACAGCTGGAGACGAATCACTAAATGCAGGATATCTACCAATCGCCCCACGTGGTCAGATGTGGCACAAAGCTGAATTTAATGTGGGGTATCCGAGCCGGGTAGGTTTCGGCCAAAATTACCCTGTAGACCCCGTATAAAACGGGACCAGCTAGCTGTTTCCCGAGATGAGACTCTGCCCTTCGACATAGCCTCGTCTGGGGATCCTCTTTACTCGGAGCCAGAAAGCTTGACCAGCACAACTGGAGACGAATCTCCAACTGCAGACCAACATACAGTATTTACTACTGTATTATGTGAATGGGGACATACCCATTATCGTCCATAGGCATTCTAACACAATGCAGTATCTAGGAGGGTTTTTTTTGCAGTTTTCTTATGGAATGTCCCGTCAACACAGTGTCTGCTCCGTATACTTTGTTGTTCTTTGAACGAAAGATTTTTGAATCTGCAAAAAAAAAAAAAAAAAAAAAATTCAGCGTCAGAATTACGCCAGGAACAAGTTGTATCTGTCTGTGATCGAGTGTTTGTGATCGAGTGTTTCTTCAACTAAATTTCATCCTTCAGTATCTGTCTATAATTCTAAGATGAGGTATTATGTACACTATTTACATTATTCGGACTATTGTCCTCATCTTAGTCGCCATATTTATTACAACGTTTCGGCCTTTCACTATCTGTCAATATTTCTGAGATGAGGTATTATGTACACTATTTACATTATTCGGACTATTGTCCTCATCTTAGTCGCCATATTTATTACAACGTTTCGGCCTTTCACTATCTGTCAATATTTCTGAGATGAGGTATTATGCACACTATTTACATTATTCGGACTATTGTCCTGATCTTTGTTGTCATATTTATCACAACGTTTCGGTCTTTCAGTATCTGTCTATATTTCTGAGATGAGGTATTATGTACACTATTTACATTATTCGGACTACTGTCCTCATCTTTGTTGCCATATTTATTACAAGGTTTCGGCTGTTGTACGCTCCGGCCTTCTTCCTCAAGGAGACATGGCACAGTGGATAAAGGCGTTGGTTAGATCCAAAAGAGTGTAAGTTCAATACCCAGTTAAGGCAGTGGAGAACTTTCAGAGGGAAATTAACAGGAGATAACAGATAACTGACATCCATTAAACATAGCACGTGGAACTAGAACAGTCTACCTCAGTGAACGAAATAAAGGGTTCAGTTCGACATTCCAACAACCTGAAGAGGGCCGGAGCGTACAACGGCCGAAACGTTGTCATAAATATGGCGACAAAGAGAGGACAATAGTCCGAATAATGTAAATAATGTAAATTTCTTCCAATACAAGTCGTGAGAGCCCTAAATGTCGAAGGTTAGTCTTAAAATGGTATTAATGAATGAGATATCAGATATGAATGAAAGAGAAGGTGATAGAAAGTGAAGATTATGAGGATAAGGAGGATAGATAATGATTAACCCTTTTGGAGAAGTAAAGGTTTATGTGTAGGGGGTTACTGTTAAAATGATTATGATCGATAAGGTGTCTGAAATGAATGAAAGGTGAGGTGGTTCGTAGCAATCATTAGGGAGGATAAAGAAAGATAGACATCTGTTAACACTTGACTTGAATTTAATCTCAGGGAAGCATCCACGCGGGAGCTTGTTGAACAATGTGGTACTTATTTTAAAGAAGCAGTCCATGTAAAAATGACTTCTTATACCTGAGACAGTGGGTAGGCGTCATTCTAGCTGCAAAGACCTAAACAGATAAACTCGATGAAGTTAGGGTTGTTACAGTTGGGAAATTAGCTTAAAACCTGATTTGAACAATTCTTCATCTCAAACAACTCGGAAGTCTTTCCCCGTTATTTGAGGGCCGTACTCTCGAAAATAAAACCTCCTTAAGTATTTTTTAAGTGATTTATAAAGACAATATTTAGGTATTTGTATTAGATTTATTAAACATCATCTGTTCGGTTCTACGACCTTTCACTAACATATTATTATGGTTAGTTATAATAATGATGGGAAGTCTTTTCTCATCTTATATCATTATTTTCCTTTCTAGTTCCATGTGCTATCCATTTTAGTTGTTGCTGCTGTTGGAAGTCCTCAAATGATAAGGTTTTTGTTATTTGGCAATGTTTTTTGCTTGTGATTCTGTAACGCAAATCTGTCTATAATAACTGATGAAGGATTATTTTCTGTATGAACTGGTATATATATATATATATATATATATATATATATATATATATATATATATATATATATATATGATAAAGTATAGTTTCAAGGTTTGCTATATTTATGAGATAAAGTGCTCAATACCAGAGATAGAGCGTATGTAAATATAGATATAAAAATGAACATTGAAGTCAACACTCGGAGGCGACAGGCTGTTTCATGCTAGACGCAATCGTCAGGCCACTTTTATATCTATCTATCTATATATATACCTACACACACACACACACACACACACATATATATATATATATATATATATATATATATATATATATATATATATATGTATATGTCTGTATGTGTGTGTGTGTGTTCAGAGAAAATTATCGCAGAGTTTTTTAAGTGATTTATAAAGACAATATTTAGATATTTGTACTTCCATTTATTCAACCCAATCCGTGCTATATGGCAGTGAATGCTGGACAATCTCTTCAAAGATGAAGAAGAAACTTGAAGCAACAGAAATGTAGTTCTACAGAAGGATGCTGAGGATACCATAGACTGATCAGATGAGCAATGACAAAGTTTTCTTCCATCACCGTGGCAAATTTTAATCTCCAGCAGAGTGACTCATTTCTGCTTCTTGAACGTTTGAAGTGGAAAGATTGAAATATTGAATCAGTTGCTAGGTCTGCAGCTAGGAAGGTTGGCTCCCAGTGAAGTGCTAGACATTTTTTTCACGCCAGATTCTATCTTACATATTTGTAAGTCTACCACTCGTCCTTGCTTTGAATATTGCTGCCACATCTGGTCTGGGCTCCTGCTATATAGTTAGAGATTCTTGATAAAATCAAAGAAAAATCTGCAGTGTCCTGACCTGGCATCTAGACTTCAATCACTTTCCTACCGCTGTAATGTACGTTGCCTGTGACTTTTCTAGAAATACTTTCATGGTAATTGTTCTAATGAACTTTCTTCTATGGTACATAGACATTATGAATTTAAGCGCAGTACTAGATTGGCGGCTAGGTCTCATCATTTTACAGTTGAAATTGTTAAATGTAACGGTAAGTTCTATGTTAACAGTTTCTCCTATCGCACATCTCGCGTGGGGAACTCCCAGCTTCTTGTTTCTCTGTCAATTTTGATCTAAGTGAAATCTAAGTGAAATGTCAATCGTTATCTTCTGTCTTCTTAATTCTTGTTCTTTTATTGTTCGCTCTCCTAAAAACAGAATTCATTTTCAAATGTGACAATAGAGTTAATTATATAGATTAAAACTTCAGTTCATAATGTATAAATAACAAATAACATTAGAGTAACTAAGGTCCTTGATAAAATCCAGAGACGGATATGCAATGTAATTGGCCCCGATCTGGCGTCTCGTCTGCAGTTGCTCTCTCACAGACGTGCCGTCGCCCCCCTCTGTCTTTTTTACAAATACTTTCACGGTAACTGCTCCGATGAGCTGCTTTCACTGGTTCCCAGACTTCATGAATTTAAGCGTTCAACTAGGCTGGCATCACGCTCTCACCCTTTCACTGTCGAAACTGTTAAATATAACCGTCTCTTCTACTCCAATAGCTTCATGCCTCGCAACTCTCGTCTGTGGAACTCCCTACCCTTTTCCTGTTTCCCTGATAGCTATAATCTCCAACTATTCAAATGTAATGTCAATCGACGTCTCCAGATACCCTGATCTATCCCCTATCCTTCTCTTCATCCTTTCCTCTATCACTCCTATTTGCTCTCGCTCCAACTCTCTGTAACCCTTTGCGTGCTAATGGCTTCCCGCCTTGCTGGGCGTGAAACGATTAAAAATTAAAATAAAAACATAAATAATTTTCATTGTGTTTATAGCCTCGTAATATTATAAGCAGTTGTAGAGATATAAATTAATTTTAAATTATTTTATTTTAAGCGAAGGTCATATTATTTTTAACAAGTCTTTTCTATTTACATTATTTTAGTGTCGACTATTATCATCATTCTTGTTGTTATTATCACAACGTTTCCGCCCGTTACACTCTCCAGCTTTCACCATTTACGGGGCAAACTCTCTTCGTTCCGCTGACTACGTCATAGTAACGGAGCAGTACTAAAACTAGGCACGAGACGAGATTTCCCTAGACAAGGGTAGTGATACGTGAACATTCTACCGATGCTGATTAAATAAAGTGTTCAGTCGGAAATTTGCCGTAAGATGAAGGCCAGAGGACACAGCGGCCGAAACGTTGTGATAACAACAGCAAAGATAGTCCGCATGGAAATAAAAACGAAAAGACGAGGGTATTTACCCGACTGCAAATAATTTAAATAATGTATTTCCTCAGCTTAACCTTAAGGACATATCACGTTGAAACACCGGTTCCCGTGAATTGTTAACCGTTGTCTACCCAACATGTCCTCATAAACTGCATTTCTTACCTCCTCCTTTTACTCTCATACGGCTTACAGACATTTCTTTTCCTTTTATGTGTCGTGTCCTTTCACGACGTAGGCGATCAGGGTCCTCCACTTTCTCCTATCCCTTGCAGCTCTCAATAAGTTTCGTCCATCTGCCACGTCCCTCAGACCACGTTTTGTTATCCACTTGCAGAAGCCAGCCAGGTATATCATGCGTTGCTTTCCTTTGTCTCTTGTTCCCTCTATTCGACTTGTGAGTATCAGATTCTCCAGACCCTCCTTTCTCATTACATGTCCCATACATTTCAGCTGCCTCTTCCTGATGTTAAGTATCAGCTTCCTTCTTGTTTGCATCCTCTCCAAAACCTCATCGTTGCTCACACGCTTACACGCTTGGTCCATCACACTAAAAAAAAAACGATTGTCGTACGACCACTGAAGTTAAGCAATGTCGAGCCTGGTCTATATTTAGATGGATGACCGCTTGGGAATAGCAGTTGCTGTATGCTAGGATAGACGGGTGGTATTTCTTTCAGCCATATCACTTTGAAATACTGTTTCTCGTACAATTCACTGAAGTTAAGCAACGTCAAGCCTGGTCAGTATTTAGATGGATGACCGTTTGGAAATGCCAACTTCTGTGTAAAAGATAATGGCACGGAATTGTAAAACCGAGATCCAATTCCCGTTGGGTTTGTTATATCCGGTTACAGGCGAATGACCTTGCGAAAAATATGAATCTACCTCTTCTCCCCCAGCTATGGGTTAAATCGTAAGACTTGTATCAGGAAGTCATTATTATCTTAAAAATAAATTTAAAATCTAAAAATATTTTCTGGGTTTAAATAACCTCCATGGGTTGATGAACCGTAAAAAATCAAACAATCAGAGAAATTCTTCATCTTAGAAATTCAGAGAGACTATTTTAAAATAAAATACCTTCAGAAACTATTTTACGACCAATTTTTTCCTCATTCACGCAGGTCCTTTTACGCTTTCTAATCCAGGAGAAACGTTTCTTTTCATCGAGAATAGAAAATTATCGACATTAGCCAACAAAGAATATTATGGAAGCACGTCACGTAAAATTGTTATTTGATAATCTCATCATCTCTTTTCCGAAATTCTATTCACAGTTTGCTTTTAGGGTTTGCTTTCTAAATTCATCCAACCTCTGTCTTATCTTTCCCTTCGTAAATGCAGCGAGGCATTTCTTAGGGATAAACCTCCAACGAAGTAAAATGAATTCATATTATATATTAATAATATTAACGGCACCAACTTTAGGATATATTAAGCTAGGTACTTCCGAAAATGTTCTAAAGAAAAGCATACCATGATAAAAAAAAGACATCAAACTTGACAAAAACAAAGTTTTATCGTTAAAATATTTATGTTATTATTAAATGGAATGACCAAAGTAGTTTTGGATTATTTTATTAATTTTTAAAATCTTGCACGTTCGAAATTTTGGTTAAAAATCTTGTTATTTTTGCGTCAGCGTGTGACCCAGAGACTAGTTTTAGGAAATTTAGTATTTTTCTTTTTTTTTGTGGTGAAAATCACACTTTCGGAAATTCTTGCAAAATCAAATAATTGTCGGATTTTAATTAACTTTTCAGGACTTATTCACAAATGAAGGAAATTAATTTTGAATTTATTTTTAGAAGAACTTGGTATTTTTTTCTTTTTTACATATGTTACCACCACTTAATTAATTTTATGAAATTTCGAGAAATTAAAATTTCAGTCTTTTCATATATATGTTAGTTAAAAGTAGAAGTCCTTGGAGTATTTAAACCATTAATTTGCTTTTATCAAACAGCAACACGATTTAACGAATATATGTTCTGAATCGTAAAATAAATAAAATGCAATAAAACTGGGACATTATTTAATTAGAAATGTTTTTAATTGCTTTATAAATATATTATGGACACTTTTGTCTAAAGAAAAAAAATCGATGAATAATGAATTTTTGTAAGAATTGTTTACATTTTTACAATTTTAATTAGAAAAATGTATTTTAAATATAGATTAAAAACTTTGGAATTCTGTATTAATTTCAGTTTTTAGATAATATTTTATTATTAGGTGAAAACTATTCTTACTAAGGATAATTGGAAAAGCTTAATATAAATAATCAATCATCAATATATCTTTTTTGGTATGTGTATAAACGTGTCGATTTTTGTAAATGCGTGCGACCATACACGACATTATCAGAAAATAAGAGTAATAACTATATTAAATTTAAAGTCAATATTTCTAAATTTCAATAAAACATTAGATTATGGAAAATATTTTTCAAAGTTTTAAGGTTACTGAGTAGTTCAAAATTACATAAAAAGGTACTCATGTCATTTTCATAAATTATGTTTACAGATAAAGTCTCCGTAGAACAAAATTGGACCTGTCATCAAGCTGTCAACAGGTCAAAGCAGCTACTGTCAGGTTAAAAAAAGTATTTCAGCGATATTTAAACTTAAAGTAAATAATATTTGATTCAAATCAAATTAATTATACTTTAAATCAATTAATACTCCTCAAATAAAGTTTCAGGAAAGTATATATTATGTTTGGAAGATTTAATAAAGAGATTTACATTGCTATGAAAGAGGACTAAAAAATGACGCTAATCAGATATTTTGGAAAAAAAACAACAACAAATCCTTCCAGTCAATTTAAAACAGTTTTTTTAAATACAGCAAAGTATTTTGTTTATTGAAAATATTAAATTTTAAATTAAAATGAAAACTTCAAGAATAATTTTACATTTTTAGAAATAAATTAAAAACTTTGACTATCACGATTTTTTTGGTGGTGGGGGTGTCGCTATATTAAACAAATCCATCCATTTATCAGTTTTCCTTCCTTCCTTCCTTCGTTGCTTTATGTGATAGACCCTTGAATGATCATATTACTTTTTCGATTCATGTTTGGCTTAGCAGAGGAATTCCCGCAGTAGGCTGCAGCTACTTTGTGCGGTAGACAGGTTACCAACCAAAGCCATTTGATTCAGTGATGAAATCGATATATAACTTTCTCAGGAGTATTTGCGCGTAAGTGAACGCAACGAAGTCTAATGATTAAATATATTTAGTGACAGGGTTTTTATTCAATTTAACAATATAACAATTTGGTTGAAGAATTTCAAGAACTCTGGCATGGGCTGCTTATGCTTCGTAACACTTTGAATTTTCTAGAACTCTCTATTAGTTCTGAATGCAGCAAGTGACCTACTTCACCGCTCTCTGTGATAAATATTGTAGGAGTGGTTACGGTGGGCTATGGTTGCAGTACATTCGGGATTGAACAAGGGCTGGCTTTTCGGTAGTAAGGGTCACTTCTGAGACGAGGGTAGCATTTTTGGGGCCGTATGTCCAAAGAAAGCAGAAAGAGGAACGTCCTCCATCTGAAAATTTCCCAGTCTGCTTTCCTGGATCAAAAAATGGAACGGCATATCAAGGTATGGCCTTTCGTTTGGCATCATCTTGGACACTGACTAGAGAATTGTTTGAAATGACCAGAGGGTGGGGTAAGACTTTAGCCAGGAATTTATCAGGGCCGGATGTGAGGAAGATGGCAAGAACATTCGACTGATGCCCTGTCAGATCAGGAACGTGGGTTCATCAATGATCTTAGTTCGTCAGCGACGGAATTGTCTCTGCGGTATACGCCTTCTTCGTCAGGAGACTAATCACGCTTTGCGGAAAATATTGAAGCCACCGCAGATATGAAAGCTAACCGTGGAAAAACATATAGGATATAATCGATCCTCTCAGATATTCGGTCCAACATTACAGTTCTATCGTCATCGTGTCGATAGAGAGTCAAGTATTATTAATTTGTAAGTCATTTTTATCTGAATGTTGGAGATGAGGAGTTATTTTTATTGCCAGTTTTGTTGGAGCGGACTAACTACTAATTGTGAGGAATATATATATTATTAAATACACATATACCTACGTAGGTATATGTGTGTTTATTAATATATACTGCACTGAGCACTGTTTTGTTTGTACCATAAATTAAATTAAATAAATATTTATTTGCTTGTCTATCGCACGTATATACAGTTGTTATAAACATTAGATTATGGAAAATATTTTCCAATGTTTTAAGGTTACTGATTACTTCAAAATTACATTAAAAGGTACTCACGTCATTTTCATAAATTATGTTTACAGATAAAGTCACCGTAGAACAAAATTAGACCTGTCATCAGGCTGTCAAAACAGCTACTGTCGGGTTAAAAAATGTATTTCTGCGATATTTAAACTTAAAGTAGATAATATTTGTTTCAAATCAAATTAATTATACTTTAAATCAATTAATATTCTTCAAATAAAGTTTCAGAAAAGTATATATTATGTTTGGAAGATTTAATTTAATTTCTTTATTTAGTTAATATTTACACACACACACACACACACACACACACACACACACACATATACATATATATATATATATATATATATATATATATATATATATATATATATATATATATTGTCTATTTGGTCAGCAATCTCTCTTTTATACAAGTTTCGTTAAAATCACTGAGAAGGTACCCTGGCTATTTTTTAAATTAATTTTTCTTCTGTTTGAATATTTTTTTCTAGATATAAAGTAAGTAAAAGTTGTTCAAATGTTCTGATATGATTCCCATAACTCTAGATAGATACATAAAATATTCATACATTCAGTTAAAAGTGAATATAAAATCCTCCTTGATAATGTTTAAAAGAATAGTCGGAAACGTCCGGATGTCCAGAAAAGGAAAAAAATAAATAAATAAAATTTAAAAAAATGAAAAAATTTAAAACAGCAGCTTGTGGAAAGAAGTTCTTCGGGTGGAACTTGCATCTCACTATTGGAATGGCAGCTCCACTTTTGACATGATTTGGTTCTTGTAAAGGTACTGGATATCAGGAGGGGTCAGGTTCTTACTGGAGTGTTAGAGGGAACTGACCATTTTTAAAAGAGTTTCATGGAACGTACATCTCACCAAGGAGGGATATGAAGAAAATATGGGTGGTTCGCTACAATGGGCGTGGTATGGCGGGTCTTAGCCGTGAAGTTTAGAATTGGTGAGACTAAGGAATGTAGTTCGCCTGAACACTTTCCATGGAAATAACGACAGAACAGCGAGAGGCCTGCAACGTTTCGTCTATGAGAAAGGTTTCGCAGAGTGGATAATAATTCATCACCTATATGAGAGAATACTGGGCAGCTCCCACCCACATATGGCAGCATTACTCCACTTTCGGCCTGACATGGCTGTTGTAAAGGTAGGAATGTAGTTCATCTGATGACTTTCCATGGAAATGACGATAGAACAGCGAGAGGCTTGAGGCGTTTTGTTTGACACTACTGGTCTGACGTTTCCTGGATAGGGTGAGGTGTTGCAAACTTCTTCGAAGCATTTATCAGGGTAGGATGTGAGGAAGAAGTCAAGAACGTTCGATAATGTCCTCTCGGACTAGGAACGTGGGTTCGTTAATGATCTGAGTTAGTCCGTCAGCGACGGAGATGTTTCTGCGGTATCTGCCTTCTTCATCCGTTCTGTTCGAGTGGGCTCTTTGTGATGAATATTGAAACCACCACTGATATGAAAGCTGACCGAGGGAAAATCCAGTGAGGATATAATCGATCCTCTCAAATATTCGGTCGAACATTAATGTCTCATTGGCCTGAGAATACAGAGAGGGAAAATGAAAGTGATATGATACATATGACAAGCGGAAGATTGGGGTCAACCCCAGGACAACTCAGCGACATGCAAACTATGAAATTTTTGTCGACTTTTTAAAAACAAATAAAAGTAATTTATTAATGATCATTTATTTTAAATACATGACTTTATTTTTAATTTCAAAAGTACTGAAAATTTTATGTAATTCCCCTCAGATCTTCAGTTGGAGATCCTTTAGTAAATGAAGAAAAAATCTGCAAAATTATTTCAGCAGCCTGAAATTGAAGGGGAGGAGGTAAACTCCAATAAATTTCCTGTAAAATGCGTCTCGGTTTCCTTACATTTTTACAGAACCGTAATGAATCTCCATATTGTAGGGTGCTCTACCCCATGGACTGCATGCAGTCATCTATTAGCTAGTTCGGCATGGATTTTGTCCGAACTTGAAAATTAAACGCCAGTCAGCCAAATAGGCTTTTGTAACTAATAAATCACTAAGACATTTTTGCGTCTCTCTAAATAGTCTATGTTGAACACTTCCGTCTATTATAAAATTAGTAGGAGAGAAGACATTGGGGGAACACTAGAATAAATTGGACGCTGGGTCATCCAACACACAAGTCGTGTAATAATCTTTAGTTGGACTTACTGTTTTTGTAATTTCTTGGGTCACAACAAAAGCCGAATAGCCAAAACTTTCAAAATCTCCATGAGGGAAAAGCTGATCTAAGAGATGTGCTCACTATGACAGGCAACACCGGAATGAACCTATGAATTCGATATCAGATTTAAATTGTCTTCATGCTGAGTAGGTTGGTGGTGAGTTGTCATGGAGATGAGTTGTTATGGAGATGAGTTAGCCGGTGTTGTGTCGGCTGTGATGAGTCGGGGGTGTTGAGTCGGTGGTAAAGAAATGTTCCAACACAGACCTGCTGGTAGGATAGACTTGCTGCGAATATACACAAAGTTAAAGACGACTGACTAACAGGCGGGTAACGCCAAATCCAAGAAATGTCTGAATGCATCACACATAATGAAGGGACAAATAATACGAGAAAGAATATACAGGAGTGAAAAGACGTGTGCACAGGTCCCATCTAGCAAGAAATCAAGGCAAATACGACAGTCAGAAATATGGTTCTGGTCAGAGAGATCAGATAACGAAATAAGCACACTGAAATATCCATTGGGAGGAGGAGGTGTGATATAGGTTGATCGTGGACTAATGATTACATATATAACGGATAGGATTTATTAAATAATTACGTCAACACTTTCATTCCCTCTAATGATTACATATATAACGGATAGGATTTATTAAACAAATACGTCAACACTTTCATTCCCTCTAATGATTACATATATAACGGATAGGATTTATTAAACAAATACGTCCACACTTTCATTCCCTCTAATGATTACATATATAACGGATAGGATTTATTAAACAAATACGTCAACACTTTCATTCCCTCTAATGATTACATATATGACGGATAGGATTTATTAAACAATTACGTTAACACTTTCATTCCCTCTAATGATTACATATATAACGGATAGGATTTATTAAACAAACACGTCCACACTTTCATTCCCTCTAATGATTACATATATAACGGATAGGATTTATTAAACAATTACGTTAACACTTACATTCCCTCTAATGATTACATATATGACGGATAGGATTTATTAAACAATTACGTTAACACTTTCATTCCCTCTAATGATTACATATATAACGGATAGGATTTATTAAACAATTACGTTAACACTTACATTCCTTCTAATGATTACATATATGACGGATAGGATTTATTAAACAAATACGTGAACACTTTCATTCCCTCTAATGATTACAGCTATAATGCATAAGATTTATTTAACAAATACGTCAAGACTTTCATTCCCTCTAATCATTCCATATATAAAGGAGAGGGTATATTAAACAAATACGTCAACACTTTCATTCCCTCTAATGATTACATATATAACGGATAGGATTTATTAAACAAATACGGCAAAATTTTCAAACCCTCTAATGATTACATATATAATGGATAGGATTGATTAAACAAATACCTCAAGACATTCATTCACACAAATGATTACATATGTAACGGATAGGATTTATTAAACAAATACGTCAACACTTAATTCCCTCTAATGATTACATATATAACGGATAGGATTTATTAAACAAATACGTCAACAATTTCATTCCCTCTAATGATTACATATATAACGGATAGGATTTATTAAACAAATACGTCAAAAGTTTCATTCCCTCTAATGATTACATATAACCGATAGGATTTATTAAACAAATACGTCAACACTTTCATTCCCTCTAATGATTACATATATAACGGATAGGATTTATTAAACAAATACGTCAACACTTTCATTCCCTCTAATGATATAACGGATAGGATTTATTAAACAAATACGTCTACACTTTTATTTCCTTTAATTATTACATGTATAACTTATAGGATTTATTAAACAAATACGTCAAAAGTTTCATTCCCTCTAATGATTACATATATAAAGGATAGGTTTTGTTAAACAAATATTTCAACACTTTCATTCCCTCTAATGATTACATATATAACGATATAGGATTTATTAAACAAATACGTCAACACTTTCATTTCCTCTAATGTATACATATATAACGGATAGGATTTATTAAACAAATACGTCAACACTTTCATTCCCTCTAATGATTACATATATAACGCATAATATTTACCGAACTGATATGTAAAAAAAATCAATTCCTTCTAATGATTACATCTAAAACCAAGAATGCCTATCAGTATAA